>JAPYKT020000024.1:4625000-5225000 GCA_028749325.2 Caryopteris x clandonensis | reverse complement strand
ATATATATATTAAGTTTATGGGCTAGCCAATAATTACAATGGCCCAAACTTAATTTAGCCTTTTTATTGAATAAGCCCGTAAGCATCCATAAAACATGAAGCCGAACTCAGGCCTTAGCCGAAATATAAAGGCCTATTTTATTGTCAAATTTGAAGGTTTATTTTAATTTTCAATGTCCCCCACTATCTGAACAACAATCTCTTTACATATGAATTATGGAAATAGAATTGGCTTATCCTTTTATTATTATTATTATTATTATTATTATTATTATTATTATTATTATTATTATTATTATCATCATCAACTTTTTGTTTGAATCTTCTTTATCCCGATAATTATTTCATTTTTTGTGAAGTGCATGTCACGTATTAATTAATATGATAGATCTATCAAAACCAAATTATAAAATAAAATTATGTTGAATTCATCAAAGAACAACTATAATAATTGTTACGTATTTATACAAGAGATTGGAGGCTCAAAACTAACTTATGAAACAAGTTGTAACTACTAGCATAACCATCTAACACATTCCTAACTAATTTCCTAACTTGTGAAACAAGTTGTAACTACCACGCAAGTGGCATAACTGTCTAACTACTTTTCTAACTACCGTGCAAGTGGCACATATATTTAGTATGCCCCCTTGTAAGCTTAACCGGGTTCAGAATAGATAGATAACTTTGAACTTAGGAACTAAAATCGAGTACAGGACAATACTTTGGTTAGTATGTCTGCCGTTTGATCCTCAGACGGAACAAATCTGATATCCAGGTCCTTACTTTGCACTTTCTCTCTAAGAAAATGAACATCAACCTCAATATGTCAAGTTCGAGCATGTAAAGCCGGATTAAAAGCCAATTTAACTGCTCCCAAGTTATCACACCAAAAAACTGAAGGTTTAACAATGGGCAGACCAAGTTCAGTAAAAAGACTACGAATCCATATCAATTCAGTGGTAGCCATGGCAAGAGCCCGATACTCAACTTCAGTGCTGCTCCTTGCCATAATATTCTGCTTCCTAGAAGACCATGATATAAGATTAGATCCTAAAAATATGCAAAAACCACCAGCGCTCCTACTATCATCAACATAACTCGCAAAATCGGCATCTGTAAAACCTTCAAGCACCATTCCAGAAACAGGTTTAAAGAACAAACCAGTGAAAATAGTGCCTTGTAGAAACCGCAATACCCGTTTTCCAGCTTTCCAATGATTGACAGTGGGAGCATGAAGAAATTGGCTCAGTTTATTCACAATATAAGAAATATCTGGTCTCATCATAACAAGATATTGTAATGCACCAACAAGACTTCTGTATTTGGACGGTTGATCAAAAGGACGACTGTCTTGCAAATGTAATTTAATCCCAGAACAACAAGGAGTAGGCAGAGGCTTACATTTTTCCATATCATGTTGATGTAGAATATCCCGAATGTACTTATGACTGAGTAAGATGAATATCTTGAACAGTCCTATCAGCTTTTAGACCAAGAAAATAACTCACGTCCCCTAAGTGTTTTAAGGAGAATTTCTTGTCGAGATCAGAGATAAGCTGTTCAATCTGAGAGGGATCATCACCATTGACCAAAATATCATTAACATACACAAGTATAATTAACATTTTACCATTGACATGAATATAAAAAAGAGAATGATCAGAGACAGGCATTTTGAGGCCTTTAGAAAGCAAGAAACCTTTGAGCTTGTCATACCATGCTTTCGGAGCTTGTTTCAAGCCATAAAGAGACTTCATTAACCTGCAAACATAATCTAGTTTGGAGGAATCTTCATATCCTTCAGGCTGCTTCATGAAGACAACTTCTCTTAAGTCTCCATTTAAGAAAGCATTGTTCACATCGACTTGTTGAATTTTCCAACCCTTAGTGACAACCATGGTGAAAATAAGTCTGATTGTAACTAGTTTAACAACCAGACTAAAAGTATCAAAGTAATCCACTCCGGCATTTTGCTGAAAACACCTAGCAACCAATCTGGCCTTGTAATTATAAATAGTGTCATCACACTTTTTCTTAATTCTGAAAATCCACTTGTTAGTGATAAGATTCATGTGAGAATGAGCAGGAACAAGAGTCCACGTATTATTCTTCACAAGAGCTGAGTATTCAGAATCCATAGCAGATTTCCACTCAGGAGAAGATAAAACTTGTTGCACAGTAACAAGTTCAACATCTGAGTGAGACAAGACCATATTGTATAATTTGGGTTTGAATATCCCATTTTTGGATCTAGTCACCATACTATGCCTACAAGTGTAAGGCTGAGACCGAAACAAACTCTCAATGATCTCCTAAACTTCAAAAGAATAAACGCATCTGGTAACACGACCAAGCATTGTTTCACTTATTGAATTCAAAAGCCAGCTCAATAAGAACTGATCCTTTCTAATCCAGATAACATATTCAGGATTAGGAACCACAATATCATCGCAATCATTTGCAGAGCTAAACTGAGATGGAACGCTCTTTGAGTTGCAAAAAAAGAAAATCCTCATAATCATGAGCACGCTCGGTGGATAGAACTTGAGACCTCCAATACACAAAATTGGTACGGTCTAGCCGAACCGTCAACATATGAAACGTAGGAATAATAATTTGTGCCATAAAATATGCTCGAAAGGATGATACTGACTTAAGATACCATATCAAAACCAAATTATAAAACAAAAATAATATCATGTCGTTTGCAATTACTTCTGCTCACATGAATTCCCTTCGAAAAATCTTGTTTCACAGTATAACAAATTGAAGCAAGTACAAGATTATGTATCACGTGTTGAAATCATTCAATCCCACGCTATCACAATAATGCTATATTAATAAATAGGGTATTTCTGTTTATTTATTTTTTATTTTGCAATATTAGTAATTATTAATACATTGTTAATGAGCTACTTCGATATCTCTTATCCTTTTGTACATAGAATTTTGGTTTCCACCTAAATTTTCAATCATTTAACATTATATGAATTATCTAAAAAATTTCAAATCCACATTGAATTATTTTTAATTAAAAAATGAAAAAACAAGGAACATTTATATATTATAATAATCAAATAATTATTTGAAATTAATTGATGTGCAAAACATGTCTAAATTTATAAATATCTTTAAAATATTTTTATTATAAATATATTTTTAAATTATAAATAATAATAAAAAATCTAAAAATATGATTACTTATAAAAAAAATTGGTATTATGAAATAACAAAATCTAAAAACCTGAAAAAATTGAAAATTTGGTAATTTAAAAAAAAAATACTGAAAACCTAGAAATTAAAATGTAAAATTTTAAATTATTTTATAAAAATTAAAAATTTACTATGAAAATATGAAACTCTAAAAAAATTAATATCAAAATAATATTAATATAAAATCTGAAAACTATATTAAAAAATTAAAATTGTGAAATTATAAAAAATAATAAAAATTACAACTACTTATCTAAAACACTGAAAATTTGAAGAAAAGATAAATTATTTTAAAAATACAAAATAACATTCATAACAAATTATAACATTCTAAGAAACTTATTTGATTTTGTAACATATGCATTTATAATTTTATTCTTTATGATTTCAAAATATAATTTCCCAATTTTTAGTTTTCTTAATAATTAAAAGATTTATTTCTTTAATGATGTGTAAATTTTCTCCCATATTTAAACTTTTTAAAAAATTATCAATAGTGGACCATATTTAACAAAATTGAAAGTTAGTGAACAAAAAAAAAATATATATCGTAAAACTAGAAGAGACATGCATATTGGATTAAGTGCAAGTTAAAGATTTAAAAGAAAACTCATTTTTAAAACTCTACCCAATTTCATAAAAATAAAATGCAACAAGAATGCAACAATTTTATCCTAAATCATATCAAATACTATTTGTTTTTATCATATTTACGTTTCTGATTCAAATTTTACTTTGAAGGTATCCTAATAAATTTTAAAATTAAGGATCTCATGATATAAAAAATAATATTCCAAATTATCAAATGTTAAAACTTGCAAAAAAAAAAAAAAAAAAAAAAATTAGAATTTATGCTGAGCTTGCTTGGTTCTTAAAAATAAGATACAAGAGCAAAAATATGTAGGGGCAAATTTTGTACTTTTATTTGATCAAAATGGAGACATGAGTAAAATGTATAAATTATTGAAAATATTAATGGGTATAATAGTCAATATATACATTTTACACAGTCTTAATATTATAAGTCAAACATTATACATTATATTAATATGGGATATTATGTATTGCAACTTTACAAAACAAATATAAGGTTGATACATAATACTGAATAACAAAGGAAAAATGTACAAATTAACCCATGAATTAGTACCTCAGGTACAAATTAGACCCTAAACTATTTTTTTGTATAAATAAGACCTTTAACTTTAAAAATGGATCTAATATGCTCCTTAACTTCTTATTTTCAAATAAATAGGCCATTACAATAAATTAAAATAACAAAATAAATCTAAAAAATATTTAGATAAATAAAAAAAATAAAATAAACATTTAAAAGTAAAATGATAAACTCTAAGTTACTTAATACATAAAAAATATCAAAAGACCTTAAATAATTTAAATATAATAAAAATAGAATATCTAAAAATCATAATAAATCTTCACATTTCTATAGTTAAATTATTATTAAATTATTTAAATTATTAATAAACCCTTTTTTATATTTAAATTATTATTAAATTTTACTTTATTAATTTATTGATTTATTTAAATATATTTATGATTTAATGTGCTGATTTTAGATTTATTTAATATCTTAAAAATCTGTTTAGTTAATTTAATAGTTAAGATGGTCCTATTTGTCATATATTTAAATTTTAGGGGCTTATTTTACTTATTTTAAACATTCAAGGGCTTATTTGACCTATTTTAAATGTTAGAGATACTATTTGTAAAAAAAAAAAAAAAAAAAAAAAATTTAGGGTCCAATTCCTGTATATCTCAAATTCTATCTGGAGAGGATATATCAGTAGGGTGAAAATTAAACCAGGCCGAACAGTGACGAACAAAATTCCACCCATAAAGAAATTAACACCTGAACAAACATCTGTAAAGGAAAGAAAGAGAACTTGTATGATGAACCTTATTTCTTTCCCCTGAGAAAAAAAAATATGTTTCTCACCGTAAATGTGAACTTTGTTCTATCCTTGAAGTTCAAGTGGATGCTTTGTTGGAAAATTGTTGTAGAACTTCAATGACAAAATGTCTTACAACATATCAAATTTGAAATAAAACCAAAATGGTCGAATGTTTTTATTCAACGAACTCATCAAAGTCACTATACTCTTGACTTTTATAGTGAGATCTTACTCTTGTTAATTTTTTCTTGTATTTTGTTTAGAATTTTTTTAATCCTATTTCTCCTTTACTTTCTATCATTTATAGATTTTACTTTTCTAATACGTGGTTACAACCAGGTCACCTCATGCTTGAGTCGTGTCTCTTGCATGATCTACTGTGTCGATTATGTAGGCCTATTAGAAAACATTCGTTTCATAGGCAGTTGCCGTCATTTGACTGCTATGGTCTTTTCTTCTGAAAAGTCAAAATATTAGCGCACTAGTTGAGGTTGTACTCGACTTGGTAATGAGTAGTAAAATTTGCGTAAGCTTAAATAAATAAAACATGACTCAGTTATGCCTCGAGAAAGAACTCTCTTCTTCTTCTACGAGCAAATCTCTCTCTCTCTCTCTCTCTCTCTATATATATATATATATATCACTCAATTAAAACTAAAACCAACAACTTAGGCTGCGTTTACTTCCCTAGTTAGGATTGGACAGGATATGACAGAAAATGTGATTAAACTCGGGATAGGAATATTTCGAAATTTTTATCCTACGTTTACTTCGTAGGATAACATTAGGATAATTAAAGATAATTTTATACTATCCAACGTTTACTTCCTGGGATTAGGTCGGATAATGCGAAAATTATAAAATTGCCCTTAATACATAATTGAAACTTAAAAACCCTACTCCCCCAAACTTCCGCCTAGCATTCCTTCTTTCAGCCCCCAGTCGCTGTCTCCCACCTCTCCTAGCCGCTGCTCCCCACTGCCTTCCCGCCGCTGAGCCTTTGTTACTCACCGACATCCGAAAGCGTTTCTTCGTATTTTTCGTGAGGTTAGCCTTTACAAGTAGTGATTTTGTAGTTATTATTGTGGTAAGTAATTTTGTAGTTGCAAATGCATTTTTTTAGGAATTACATTTTAGTTTCGGATTTGTTGATGTCGATTCTTCGTTGTTTTGGAATAGCTGTTTTGATTTGCTTATTGTAAAATTATGATGGTTTTTTTTTTTATATTTTTTTTTGCGTAGGATGGATCTCGCCATCAATAGTGAAGTTGTGAGAGAAGAAGAAATTTTTATTTTCTTAACTGAGTTAATGAATGCGTGTTTTGGTTACATGAGCTTCATGAATATATTTGTCATGCATAGAAGTTGTGCTATTTCAAGTGAAGTACGTACACGTATTCGCGAACGATACAGTTTGATTAGTAGAATTCCTAAGCAAATAAAATATTTGCGTATTGTTATTGGAATTTCTTATGAGGACTGCATAAATCCTTTGAGGATGAATAGGGCGGCCTTTTTGCAATTGTGTCATCTTTTGCAACATTGCGGTGTTCTACGAACAAGTAGAAATAGTAGCATAGCAGAGCAGGTTGTCATGTTTTTGGCTATAATTGGACATTACACAAAAAATTGTGTGCTGAAATCTTAGTATAAAAGATCTGGACGAACTGTTAGAACACACTTCCACAAAGTGTTAAATGCTGTAATCAGACTACACTCATTACTACTAGTAACCCCGAAGCCAATCGATGAAGACTGTACAAATAATCGATGGAAGTGTTTCAAGGTAATATTAATACTGAATGCCGTATAGTTGAGTACTCCATCTTAGAAAATTCAAGGGTATTGAAAGATTCTGTGTTTCTGGGTTGTTTAGGTGCACTAGATGGAACATATGTTAATGTCACTATGCCTAAATCTGATAGGCCTCCTTATCGAAATAGAAAAGGCAACGTATCGGTAAATGTCTTGGGTGTTTGTGACTTTAATATGAAGTTCATATATGTTTTGGCTGGTTGGGAAGGAAGTGCAGCGGATTCACGGGCGTTATGAGATGTAATAACTAGAAACAACAGACTTCCCGTTCCTAGAGGTAGTATTTAACATCACATGCACATAATTTTATTACATTTATTACATATGGTTTTGAATCTAATTCGATCCATCGTTGTTTTTTTAAGGTAACTATTATCTGTGCGATTCTGGATACACAAACGGCGGAGGTTTCCTTACTCCATATCGAGGAGTTAGGTACCATCTGGATGAGTGGGGGGCGGGAACATCAGCCCTACGAAATAAGAATGAGTATTTCAATATGAAGCATTTGAAGGCCCAAAACGTGATTGAAAGATCATTTGAATTGCTAAAAAAAAGATGGGCCATTCTCCGTAGCCCAACCTTTTACCCAATGTGCAAAATTGTATTATTTTGGCGTGTTGCCTAATACATAATTTCATAAGAACAACTATGGCATTAGACCCGTTAGAAACTGATCTACCTAATATTGTCGTGAATGATGATGCTGATGACTATATTGATGAGATTGAATGCACACAAGAGTGGTCGAATTGGAGAGATGAATTAGCAACTTCTATGTATAATGAGTGGAGATAATGATGCGAATATTAGTGTAGTTTATTATCTATGACTGTGACTTGTTATGACATTGTATGAATTTTGTTACTATGTTTTAATTGTGAACTACGATACTGATATTCATTTTATTTTGGGGCATTTATCTCATTCTCTTCATCACACAAACTAATTAATTAGTTTTTGTTAGTATTTTTGTTTTTTACTTCACATGATTGTTATTATGTGACACAAATTTTTGGTTTCTGAATAGGTCCACATTTTATGCACGTTGATTCTGTGTAGGCTTGATGGATCCTGATAGTAGTAGTCGAGGAGATAGTGAAGTCTCATGGGACAGCAGGGACCATCGTCGAGTCTGGTCACCAAGAAAGGAAGAATTATTGATTCAGGCATTCAAAGAGATTATTGAAGAAGGGTGGAAATGTGAAAATGGTTTTTGCAGTGGATATCTTGGTGCACTCGAGAGGGTCCTACGCAGGATGCATCCGGATGCTAATATCCGTGCTGAACCACACATAAGTTCTAAAATACATGTTTGGAAGAAAAACCACGGGAGTCTGCAGTGTATGTTGAGCCGATCTGGACTGGCTTGGAGTACTGAGTCTGGTATGATAATAGTTGAAAGTGAATCTGTTCGGGACGAGTATTGTAAGGTTAGTATATGTTGTCTCACAACATACATTATATTTGTGTCTTTTATTTGAATAACTATGAAACCAGTGTCTAACATTATTTCATGAAACACCTATACTTGTATACATCTTTAGACGGACACATGGGTTAAGAAAATGCAATACAAGTCATACAAGCTCTACCCTGAGTGGTGTGAGATATTTGGGACAGATAGAGCAACCGGTGCTCATGCCAAGGATTGCAATGCTGCTGACGAAACACAATTGGAGGTGGATGAAGATAATGGCACAACCAATTTATTGAATGTGGACCTGTCTACCGACAATGAGATTAATTCTCCACTGCCACCATCGGACAACTCCACCGGTAAGAAAGGAAAAGGTCATAAAAGAAAGGCTACTGACACAATGGGTGCGGAGATGGTGAATTTGATGAGTAGGTTCTGTGATCGCATTGATGAAAGACTAGGTGAAATAGCCCAACATATAGGCTATGAGTACAAAATTTCTAAGAAACGCAAAGCTGTCCATGAAGTTTTGGGTAAGCTGGATGTTTTGGATCCTGACCAACAAATTGCTGTTGCTAAGATTTTGGTGAACAAGAATAAAGATCTTGAACTTTTCTTCAGCCTCCCTGATGCTGACAAAGCTCGGATGGTATTAATGATGTTGTCGGGCTGTCTTTAAGCATTTTTAGTAGAATGTTTAACTACATTGTGGAAGATGTCTTGGAACTTGTAGGACTTGTGTTACTTTTCCATGCGGCTTCTTAATTTAAACAATATGTCTATCCAGATGTAATATTATGTTTAAGTTTGTTTAGTTGGTGTATTGCTCACTTCTTTAACAGGATTCATATGTGTAATTTGTGGTTGATAAATTAGATGTTCGTAAATGTTTTACAGAATTTGTGCGAACAACCCATATATCATTTTATTTTTTAGTTTCACACATTGTGTTTGAACAAACCGTGGATGTGAACCTATACAACCCTTCATCAAGATGGGGTGCAATACATGAGTGGCTGAAATTGTCAACATTGACAAATGAAAACAAATTCAAAACAATTTTCAAAAAACACACAATTGACATCGGATCTACATAAAACTGTAATACTAAGTGATTCAATATTCAGTAGTACCTAAATAGTGACAATTTCGGAATGTTACATTGAAAAATATTATGAAGAAAACTTTACCATACCACAAACTTCATACCACTCCATCACATACACATGCAATGTAACAGGAATTCATAACGAATATTCCCCAACAAATGGATAACAGGCATGTAATATGTTGACAACCATATTATAAAGTTCGGGAATGTTGGGCTACACAATAGGAAAAAAATAATATTCATCAAAAAGATTCAAATGAAAATAAGTTATTCGGTTTTTCAGATAAGAAACAAAATAATTTCATCGGCCTTTTTATGGGTCCTCACTGGAAGCTTCGTCCTCACACTCAACCTTCACTGAAGCCATCTATTCACCCTCACTTCGGTCGCCCTCTGAAACCTCCATCGCATTGCTGTAGCTTTCCCCACGCAAAATATCCCACTTCTCATAGCTCGTCTAAAAAAAAACAACCTTAATACTTGTTTCATTGATGACATGGAAGAAGATGAATTACCCCACGCGGATTCAGTTCTGAACAAGAAATTTGTCCAACCCAGTTGTCAACACAACACTTGAGGGAAAAGCATATTCCACGCCTACGAACCACCGCGCACCGTACCTGTTCACCAGTGCCACATTGGTCGGTCGTGTGTTTGTGAAGTTGGGCTTAGCATCTCGGGGTAATTCCTGCACGACGAATATCATAAATACGTTGAGGTATAACATAATGTTTAGGAACCAAAATGAAGATAGACTAATGTGGAAAACTATGGAATCGAATAATGTACCATTCGTACAGCAGTTTGTTTTAGGGGATTTGAGTACAACACCTTAAAAATCCTCTTCCAAATTGGAGGTTGCTGCACAGCACCTACAGGTTTGAAAAGTATGTCAGAAAAATTTTGAACTTCAAGGATAATAAAGTATTGATAAAATGTGTTAACCTTATAACGTGGGTGGAAATTTCTGACATGCATTCTTCGTGAAGATGCGAACGTAGAAGTTATAAGCACAGTCGTACGAAAAATAGGCATATGTCTTGATGCTTAATATTGTTGTCGTCATGAAATTTTGGCAACCCTTCTGTCAGGCGTATGCCCCCATCATCATCCATCTCGGTAAATACAACCCACTGCTTGCCCAATTCATTGTTCAGGGCAACCAACGGAGGAAGCCTCCCACCAACTTCGGTGGCAAATTTTGGGGGTAGTCTCTGCAATTATCGTAAAAATATATATAGGACGCATGTTATCAGAATAAATTTTGAGGTACTTATTTAAGGAACGTATCGAATGTCTTACCAAGCCATTGGGATAATAGATAAACTTATCCCAACATAGTTTCATACAGTTGAAATATCCTTCAAGATCCATATACCTGTTTCAACTACATGGTACATTATTTATGTCACATTATGCAAAAAAGATAGATATATAAATTGAAGAAGCTATTCAACCAAAGGTAAACTCACACCACAAGACAACACATTGGTGGAAGAGTTTGTTTCATCACTGCATACAGAAAAAATCAGATGATGGAGAGAGCGTGTTATCAATTTAATGCATAAGTAACATATTCCTTAGACAAGTTGACCCATTTCGTAAATCTAAGATCAAAATGTTAGAACATTTACTTCATAATGCAGTAGAACTTCTCACATAGTAAACTGATACTTTTAAATGTTCGAACGCCCGAGTATATTTAGGCAGAAACTAATTGTTTTTGATTGCTCACCATGTAACCCATCTCATTCAACCCAATTAACGTACAAAACACAACTTTAATTATTACTTAGAGTTAAACAAGAGGGATTCTTTTCAACCAGAGCCACGGGAATGGGGCCTAGTTACTACAAACTCGTATGGTCTATCTAAACTTCAAAGGGTTCCCTTCCCTTATTATCCTTTACATGGGACAAATTTTGGTTTATTTTAGAATAGCAGAAAATCCCAAATATCAATCATGTTATTACATTTACTAAAAGTATGTTTAAGCAAACCCAAATTAAGAAAACCCGCTCATTCAATGACATAATAAAGCAGGAGCGGCAGGAAATATGTTGAATCAACTCAAGATGATGCAGAAGTGAAGATATTGACATAACATAATTTAGATAAAAATATTGCACATAGATTTCTGGTGTAAGATTAAATAAGACAAATAAAATAGACCAAACCTTACAATAATGGTAGGAATTTGTACATATGAATAAAGAAAATAATCGTTATCGATAGAAAAAAATGGGTTGGAAAAGATGAGATACCTCTTCTCGCCTTGGAAGGAATCTTGGCAGGTGGATCAGCGGTTGGAGCTTTACTTACCTCCGGTGGAAACAGAACGACGTCTATGCTCTGAACGGAAATTCCACCGTCGGTGTAAATATCAGGGCTTGTGAGTTGTAGGTGAGTGCGGCGCATATGATTTGTGAAGTGAAGGCAAGTGTGGCGCAGGTAGGGTTTCTGGAGCGGATGTATGAATGAAAAGGGTAACCGATTTTAAATAATAAAAATTCGAATAACTTTTAGATCTTATGTTGAAACTCGGCTAATCGAGTGGAGGGTCTGACCGAGTCAATCGGCTGAGTGGATAACTTGAACACACATTCCTGAAAAAGTTTTTTACTCGGTCAATCAAGTGATGGGGCTGATCGAGTGAACCGATCGAGTTGCCAAATTTGAACACAATTCCAGAAACTTTTATTCACTTGTGTGCCCGAGTAGTGCATCCGACCGAGTGTCCCGGTCGAGTGGATAATTTCAACATACATTCTAGAAAATCTTTCTTACTCGGTCAACCGAGTGATGGGGCCGATCGAGTGAACCGGTTGAGTTGTAAAATTTGAACACAATTCCAGAAACTTTTATCCACTCGGCCGCCCGAGTACTGCGTCCAACTGAGTGTCCCGCCTGAGTGGATAATTTGAACAGACTTTCAAGAAAATCTTTTTAACTTGGACAACTGAGTGATGGGGCTGACCGAGTAGAGCGGTCGAGTTGTCTGATTTGAACACGATTCCATAAACTTTTATCCCCTTGGGTGCCTGAGTATTGTGTCCGATCGAGTGTCCCGATCAAGTTGATAATTTGAACACACATTCCAAAAAATCTCTTTTACTCAATCAATCGAGTGATGGGGCCAACCGAGTGAACCGGCCGAGTTGAAAAAATTGAACACAATTCCAGAAGCTTTTATCCACTCAGGCGCCCGAGTTAGGTGTTCGGCTGAGTGAAACGGCCGAGTGAGTCTCCAGATTTGTATAAAAATTGTTGGTACTCTCTTATTTCCTCATACTTGGAATTCCAAAAACCCTACTCTCTTCATCTTTCATGGTCGTTTTTGAATAAGCAAGCAAAGAAACTGACTTTATTCATTATTATCTCATTAAATTAATCCAAGAAAGAATCACCACACCAAATATTTCCAAATTTTCATCACACTTGTTTTGGGTTTTGAAGGTTGTAGCAATACGCCGAAATCTCTATTCAGGTATGTTTTGCTAAATCATTCCTTTTGTTCATTAAATATCTTGATGATAGATGATTATATAGTATCATGGCATGAAGCATGTTATGTTTTCGTGCATATCTTCATTGGAGTCTTTTATCGAATAGTTGGTGTGCATAGAATAATTGAGAGTTTGGCATGGTTTATGTTGATTAAAGAGGATGTGTGGATAATATCTCATCAACTACAATGTTTACATATTCGGTTCATGTGAGGAATACGATTGGTTCATGTAAAAATGGAATTGAGGTAATGTCATATGTTTTGTTGTGTTGTATTTGAGATTGGAATTGGAAATTATGTTGCAATGCTATATAATAGTATTGAGAACAGCAACTCATTTACTTATATGAGTCCACTATACTAACTTAATTTATTCTAGGTATGATTGACGCAATGTTTCTGTATCCCTTTGGTGCTCGAGGTTTCACTGTTAATGATATGGAAAGAGAATTAGAAGACATGCGTAGATTTGAAGAGGAACAAAGAGCAAGAATGATGATCCACTCAATGGAGGTCGTCAATACTAATTTTAACTGGGATCAACACTTCGTCAATGAACAACAACAAGAATACGAGAGAATTCTTTCAACTATGCCTCATGCATACGATATAGAATTTTGAGAATGGGAGACAAGAAGTGAGAGATGGTTTGAGGTGTTGAGGAAGAAAAGGCAAGCCACTCGTTTCACAGATGAGGAGTGCATGAAAGAGATGGGTATTTACGAGGATCTGAAAAAGATGTGCAAAAATAAAGGGTGGTCTAAATTCTTCTCCTTAAAAGAGAAGACATATGAGCCATTGGTCATGGAATTTTTCTCGACCGTTGATGTGGGATACGTTGATATGGTTCCGACATCAATGACATTCTATTTGGGAAATGAGTTCCATCTGCTTTGATCCGAAACCATAAATGAAATTTTTGGCTTCCCGAAGAATACCTTCTCCAATCTACCCGATGCCAAGGAACACTTTCCCGGATTCAACCCAATAATCTTTTGGAAGGAGATAACAGAGGTTTCTCTAGATAAGACATCAATGTACAACCCTAGCCGATCGAAAGCATCCAGCATAAGATGCCCACTCCTTCGGTATTTCCAACGGTTCATCTCAAATATAATTTTGTCCAAACCTGAGCCTGAGGTAGTTACCTTGGATGAGTTGTTCATCTTATGGTGCTTGCTCAATGGAAAAAAGTTCAATGTTGCGCCGATACATTTAAGGCAATTTGTTAGAACGAAACAACAAGTAGCACATATCGGAGGGTGAATAACTCCGATTGCTCAATTTTTCGGGATAAACTTGGAAGGTTTGGAAAAAACACCTGGTGAAACAACCTTAAATCTTGAGGTTGTATGCAACATGAAGATGTGCTAGTTCCATCCAGGCACGAGAAAATTGTATCTAATCTTATCTGATAAAAAAAAAGTCTTGCTTTGCCTAACTCCCGGCTCACAAATGTCGCCGGTGGAAAAGTCCCTAATATTCTACTGAACGGCTCAATCCATATTGAAGCGATCGAGGAGAGTGAAAGAGAACTAAAGAATGAAGATGAAAGAAGGAAAAAGAGGAGAAGATCCTCAGATACTCGAACACAGCCTATGGAGGTGGAGGCGGAACAACAAAACATGGATGAGATGATGGAAGAAGCATACGCACATGGAAGAACCAGGGAAGATCTCCCACATTCTGAGGTCGGAAGTTCACAGCAGACCCAATCTTCAGTTTGTTTCAAGGGGTGTGGAATGATTGGACATATTGGAGAAATGCGTTGCAAACACGTGTCAGCAACCTTGAAGAGTATATGCATCGTCAAGCGTATAACTCTCAAATTGCACTTGGCATGCAGAGGCAACAATACGAGTGGCACATATAGCAAGGTCATTTTCAGGAGCCTGAATACCCAGTATATCAACCATTCAACCCATCCAACCCCCCTTATCGACGACCTTAGAGAGGCGTGTACGAGAAATCATGTGTAATTGCAAAGATTGATTTTTGGGGAAGAATATTTTTGTTTTGGATTAATATATTATTTTTCATATTCCCCTGATGCATACGTTGTCCGATTTTATTTCCACTTTCTTGTTTTAGCCGCCAATTTCAATTTCCATTTTGGTATTTCATTTTGTTTAATGTTTTTGAAGAAAACTGCGTTGAAATGGTGGATACGACAAGATTAGAAAGTGAAGGAAGAAGCATAACAAAGGGGGATTATTAACACACCAATGTTCAAGTCCAACATTATTTCTACCGAGCAGTAAACTCGGTTGGCACATAGAAATACAAACAGAGATACTTGGAAATATATTACAAACCAAATAAACACTCATAGTACGTACTGAATAATGGTAAACATATGCTAACAAACCATGCATAGTCTGTAGTAACGAGGTGCAACGGTGGTCTTAGACTGAGTTATTTCTTTTTCAAAGGGGACCATGATGCAGTAGAGCTACAACCTTTCCCAGCATGCCGATAATGGCTACTGGCCTGCATGGATTTCTTTCCTTTCTTGTCAGAAGCTTGAATTGGAGAGCTTGTCGATGTTAATGATGTTTGATCATTTTCGTACAACGACTTGGTACTTTGGCTATCATTATCCAACCACGCCTGCTCCTTCCAAAATGCATTATCAGTGTCCAACGAACTGTCCGAACTCTTGTAGATGCTCGAAAGGTTTGGATAATTCGGATTGCTAATCTCTATGATGGATGAATCATTACCCGTCCTTTCCTTAGTATCACTTAAAACTTGAATAGCTAAAAGCTCATCGCTGACACTTTTTGCGTTCTCTTCATCAAATAATTCTTTAAGCGCATTAAATGCGTATTCTCCCTCTTTATAATATGCAGCAGCAAGCTTTTATTGCTATTAAATAAAATAAAAGATATATGAAATTAATCAAATTGTATAGATTTTTTTTTTTAATTTAGACAAATTTGCATAAACTATATTTACAAACTTAGGAAACTTACTTCACATAAAGATGTCCAAACTGAGTCTGAGCACCGAACCTTATTTGTGGTAGGGTCATAGGCAACCATTGGCATATCAATTAGCCATTTGAACACCTTAACATTTGTGTAACTTTCGAGTTTGTTCCATGCAAAAGTTGAAGTTGAACTGTGAGCCAAAGTACCGGTTCATATCACATATGGTAAAGGAAACAACACGGTCATTTTTTTCCCCAACGACCCAAGCACCGGAGTGGAGTTGTTCAAGCATACGCACAATAAAATGACAATCAATCTCTCATGTCCAGATGGTATTAAAGAATACTTTATCTTGATTTGTTGCTTGTTTCAGAACACCACTCGACGCCATAAGCCTGGATAGTCAAAAGGACGAGAAGGGAAGCAATTTGTTGTTTGTTTCTTAATATTTTTCTTGCAGTTCATGTGAATTGCAATGCCTGACCTAGGAAGTTAACAATTATATAGGACATGTGGATGTACTTAATTTTGAACAATGTGGGGTCAGTATCTCGTTTGATTTAATGAAGTAAAAATGTGTAAATCTGTCTTTCGTACAATAAAAACAGTTGTTGGTTCCCATGTTGCTTCTGAAAAGTGGTGACATGATGTTTCAAGAGAGGAGGTGACCATGCTGTGAAAATGAGGAAGGATATGTCTTTACAGCTGGAAAGTATTGTTACATCAGACCATTTTCAAGGCCAATATATTACATCTGGAATTTATGGGAAGTCTTGCATCACTGCAACAAAATGACATATTTTTGCAGGTAACTATAACTTTATCCTATTCCGTAAGCAATGTTCACAAATATTTGCATATACATCATACAGGCATCACCATTTCATGCATCATATCAATCGCAAGTTTTAACGTTACCTGCACTTGAACATACTTGTAGCTGTATATACAATTTAAAATATATTACCACCAAACTATACATAATGAACCCACCCTACATAACTACAAGGAGCTCTAACTACATCAATTCTAACAACTTTCAATTGACCACATCTGGCTGGATTTTTCAAATAAATCACTTCACAGCATGCAAGAATTTCCAGTTTTTCCCAAAACAAGTTTCATTAATAAAGAAGTTCATTTCAGGAAACCGAGTTTCTTCTTGCTCATCAGCTATGGTTTGCGATAAACATGGTGCATGAAGGTCAAGCAATTGATGTTAGACAACATTTATTATCAAATACAAACACACACATAAATCTTATTCCCTTTATCAATTGGAAATTACAAAAGGCTTCTATAATGGATATCATAATGAGGACAATGGGCATATGGACACTAAATTTGATTAGAGAGGAATGCCCTTTACAACTAACAATACTGATATCCCCAAACATATTACAGTCATATGTGGTCTCCCCATTTCTCTAGAGTAAGACACTTTTTACAAACTAGCAATAAAAAAATAATGAAAGAAAAGGCCATACCGTGGTTACCTAGCTCTTCATTCTCAGAGTCATGTGACAACCAAAGTTTTCGATGCTGACAGTGGTCTCATAGAACCTAATGACTTTGATATCAGAGAAAACCCATTCCTTAAAGGTTGTCATGGTGACTGCATGTGATTAAGGGAAAATAATTTTTAGTGCCCGAAGAGAACACCATTTTTCCAGTTGTAGTTGAAATGATCAAGGCCAACCATAAATAAAAGTCCAACATTACATATAATGCAGAAAGGCTAGATCAATAACATTATAAACAAACCAACTATGTGAATGAGCAGTGAACTATACATGGTTGATTTTAAAAACATCACCTATTTATTTGCTTAAGAAGAAGCTCAAATTCAAGTTTTAACCATCAAATTTTGACCAGATGAGAGGGGGTTTGTATCTGTCCATTATAATCTAAGAATGCTAGCAAAGTTATTCCTGAACCCTTTTCTCCATATGATCACATTATATCTAACTATTTCTTAAAGAGAAACTCTTAAAATCCTAGTGAAGATGTTTAAGGGAAGGAAGAACCAGAAGTTTGCACTGCAACATAAAAAAGTGACAAATTAAAGTCAAGGTACTTGATAGTCCAGCCTACATTTAAGGTTCCCCTTCATATGTCTCACATGCGTCTATCCTTCTCCTTCCAAATTATCCTCCCAAATTAGGAAACAATAGATATGCAATGCCGACAATTGAGATAAAAGAAGCAGGCTTACTTCCAGGGCATATCATTACACTGTTCCAAGCATTAAACCTGACCATGGTCAACAAATGTAAATGAAGATGCGCATATAATTTGAGATGCTTCTGAAGATATGTCGAACCCATGAATCAAAACACACCAATATGCACAACCTAAAGCAGTTTAAGAATACAACAGTTTCACCGGCACTATGTACCTCAATGATGCAATTTTTGCTAACAAATAAACAAAAACTTAAATTCAACCTATCCTGCTGCAGTTTTTCATGAACTTCCCACAATACAAGATGCACTTTGATTTTTTCTCAACACCCTCTATCATCCCTTAATTTCACCTCACTTCCTCTCAAAATTCAAGCTCATATGATTTTATTTTGCACGCTTTTCTAGGATTATTGAATACTCATTATAGAATGCAAGTAAGAAAACCAGATAGAAAGTATAGGAAAGGGATATGGTCAGGCCGGGGTGGGTGGGTGCATTGGGTGTTCACAACTGGTGAGAGTATGAAGAAATTATATTGCGGAATGGGATCCAATCTAAGCAGAGGTGGCTCGTTAAAGAATTCCCATATATTACACACACACACACACATACATATATATATATAAGGAAGAGTATAAAATCTTACTTCTCAGAAGCACGAAGAATCCGAGCAAGCTCCAGGCAAAAAACTCCTTAGCTCGGTGGAGTTGAAGGCGGAATACACGATTTCTGGCACTAGAGATCTATGGTTTCGAGGACAAGGGAGAGAAAGAGAAGAGGAATTTAATTTTGGGGTTAGTTTGAAAGCAGGGAAGCTTGTGTTTGACGGCCGAAAAGGGATTATCGACCATTCGGAGGAGAAGTCGGAGAACAACCGAACGTAACAGCGCCACCGAACGTGCGGTGGCGATGCTTCTCTGGTCACCGGCAGTAGCAGGAGAAATGGAGAGAGGGAAAATTCACGGATGAAATGGGGAAGGGTTTGCTCATAAAACGTGATTTATATATGAGGGCAGTTTTGTAATTATGAATGTGCACAAGGGTAAAACTATAAATTTCCATTTCTTATCCCATTGATAATTTTTATCCCATGGGTCGAGAAGGGATTACAATCCGCCCACTTATCCCAAATCCTGTCATTTATCCTGGGTCCATAGGATTGACCTGAAAAAATATCCTACAAAGTAAACGCTGGATTAGCTTGGACTATTTTCCCTAATCCAGGTTTATCAGCCAAAGTAAACAGGCCCTTAGTAGTTGTAGGTAGTCCTCTTTATATACAAGTTAGGCACAACTTTATAATCTAATTTACATGAAAATAATTCTTTAATTAATGAATCCACATCATCAAGATTTGTTTCCTTATTGGTTGCTTCTTGATAAGGAAGAATATCCTTCCATATCTCTTGTGCTCATCATCTTGACTGATTTTGTCAGGAGTCCTTCTTTGATGAATTTCTCAATAGATTTATTTCCCTAATGACATGGGAAATCTTCATTCATTTTGTCTTGGACTTATATGCTTTTTTCTTGTTAGTTTCCTTCCAAGATGATCATGTATCTTTTTAATTCACAAATATATAACTTTGTAAATCTTCCAAGTATTTTCTTTATAAAATCTGCACATATACACAAGATCTCGTTAAATCTAGCATCATCCTGGACTATGTCCATTTTTGTCCAATGCCAATTTTAAAAAACTCAAAATTGAGTTCTTACATCTTCAATCAAGCTTGATGAGCAGGTTGATTTTTCAAGGCTTGAGATATGTTGCTCAACTTATGTACGCCTGGGTTGGTGGATCGCTTGTACTACTACACCTACGTGCGGAAACACACATAGTTCACGTGGATTGCGTTCCATGGTGTCTAAGGCTCGAGATAAGCTATCAGGAGTCATATTATGCCAGACATGTTACTAACTAAAGTTTGTGATGTATCCCTTCGACATACTACTCTGCTGATCCAACTTGCTTACTTAAAATATTTCATTGTGGTGACTTGACGTTAGATCTGTATTTGATGGGACGGGGCCAGCCATATTTTGTTCCCCCCACCATTTGATTGGCATGTGGGTATCACTTGCGGTGCTTCAACTTCTACTGTCCTTCAAATTTTGTGCTGTTTCAATTTTCATGCTCAACTATTATAAATACCTCATTTATAAATTCAGCATTCCCAGTCTACTGTGATTCTACCGAGTTTTCTTCAAGTGAAACTAATGTTCTAGAACTGATTTGTGTCTTGTTATTGAACTAGAACTCAAATGCATAGGCAAAATTTCCTTTCTTTAAATAATTTAATTATGTCGAGTTTTAGATCTAAACCCTTGTGTCTAGAACATCTGGTTTTGGGGCTTCTGATACGAGAACATGGTGTTGAAGAGGACGTGGTCATAGATGAGGAGATAGAAAGAGAAAGACTAAAGAGATTGAGGTCAAGCGGAGGACGTTAAGCTGATTTCAGTTCATTACCCCAAAGAAGTGTGAATGGAGGGCACAATGTTGTGGACCCTATATTAGGTCATGGAGATGACCTGACCTATAAGGCCCGAGGTGGCAAGAACATCCTTAGCCACGATAACCTTCAAAGGCGGGGTCATCAGTGCAATATCATTGATAAGGTGCAATTTTACCTTACTTGACCTAATGAAACAATGGTATATCCCTGAAGCGGGGATGAGATTGTTGTACCTAAACTTTTAGGAGTTGGCATCACTGTAGATCTACGCTAATGGCTAGTCAACAATCTTTGCAATAATCATGCTATTCAAGACATTGGGTTATGATGCCCCCAAGCCAAAGGAGATGCTAAAATCCACTAATGAGAAAGAGTTAGGTTAGTTTTATTTGTGCCCTAAGTTTTAATACTATTGCGTTCAGTTTTTAATAGTATTATTTTTTCAACTAAAATATATTATTGATTTAATTAAAAATAAATAATATTACTAATTTAATTAAAATGTATTATTTATTTTACCTGAAGTGTATTGCTTGTTTACCTAAAATATATTACTCGTACCCAATAAAATTTTAATCAATAATCACATAGTATTACTTGTTTAATTAAAACTTATTCATGCCAATGAGAAATCCATAACCACTATGTGCGAGGCGGACACAGTTTTAGTTTAGCGCCTTTTTGGAATCCAATTGCAAGTACAATTGGATTTTGGGTGGATTATTTAGCATAGATCCTAAAATTTGTACAAATTCCTGTGCAAGAGACCTACTCATCTAAATCCAATAAGTTAAAAGTTAATACTCATACTTATACAAAAAAAAAAAAAAAAAAAAAAACTAACAAAAAAAATAAACTAAATAAAACATAAAATAGATAACACAAAGTTAAATATTAAAATTAAGGGTTAATTGTATACATAATCATAATCTTTTGTGAATTTTATATTTCAATCACGATCTTCTAATTTTTGCAATTTTATAATGAATTAAAGGTTGTGTCATTGTGCCAAAGCGGATGATCTTGACCACACAAGATAATTTCTATTTATAATTCTAATTTAGTTAAATTTTAAATCGCATAACTGATAAAGAAATTAATATCTCATATTTATACATCTATTATAATTAAATTTAAAATTAATATTGATAAAGTAAGTGTGTTGGCATATATATCGAAAATCTAATGAGGTTTGAATTACATGCAGGATATGACAAATATACAAAAATCAAGGAAGGAAGATCAACACCTAAGAGATACTTAAGGAATGGAAGATCGGCTGACTGAGAAGGAAAGAGGATCATGAATGAAGGAAGGCCAACAACATAAGAGATAATCAAAGAAGGAAAAATTGGTTGGTTGGAGACATTGAAGGAAAGAAGATCAAGAAAATATGGATAATCTTAAGCAAGATCAAACCAACAAACAAATGAGAGATTCAAGGAGAGAATCAAGGAATAGGAAATCAGCAACAAATAAATGAGAGATTCAAAGAATAGGAGATCAGCTGATGAGGAGAAAATTGAGGAATGAAATCACAAGATCTTGAGCCTTTAGGTTTATAAATAAGAGTCATATGTGAAGACTGCAGGGCATCTCTGTTATATTACATTTATTATCATATGTAAAGAAAGGGACGTCATATTTGAGAGGGATGATTTTAATTGAGAGCTTATTGTAGTACAGTTACAGCGAAGGCGAACTATCAATGAACCACTCGGTGGTTTCCACTGTGCTCAGGAGAGTACAGTCTATTGGAGCTTGGGAGAGTTCGAATTTCTACTGTATGAGAGTTGGTAGCCAAATCCATCTAGGGGACTCGATGGTCAAGTAAGTTGTTAGAAGAGAGTGGTATAAGATTGACTAGTATTAGAGAGAGTTTATTGATGTGTAAGTCCAAACTATATAATTGTGGGAACAAACACTATTTCTAATAAAAATACTTGAGAGGAAGAAGGAATTCTTCCTCAAAATTGTTGTAACTACTATTTCACTTCCGCATAGTTCAATTATAGTTTGAATTAGTATTGAACACAACATACGCGTACGAATTCTGATGTAACAATTGGCACTAGAGCAGGTTCCAAATTTTTTTTAAATAGGTTAATCCAGGGACATGGACATGGGAACTCATGAAGGAACATCGATGCGACATCCTTGTCTCGATGGACAAAACTACCCATTCTGGAAATCCATGATGATCATCTACTTGAGATCCAAACGGTGTGGAGAGGCAATTCAAACTAAGTGGACATGGCCAAAAATGAATGATGGTAAAGACATAACAAAGATCTTTGAGAAACTTAGAACACTATAGACCGAGGATGAAAAGTGTGCAGAAGATGCAAATTACATCGCACTATATGCAATATTGGCCTCTGTTGACCCAATGAGACACAAATTGACCATACACTTTCAAACGGCTAAGGAGCATGGGATGCACTACAAAAAAATTTGAAGGAAATGAATCGGTGAGAAAATCAATACTGCTGAGACTGGCCACATAATTTGACGGGATTCAAATGACTGAAGAAGAAAACATCGAAATGTATTTTGCAAGGTTCAGTGACATAGTGAACCAATGTTATACCCTTGGGCATGCAATTCAAGAGAATGTTCAAATCATGAAAATTATGAGAACCTTGGCTCCTAGATTCAGGGAGAAGATTACAGTTCTAGAATCTTTCATGAGGGTCACCCCAATGTCGTTGGATGACTTGATGGGAGAACTAAGGACCTTTAAGATAAAAAATGGAATGGATGTTCCCAAAAATAAAGGTATGACACTCAAGTCTGAGTCAATGAAAAAGTTGATTCAGAATGACGTGACAGAGATTGCTGACAAAATGGCACTACTCATAAAAAATTACAGCAAGTTTGTCAAAAAATACAACCAGAGGCAGCAGTTCACTAAAAGTTTGAACTATAGTGATAATGCTAGAAAAGGAGGATCCAAAACTCTAAACTTCAAACAAGGTAATCGAAAAGATTCTGATCAATGCAGGGAATGCAGGGAATGCAGAGGATATGGACACTATCAAGCTGAATGTCCAAATTTTCTGAGAAAGAACAAAGCACTAAAAGCCACTTGGAGTGAATCGGAGTCAGAAAGAGATGAAGAACCTGACGAAAAAGAAACAACCTATCCCAGTAACTTTGCTACATATACATCGAAAGATCTGTTTTGCCTCACATCTTCAGTGCGAACTGAAGAAGAATTGAAGCTTCCTGAAGAACCAAATTTCGATGATCCAACTCTGGAGGATCTGGAGAGAGACGTAACAGCCAGATGTACAGTAGCTACTAAGGTAATTCAAAGACTGGAGAATCAAGTGAAAGAATATATAAGTAAAGGTACCATTGTCATAGAACATCACGAACTAAGCCGGGTGAAATATGAACTACAAATCACAAGGGAGATCAATGAACGACTGACCGATAAACTGACTGCATCCCAAAGAAATGTGAGAAATCTGGAACATCAGGTCCAACTTCAAGCAACGGAAATTGAGTCACTCAAAAATAAATCTAGAAACAACACAAAAATATGTTCACGATAACCACAAGGTAAGAACATCATTAACTAATAAACTAATAGAAATTGTATCTAAATTGGAGGACAAGGATAATGAGATGACAGAACTGCAGTCTGAGTTAGACAAAGCAGTGCAAACTTTACAAGGACTGAACAAAGGAAAGGCTAAATTTGATGAGATTCTAGCATATGGAAGATCACAAAGTAACAAAACCGAAATTGGATACTCTGAAGAAAGATTATCTGGAACAACTATCTTTGTACCAGCCAACTCCTTAACGGTCCAACAAGAAGGTCCAAATACTACAAGTGAGTTAGGAAAACAGGACACCAAATGTACAAAAAAATTCATTCCTATATGTCACTACTGTGAAGTACCTGGACACATTCGACCTAAGTGGTACATAATGAAACATGACCTACGATCAGGTAACATCTCAAATTGGAATATGTTCGGTGTTCTTGTCAAAAGTTCTACATCACCAAAAACTGTAAAGGTAAATAATAACAATCACAGAATATCACATAAAAAAATATGGGTAGTTAAGAACAACATATGTCTTACATATTCGATAGTCTCTCTTGGTGCGAACAACACCAGAACTTGGTTTTTTTACAGCAGATGTTCACGTTACATGACTAGAAATGCCACTTATCTAAATGATATCATTTCAATAAATATGGAATCTGTGATGTTTGGTGATAGTAAGAGTGAACGTATCATTGGACAAGGGACTCTTGATATACGTGGTTTACCTAAATTATCTAATGTCTTTCTTGTTGAAAATCTTAAAGTAAATCTGTTAAGCATTAGTCAAATATGTGATCAAAGACTATGAGTGAATTTTACTCATGACAAATGCATGGTTATTGACATTGATGATCAATGTTACTCACTGGAACCTAATCTACTAACAATTGCTATCTTCTACAAACACCGGGGCAACCAAAGTATGGCATCAAACATTAGGACACATTGGATACAACCACCTCATTGGCTTATCAGAATTCCAATGTGTTCAAGGGTTACCTAAACTCACAAATAGGAATCAAGAAATATGTGGTCCCTGCCAATTTGGCAAACAGGTGAAAAGCTCATACAAAGGAACTCAAGATGTCTGCACAAAACAAATTATGACCCTATTACACATGGACTTGATGGGATCGGTTCAGACCAAAAGTACTGGAGGTAAAAGGTATATCTTTGTGTGTGTTGATAACTTTTCAAGATATACCTGAGTAAGATTTCTTCGAGAAAAATCAGAAACATTCGAAGAATTTGAGAAACTGATAAAATTACTTGAAAATGAAAAATAGGATTTTGTTGTTCGAATACGAAGTGACCATGGAAGAGAATTTGAAAATAATGTTTTTATTGATTTTTGCACCTCACGTGGTAGTACTCATGAGTTTTTAGCTCCTAAAATACAGTAACAAAATGGAGTAGTCGATAGAAAGAATCATATTGTACAGGAAATGGCCAGGACTGTGATGCTAGGCAAGAATACGCTAAAAAATGGCGGGCTGAAGAGGTAAACACTGCATGCTATGTTTCAAACCGTGTCTACTTAAGGAAAAAAGTGGGAATGACCTCATATCAAATTTGAAAAGGTAAAACTCCGAATCTCAATCATCTTCATGTGTTCAACTGCAGATGTTATGTATACAATGACCGAGAACAATTAGGTAAGTTCGATGCCAAAAGTGATACATGTATGTTTCTTGGTTATTCTACAAACAGTAGAGCATTTCGTGCATATAATCTAAGAACTCAAACACTTATTGAAAGTACTAAAGTTGTCTTTGATGACTCATTGGAAAGACTGGACATTTATCTGGATCAAGCAGGTTCATCTGCTGTGCGACCTACAGGTGACCTAAATTGTGAAAACACAGGAGAGACTGTTCAAACTCCAAAAAACGAAGAGTCTGAAAACCATAAACCTTCCACCAGAGTTCAAAAGGAACATCCCAAAGCACTTACATCGGATATCTCAATGAAGGTGTAAAGACACGTGGAAAACCAAAACTCGATCACCACAAAATGAAGGGTTTAGTACATCATGCATGTTATATATTTATGATCGAACCTAATAACATTAAAGAGGCTCTCAAAGATGACAACTGGATATTGTCCATGCAAGAGGAGTTGGAACAATTTGCTAGAAATGATGTATGGACACTTGTATCATGTCCGGACAATGCAAACATCATTGAAACTAAATGGATTTTAAAAAACAAGACTAATGAGCATGGAAACATTACTAGGAACAAAGCCAGATTGGTAGCTCAAGGATGCACGAAAGTTGAAGGAATTGACTTCAAATAAACTTTTGCCCCAGTCGCACGACTGGTGTCTGTGAGAATCCTTCTATCCTTTGCTTGTATTAAAAAATTCATACTTTATCAAATGGATGTGAAAAGTGCATTTTGAAATGGTTTTTTTAAAAGATGAAGCGTATGTAGAGCAACCCAAAGGCTTTGAAGATCCACATTACCCAAATCATGTGTACAAATTGAAGAAGGCATTCTATGGACTGAAGCAAGTCCCGAGAGCTTGATATGAGAGACTGACGAAGTTTCTACTTGCACAAGGATATAAGCGAGGAGGGGTAGACCAGACCTTGTTAACCCAGTGGTCGAACAATGACATTATCATTGTACAGATTTATGTGGATGACATTGTGTTTAGCTCTACATTCAAAAACAAAGTTAAACAAAGCAAAAATGGAATCATGATACATCAAGGGAAATACGCCAGAAACTTGGTAAAGAAATTTGGTCTTGAAGGCTGCAAGATTGCTCAAACACCTATGGGAACCAATACCAAATTATCTAAAGATGAAAGTGGAACTAGCATTGACCCAACACTGTATAGAAGCATGATACGAAGTCTCTTGTACCTTACTGTAAGTAGTCCTGAAATAAGTTTTAGTGTGGGACTATGTGCTAGATATCAATCCAATGCAAAGGAATCACACCTCAAGGAAGTAAAAAGAATTATACGCTATGTGGCAGGTACTACAGATTATGGACTAAAATATTCTTTCGATACTAAGCCTATTCTTGTAGGATACTGTGATAATGATTGGGCCGGTGATATAGACGATTGGAAAAGCACTTTGGGAGGATGTTTCTTTATTGAAAACAATCTAGTGTCATGGCTCAACAAGAAATAGAATAGCATATCCTTATCCACAGCAGAAGCTGAATACATTGCGGCAGGGAGTTCATGTTCACAGTTGGTATGGATGATGTAAATGTTGTGCAACTACGGTATGAACTTGGACTCAATGAATATTTTTTACGATATATGAGTGCTATAAATATGTCTTAAAATCCTGTGCAACGCTCTCGAACCAAGCACATTGACATCAGGTATCACTACATTAGAGAATTGGTTGAGGAAGGTGTTATTGTACATGAACATGTTCCTACTCTAAGCCAACTTGCTGATATATTTACCAAGGCCCTGGATTCCCAAAGGTTCATCCCCCTTCGGAAATCATTGGGCATTTGTTGTGCTCAATAACACAAAAGAAAAAAAAGGCAAGAACCTTGAATTCTCTGAAGTACATAAATTCTCTCTCTACGCAGGTTTAAAATTCAGTTTGTCTTGAACTTTGAATACTATATGTCTCAATTTATTATTTTCTTGGAAAGAGTTACGACCTCGGAATGATGCAGTGACAAGCTATCAGCCGTATGATTGAGCATCATGCACAGAAAATGATAGGTCTGTGAAAGCTACCAAATTGTTCTCCTCTGGTTTGCACAAGAGGGGTTATAAGGGAAAGTTGAGCTCGTCACACAGAGTTTTCCCAGTGTGGTTCTTACTTGCGTGGTTTGCGAGCTACTACACAAGGTGTCTGCAGAAGAAGTGATAAGGAATCTACTCTTAAATTGTGTTTTTAAAAAGAAAAAGTGAACCAAAGAGACACCTATGAATTGAGAACATGTATTTGTCTTAGTGTATCCTCAAATTGTCGCCTGCTGAAAGGAGAATAAATGTCTGGACTGAATCCTTCTTTTATTCATTATATCTTCTTTGTGTAGTAATTCCTCATTTTTTTTTTAGTATCTCTCTCTATATATCTCTCTCTCTCTACAAACTGATGGGTAAACCATGAAAATTTGGGATATATGAGTAAGTGGGCCTGGTGGCTAGTAATATGAGATTAGTGGAAATTAATCTCTCTCGCATGATCTCTTATGATGTGAATGTGTGGTAGAATCTGCATGGAAAAGAAAGTGTTTCAGTAGTGTATTTGAACCATATCTAGAAACACTTATTTTGTCATAGATTACAAAGAGACTTGAATCCTTTTTCTGCCCTAACCATTAATTCATATATGTTGTTCAATTCTTGTTTGTTATCATTAAAGATATCACTCACATTCATCTTGTGTTAAAGACCTTGTCTTTATGCAATTTCTCTCTTCTATTCTCTTTCGCAGGAACATATGAAACGAACAGGGCGATTGGTCCCAGCTCGATCAACAGGCGAACAGGATAAGGAAATTTTGAATCCAATCCTTCTGATATTCTTGAGCGGTTCATACAAACACTGAAAATGGCTTTTATGGTAGCTGAAGTTGTTGCTCAAGAACTGTATTTCACTAACATTCATAAATCTCTAGATGTTCCCTTGAAATGAGGTCTTTCTATGTTCACCAATCCTTTGTCAAATAGCTCGAAAAAGGGGGAGACGAAGACAGTGAATAGTACTTAAGTGAAAAAGCTCAAATTAAGGGGGAGTTGGTTGTCAGGGGGAGCTAATGCATATTTTGACACTATATGTGATTTTCTTGTGGTTACCGACTAGCAGTGCTATATGCATGATCTGGCTGATTCTGCATTATGTAATATTCATTAGTTTATTTATATTTGATAAAACTGCATACTAGGAGTCCTGAGTTCACTGTCTGTTCAAACTATGATCAGATTGTTGTGTTTAAAAATGTTTGCAGGACAGGAGATTTTCGATTCAAATGCCAAAGGGAGAGATTGATAAAGAAAGTGTATTAACATATATATCAAAAATCTAATGATGTTTGAATTACATGCAGGATATGGCAAAGATACAAAAATCAAGAAAGGTCAACAACCTAAGAGATACTCAAGGAATGGAAGACCGATTGATTGAGAAGGAAAGAGGATCATGAATCAAGGAAGGCCAACAACCTAAGAGATAATCAAGGAAGAAAAGATTGGTTGGTTGGAGACATTGAAGGAAAGAAGATCAAGAAGATATGGATAATCTTAAGCAAGATCAAACCAACAAACAAATGAGAGATTCAAGGAAAGAATCAAGGAATAGGAGATCAGCTACAAACAAATGAGAGATTCAAGGAATAAGAGATTAGCTACAAACAAATGAGAGATTCAAGGAATAGGAGATCAGTTGATGAGGAGAAAATTAAGGAATGAAATCACAAGATCTTGAGCCTTCAGGTTTATAAATAAGTGTCATATGTGAAGGTTGCAGGGCATCTTTGTTACATTACTTTTATTATCATATGCAGAGAAAGAGACGTCATATTTGAAAGGAATGATTTTAATTGAGAACTTATTGTAGTACAGTTCCAACAAAGGCGAACTGTCAGTGAACCACTCGGTGGTTTCCACTGTGCTTAGAGATGTTAATAGGGCTGAGGCCCGCCGAGCCTGCCCGTTTAACCGAAAAAATAGGTTTAGGGCCCAACTTTTCCAGCCCGTTTGACATCCGGGCTTTTTAGCCCGGACCGTTAGACCCGCGGGCTGCCTTCAATTTTTTTTTTTTCAAATAGAGAAGAAGCTTTGGTAATGCTGTCTGTCTAATATATATACATGAGGACTGCCCCATTTTAAAATCCTCTGCATATCAAGTGTGGGAACAGGCTGACAGGCACACATATAATACCAACCTTAGTTTTATATTAATATATACATAATCTAATATATATATATAAACATGTAATATATACATATAATAATATAATAGATAATTATATTATTATATTAATATATACTACATATGTAAACTATAATGTATACTATGATATACCTATATAATATTATAATAATTTAATTAATATTAGTAATATATTATAATATATATATGTATTATATTATAGAATGTGTAGATTTGTAATTCAATGATTATTTTTTTGTATAATGAGTAGAAATTTATTGTAATTTTATAATTTGTCTTTTCTTATATTAGAATTAGCCTCCATTTTCATTTTTAAAAAAAGACGAAACCCTAAGTCCCTTACTTCAGCCCCACCGCATCGCGTGAGTCCGCCGCATCTTTCACCTGAGTCACCATTTTTTTTACTCATAGCCCAACAGTAGCCCGATTAGCCCGAAACCCGTTAGGGTTAGGATTAGGTTCATGATATAGTTAGCCCGTTTAAACTGGCCCGATTAGCCCGAGGACCGATTAGCCCAAAATCTGATAGGGCTAGCCCGAAACCGCTAGGGCTAGCCCGATTAACATCCCTATTGGGCTCGAAAGAGTACAGTCTATTGGGCTCGGGAGAGTTCATATTTTTGCCGTATGGGAGTCGGCAACCAAATCCATCTAGGGGACTCGATGGTCAAGTAAGTTGTTAGAAGAGAGTGGTATAGGATTGGCTAGTATTAGAGGTCGTCTAATGACGTATAAGTTCAAACTATATAATTGTAGAAACAAACACTCTATCTAATAAAAATACTTGAGAGGAAGAAGTGATTCTTCCTCGAAATTGTTGTAACTACTATTTTGCTTCCGCATATTTCAATTATAGATCGAATTAGTATTGAACACAACACACGCGCACAAATTCTGATCTAACAAATATCTTTTAATCTCCTGATATTGACCGCAAAATATTCAAGTTAATAAACTACATAATTAATTACATATGTATTCGTAGATATTCTACCTGATAAAAAAAAATTATTAGATTTTTAATATAATTTTATATGTCAAAATTAATATAACATCATATTTTCATATATATAATTTCTTTAACAATATTTAAATAAATAGCAATAATAATTTATAACTATTTTAATAATAAAAAAATAAAATTTATCATAAAAATTGTTTGATTTGAATTGAAAAAATAAAAAGTTGGTATTTGACATTACAAAAAATAAAAGATCCTAGTTAACGTACAAATTTTACTAAAGACTTTTTTTATGCAATTAACCCTAAAATTAATATAACATTCATAAGTATACTTTGTTAATCGCACATATATTTTAAAATTTAAATGTTATTTTGCCTTATCACAAATTCTACATATAACAAAAATTAAATATCAAAGTAACAATGCGCAGTTTCATTTTTTTAAGTAACAAAGAGTTATTATTATTTTTTTTCTATAAAGGGGCGTAATGGGAGAAGTTGCCATTAATTATTTAAAATTACTAAAGAATGTCTTTAAATATATCATTCTGGTAAGCTATTCTTCGTTTGAGACTTTCTTTCCCAGTTAATAATTTAACATTTTCTTCAAAGTACATATAGTACATATATTACAGTTATGGATAAGATAAAATTTAATAATAATTTCATCATTTCAAAATTTTAAAAATATTTTAAACTTTTTTTTAACTGAAAATATCTATAGTTGAAAAGCTCTTAGCTGATATCATATCATAGTTTCAATGTTAATGTCATATTGATGCATATTAAATGAAAACATTTTAATATTTTGAAATTAATTAAATATTTTTTAATCCCTACTTACCTTTTGGTTTTCATTTCTAATCTCATAATATCATATGTGTTAGAGCTCAAATTTATATTTGGAATATTACTACTTGAGTGCTTAAATATCGTAAATATCAAAATCTGAAAATATATTTACTTAAAAGAGAATAATTGAATAGAGAAATTATATTTAAAAAGGAAACATAAAATTGTTTGTAAAAAAATTTGATTTTAAAATAACTAAACAATTTTGTGAAAATAGTTAAATTATAAACACTTCATTAATTTGATAAGCCTGCACTCACAATGTAGAAGCCATAGCCACATTATCCTCCTTGACTTCTTTACCTGAAAAGATGAAGAGGTGAGTGTTAGAAAACACTCTGTGGGCTCACTATTTTATCTTCTTTTTGTGATATTTAATTTGACACCAATATTGTTTATATTGAATAAATATTATATTTAATTAATGCATTGAATTTCTTAATGTTAATGTATTTCATGAATTAATGGGACGTAATGCATTGAATTTCTTAATGCATTGAAGTTGCCATTAAATATTTAAAATTATTGAATATAATTTTTATGGATGAAATATAAAAGTTTTATGCATTGAATTATTAATGTTAAAATTTTGATATATGTGATGAATTTGAATAAATAGTATATCAAATTTTTATATGGATTTAACCTAAAAATATAAATATTATTTTTAAAAATTAAAAATATTATACTATTTTGTTTAACTTCAATAGTTTCTAGAAAATTAAAATATTTATATTCAGCCGAGGGACAATTCAAAATTCACTTCAAAATATTGTACAATTTATTATTTAATAAAATTGTGATAGTTATGAGAATTGAATGAGTTTTATTATGCACTATATGTACAATAACAAAGTCTTGTAGGACAAGGCTCAAAGAATTAAAATATAAGATATTCACAAAAGAATAAGTAGATATTCTAAATATTTCTTTCCCAATAAATGGATATTCTAAATATTTCTTTCCTAATAGTTGGATCCAAATATTTATTTTCTAATAGATGGATATTCTAAATATTTCTTACTAATAGGCCCCCTCCAGATATTGAACCATCGGAAACACCAATCTTGATCATTAAAACATGAAGATGTTGCCCTGAAAGTGACTTCTTGAGCGCATCAGCAAGTTGATCAGTAGAAGAAACATGCATAACACGAAGTATATTATTTTGAAAAAGCTTATTAACAAAGTAGTAATCAATCGAGATATGCTTCATTCAAGAATGGAAAACTAGACTAGCACAAAGATAGGTAGCACCAATATTGTTACTGTAGATCACCAATATTGGAGTAATCGAGACTTGCATCTCAGAGAGAAGAGAGGAAAACCACTGAAATTCAGCCATAGCAAAGGCAGTTGCGCGATACTCAGCTTAGGTGGAGGTGCGAGTAACAGATCGTTGCTTTTATAATTTCAAGAGATTGGGTTCGGACCCAAGAAAAGAACATAAGCACCTTTCGAGGTCCGACCATCACAGTTGCCACCCCAATCAGCCTTAGAGAAACAATGCAAGTTGAAAGAGGGTTGGCAACAAAGGGTAAGCCCACAACCACGTGTAACATTTAAGTATCGAATAAGATGTTTGGCCGCAGTCCAATGAACGTCTGATGGAGAGTGTATAAACTGGGAGAGCTTATTGATGACAAAAGCAATATTTGGACGAGTCAGGAGAAGATACTACAGGACCCCCATGACTTGATGGTAGAGCAGACCATCAGACGGTGGTGCAGAGTCATGAGCCGAGAGAGAAGTACCAACGAAAAGGGGAGTGGAGACCGGCTTGGAGTCGAGCATTCGATGACGAGCTAAGAGATCAATGATGTATTTCTTCTACGATAGAAAACAAGAGTCACCACGCATGAATACTTCAACACCTAAAAAATAGGACAAATGGCCAAGATCCTTGACAGAGAAGTGGGCCCCCAAGGTCGAAATCACACGTGAGACAAAAGCAGAGTCACTGTCAATGATAACCAAATCATCAACATAAATGAGGCAATATGCAGTGATGCCATCCTGTGAATATACAAAGAGCTGTTAGACTTGGTAACCTGAAAGCCAAAATCAATCAGAAAACCACGAAGGGTTATGTACCAAGCACGAGATACTTGCTTGAGCCCGTAGATTGGTTTCTTTAGTCGACATATATGAGATGGATGATTCGGATCAACAAAACTGGGTGGTTGAGACATAAAAACATCTTCAACAGGATGCCCCTGGACAAAGTCATTATTGACATCAAGTTGATGAAGAGGCCAACCACGAGAGACAGTCAAACTTAGAACAAGTCGAATGGTTGTTAGTTTAGCCACATGACTGAATGTATCAAAGAAATCCATACCAGGGCGTTGATGAAACCCTTTAGCAACCAGTTGGGCCTTATATTTCTCAATAGAACGATTGGGATAACACTCAATTCAAAATATTCACTTGCAACCAACCATATTATGACTAGAAGTGGTAGGAAAAAGTCTGAAGTGTTATTTTGAAGTAAACCGTCAAATTCATCGGACATAGAAGACCATTAATGAGAATCAGAAAGAGTCTGAGTCACACACGTAGGTTCAATATTTGCAAAAGATATGGAGGATACTAAACAATATTTGTTGTTAGGTTTTTGAATATTGTTTTTACCATGAGTCTACATGGGGTGAATGTTGGCTGGAGGTGAGGTGCGGATAGTGCACCAGACAACAGTGAAGGGACCAGAAAAGGAGGGTCTGACGGCTGTTGTAGGACTACAAGAGGCTCCAGAGGAGGCATGGGTGGTAGCTCGAAAAGAGAAGGAGACATATGTTCCATGTGAGAATCATCAGGTACTTTTGAGCCAAATGGAAAGATAGAGTCAAGGAACTCAACGTGACGATAGTGAAAAAGTTTAGAAGTAGAGGGATCGTAGCAGATATATGCACTTTGAGATAAAGAGTAACCAAGGAAGACACAAGGACGAGATCGGGGTTCCAGTTTGTGTTTGTTGTAGGGTCGTAACTAGGGGTAGCACTGACTCCCAAAAATTCATAATTTTAATAAATTAGGGGATTCGCCAAATAATTTTCTGAAAGAGAAAAGGTTGGAGAGATTCATTTTGGGTATTTGATTTATAAGATAAGTTACTGTAGCAAATGCAAATGGCCAAAATGAGGATGGCATAGAGGCTTAGTGAAAGAGCGTAAGACCAGTCTCAACAATGTGACGATGACGACGTTCAGAATAACTATTATGCTCTGGAGTGTGAGGGGGAGTGGTGAGATGGGTGATGCCATGGGAGGAGAGAAAAGAGTGAAGCACAATATATGCTCCACCACTATCAATATATGAGTGATAATTGGTTGATTAAAATATTTTTTTACTAGGGTTTGAAGTGAATAAATAGATAATGAACCTCATATTTGCAGTTCAAGAGGTAAAACCAGATATATTTTGTAAAGTGATCAAAGAATATGACATAATACTTATATTTGGTGGTGGAAATAACAAGAGAAGTCCAAACATCAGAAAAATAACATTAAGTGGACGAGTAAAAGTAATTGAAGAAGTAGCAAATGGCAACTTGTGACTTTTATTGATTTTACAAGTAGTGTAAGAAAATTTCGAAATATGTGTGAGGGACAACTGAATACAAGAAACTATTAATTAACTGAAAACTTTACTTGATGGATGACCTAACCTAGAATGCCACGACAAAACACTTGACTTGGAAATAGAAAGAGCTAAAGCATGCACATGAGACGGCTAGATGTAAACGTTATTTTTCTGTAGGCCGCAAAGTAGACGTACCCTCGTCTGACGGTCATTAACCAGAAAATCAGCCATATAAAAGATAACATCAACAACATTATGCAGATACAATTGGGTGACAGAAACAACTTCTTCTTCATCCAAGCACACATAATGCGTTGATGAGAGGTAACGAATTAACATGACACAACCAAAGATGACCCATGTGAGAAATATGCAAATTGTTACCATTACCAATGACCACACCATCAACTCCATCATAAGGGGAATACAATGACAAGTTGGCAAGATCATGGTTACATGATGGGATACCCCTAAATCCAATATCCATTCATCTGAAGAGGGAGAATAGTTGGCCATATGCGTGGCTGGAGAAGCATATGCCAAACGTATGTTAGAAGCTTATGAGGGCTGCCATGGAATGGATTGAAACGAAGAGCATCCATGAGAGGTGTGGCCTGTTTCACAAAATAATTGACACACGCCATGATAGTTTGTGGCCAGCAGGGGTGGCAATACCATTGGGGCGTGATTGAGACAAAGTAGAAGTAGGGTGTGGCGAGTTGGCACGGTGCTGAGAACTGAGTAGGCACGGATTGTAAATCACGGGATGGTCGGCCGAAGATGTTAGTCCAGAATACAGTGGTTGGTGTAGCCATTGAGAAAGGCTTTGCGTGGGGTGGGAGATTGGGTTGGCTTTGGGATCGTTATAAGGATAGAGTAAATCTCTTAAGACTCTCATACCATATGAGAGTTATGAGAATTGAATGAGTTTTATTATGCACCCAAGACAAATATATATACAATGACAAAGTCTTGGAAGACAAAACATAAAGAATTAAATAAAAGATATTCACAAAAGAATAAATATAAATTCTAAATATTTCTTTCCTAATGAATATGTATTATAAATATTTCTTTTTAATAAAAACTAACTTCAAAATGAAAATGCAATATACATACATATATATATATATATAATAACAAAAGTATTGCCATTGATACAAAGTATAAAAAATTTCCGCTTTAACTACTGTGTAATTATTCTATCTATTTTCTATGCAAAATATATACCATATCTATGTGTGTGTGTGTATATATATATATATTATGATATCTATTTTTCTATGCAAATTTATATCAATATTTATCTATATATATTTCATTAATAAAGCTGCAACACTTATTCATTTTTTAGTTATTATCTATCAAAATATATTAATTTGATTATTTTTTATTTTCATTAAATTTTCGAAAAGCTTGTAACTTTTTTATTCCATCTTCAATTTTTTAAAAGATATCTAATTAATTGTCTTTTCACAATCTTTAATTTGACATTCATATTGCACATATATGTCACATATACATACACTAAATTGAATCATTAACTATAAAATAATTTTTCTTAAGTTAATTATGATATATATATATATATAAAGAAGTATCGTCATAAATAAAAAACAATTTTTTTCTTCATAAATTACTTTTAATTTTGATTTTTTATACAAATATATATCAATATCTATCTATATATAAGATATAATAAAATATATGATACATAGAGCCATGATTTAATGGTTACTAAAAATTGCAATAAAAAAATTATATTATAGTTGATTTTAATTTTAATTATTTTATTATGAGAGTATATCAAAACAAACTTCTAAATATTTTATAAAGATAAAATTATAGTTCAATTTAAATCTTATAATTCCACGGATCTTCAGATATAGATAACGAATATATCTAATAAGTTAGATTACAATAAATTAATTTGATATAAAAATAAAAATAGTTAATATTTACATAATACAGTAAGATTAATCTATATAATTTTATTTTCATCGCATTTAACATTAAAAATACAAAAAATAATTTTTTTTTAATTTTAAATGACTGCAAAAATTAAGAATATTCTTTGATAGAAAAATGGTTACAGAATGTTTTATGTTGCAGGTCTTTTTGAATTATTTAATACATATATGTATATAAGATGTATTCAAATTTAGAAAACTACTTTAAGCGGAAAATTTGTTAGCTTCTAAACTTTTTATGGTACTTCTCTTTATATATGTATATATAAAAAGTTTAGAAGCTAACAAATTTTCCGCTTAAAGTAGTTTTCTAAATTTGAATACATCTTTTTTTAAACCATATATAATATTTTTTAATTACTGTATAATAATATTATTATTAGTAGTAGTAGTATGTAACTACTCCACTTTTTTATTTTGGAATTATGAAGTTAATTAACATAAATTTTGGGATTATATAACTGACAAACATAAATTTCAAGATTATGAAACTGATTAACATTAATTCTTGAATATATCAAAAGCTCATGTCTCAATTATTATGTTTTCTTTTTAATTTTCTCCAAAAATAAGATATTATATTAATATATTAAAATAAAAATAAAAAACAAAATTTCTTTTCTTATCTTGTACTGAAAAAATAAAAACAAATCACACTATTCTCGACTTCGGTTACAACAAGACGATAAGAAAAAAAACTAAGTAGATTAACACAAATGTTGGTAAATTTATATTTTTTCTTTACCTTCATCATTTTCTCTAAAAAAATCTCGAGTAATCGACACTATTCTAGTGCAGATTCTGCATACTTTAGTTCAAAATTTTCATCATTCTCCAACAGTTTGCACTATTTTATTTACTAACAAAAAAATATTTCAAAATATTATTTTTAATTTATTCATTTTAACCCTAATTTTTTTTATTTTATATTTGTTAAATACATTATACATGTAGTTTATTTAATATTTTTTATATAATATTTTCACTTTTTAATTGTAAAATTAATCAAAAAGTTTAAAAAGATAATATATAAAATTAAAATTAAAATAATACAAAATTAAACCTATATGAGTTCTTCAACATTATTGTTATTTTTACATTTCATTTGTATTTACATTATTAATTGTGTATTTAATAATGTTGTATAATTTTATCTCTTCTTTATAATTTTATAATCACTGTACTTTTATGTTTCGTGTTTTTTTTATTATTTTATGTATTTAAATTAACATGAAGTCATATCTATAATTTCATGTGTAATATTTTAAATCTCATATTATTTTTTATTACTATCGAAATTACACATTATTATTTAAAATATTTGTCACATATTTGAAATAATTTTAAAATTAATTTTAATAAGATTAAATATAATTAAAAAAATATTCAATACCAATAATATAAATAAAATGAATTTAAAAAAAAAAAAAAAAAAAGAGTAGTGCAGGCTTAAGCTTGCGCCAGTTTTACGGCAGAAAAATGTCAAACTTCATTCCAGCACAATCATTAGCTGATATGGCCTAAACTTAAAATTTATTATTCCTAATATATATATATATATATAATATTTTTTGTTATCTACTATAGTATCGTCAATATAAAATTGATTTGACCGAATTTTAAGCTGACTGTAGATATCTCTAATCGATTTTTTATTTTTTTTATTTCTCCATAACCTATTTATAATAAAAATTTAATTAAAAATAATACATAGATGTATCCCAGATATTTTGCTCAGTTAACACTTAATAAATAACATTTGATAGAAAATATAACACTAATCTAAAATTTGATTTGTTATTAATCCCCAAAAAAAATCATCCATTGATCTTTCCCACTAATGAAAAATAATCAAATAGATTAATTAGGGCAAAGAATGTAAATTATGATAGTCATATTATATTAGAATATGAAACTAGAAAACTTTTTGTGTTGATCAATAATATAAAAGTAGGTCTTAAAACTCTTTTTTGCCATTACATATTTTTTTCGACTAATATTTATATATAGAATTTATGTTGTTTCATCTTATGAGGTTAGTTTTTATAGTTTTTTATGAGTTATAACAATTTTCATTTTAATAATTTCATTATGAATAATTATAATTTGTTTAAGTTAGATAGTTATACTGTAACTCCTGATTCTTTTCCATATTCGTTCGCTTAGAATTGCATTCACTTGTAAAAAAAGAATAAAAATAAATACTAGCAAAATTAAGAAAAAAGTAACAAACAAGTTCCACAAAATAGTAATGTCCATATATCCATTATGCTTTGGTAAAGATGTTTAATATTTTGGTGATTTTTATATTTATTTTTTTAATAAGTCAAACCATATCTATCAATGGCGCGTCATTAGTTAATATGTCGAAGCAAAATATATCTTTAAAATAAAGTTTTGCTTTTCCAACAAATTTAACATTTCATAATTTTTTTAAAATATAATTTCTCAACTTAAAACATAAAGAAATTAATAAAGTCATAAAAAATTACAGAAATAACTAATTAAAAATAAATAGTCGTTGATCGCATGGAATAAATTACTAGTTCAATATATAAACTATCTATCAAATTGAATAATATTTATATAAATATAATTGATATAAATAATAAATTATATATTTTATAATAATAATAATAATATAATTTTATTATTAATTATTAATTATTAATTATTAATTATTAATATAATAATAATATTACGGCAATGGGAGGGCGGACATCTAGTTTATTTAATAATAAAAAAAACAATTGTATAGCATATAAAGATTACTATAGTTAGGAAGCAATGGATTATTATTTGATTTGAGTTAATGCGGATAGGAGGGAGGCATAAATGCGGGTGAGGAGCATAATAGGATGAGGTGAGGTGGTCACGTGATTAAAGAAAGGGATGGGGTGGTGATTGGGGGCAATTGTGTGTGGACGAATGAATCATAGTCATTGGGGTGGTCCACAAGACTCTGGAACCAACCAACCAACCATTTGTGTCCGAGGTGTGGGTGAGGAATGGATGATATTCTGTTGTCCCCTACACCCTGCCACAAGCATTTCTTTCTTTCTTAATACCTACATTAATTGCACCTCTATCCTCTTAATTTATGCACCCCTACACACACTTCCATTTATTTATAAACCACATATTTCTGCATTTCTTCAACTTCCTAAATTGCAACAATTTAATTCAGATTTTAATATTACCTTTGCAATTTACCATCCTTTTATATATCTATTCTTAATAACATAAATTTGCTTTAAATTTGAAAGCACGATGAACGAAAATTATTTTTGTACCTTTTTATTAAAAATATGAGTAAAAAAAATAATTGTGCGTAATATCTAAGTTGATAATTTTCATATTTGATTGTGAATTTATTTTAAAAAATTAATCCAAATATCATCAAATCATAAATTGAATTTGAGTTTATGTACTTAAAATTCAAATTCAAACTGGATCTTTGTATTTAGTTAATAAAATCATAATTATAAATAAAGTAATTATATATCTAAATTGTTACATTTAATAAAATTAATATGTGAAATTTAATATAACAAATTAATTGAAATTTATGCTAAAAATATATATTACATTTATATGAAGATATTTGAACCCTTTCATAGTAGATTTGAAGATTAAATTGTAACAAAAAAAATTCAAAATAAAGTGAAATTATTTTAAATTTTTATTATTTGGTTTTAAAGGCACCAAATCTGTTCTAAATTTGAATATTGATTTTTTCATTCAAAGAATCTAAATATTGATTTGAAACGTATAAAATATGTTCTAAATTCAATATTAATGGCTAAAATAATATAATATTATTAATCAAAATATTAAAAAATAAATAATATGTCATTACTTATTCTATTTTACATTTTTTGAAATATTATTTAGTTGAGAAACATACATTTTACTTTTATATATATATATATAAATGTTTTTTCTTACAATATAGATATATGCATAATAGATATACTTATGTCTAATATATATATATATATATACACACTCGCACCTAATATACATAGATATACAGTTGAATTTTTAATATATATATAAGAATAATTATATATACATAGAGAGTGGGAGAGAGAATTTTTATTTAATCTTTTTAATCAAATTAATTTTTCTTAAGAAGTTTCAATCATTTGTGCCTAATTATTAGGGATTCGATGAGATATCTTTTTAATAATTTAACAATTTTTTTATGTTTTAATAATATAGAAAAAAACATTTTATTCACAATATATATGCAAAAAGGGGAAAACAATATATAGGCGGAAAAAAAAAACATACATTTTACATTTATATATACTAGTGTGAGACTCATGCGATGTACAAAAGTTATTTTTGTATATTTTTTACTAAAATTATATTATTTATTACCAAAATATTAGCAAGAAAATGATAATCCTTCTATTATACAAAGAAGAACAGTGAATATTATTTTGACATTTGTCTTCTTCACTAATGACATGTGTTCCTATAAAATTATTTATTAATTATTTGTTTTACTTAAAATAAATAGGTAAAAGCCACTCTAGAAACTGAATTATGTCCACTTCTTCTAACTACTTTTTTTTTTTTTTTTTTTTTGGTTTTTTCTTAAATTCACATAATTTTTTCATTTCAAATTTAATTTTTATGAATGATATATCAAATTAATTGTCTCTTTGTGAAATGTAATTTGATACTCATATTGAATATATTATAACTAATAGTATATCTAAAATATAAATTCCTTTTTTTTGTTGAATTGTTTATTTTTATTTCAGAATATATGTTTGGATTTCTTATTAAAAAATTTAAATTATAATATTATTTTGTTTAAAATTTATTTTGTACATATAATACATCAAATCAATTATATTTTTGTGATCATTAATTTAACATCAATATTGCATATATTATAACAAAATATTAGCACGTTGAATATTTTTTTAATGGATTGAATTATTTATTTTTATTATATAAATAAATAGTTAGTTAAATTCTTATATGAATTTGAACTACAAATATAAAAAATTTAAATATTTTCTGTATAAATATAAAATACTATATATTTTAAATTATATAAATTATTTTTCACCTTAATATTTTTTATTGAGCTGAAATATTTGTATTGAGTTTGAAGAATTATAGTGAGACAGAAAAAATTATATTGGGTTTAGACTCTAAATTTATATCAATATCATGCAATTTATTATTTGATAGAGATAATTTTTTAGAAAATAGCAATACAATGTAACATAATATAACTTTTGACTTATGTACATTTTATATTAACAACTATATAACTTATTAAATATTATTAATATAATAAAATATATTATATCCCGTGCATAGTATGCACGAACATCTAGTTATACTTAATATCTAAATTTATGATTTTCATATTTTAGTTGATTTTTTTAATTCAAATAAAAATATTATTTATAATTTTTCATGATTTTAGATGACTAAATTTACTGCAAATATGAATATTGATTTGTTTAAAGAAGCTTGATATTGATTGAAAGCAGATCATATTTGCTACAAATCTAATATTAATAGCTAAGATCATGGAGTCAATCTTCATTCTCTATATTAACCTTTTCTTTTTTAATAATGATAAAGTGAATGATTTTTGCATCATCAAGAATATTTATTTGAAATATTTTTTGTATTATTAATAAAATCAAATCCCATATTTTTATTTGTAATCACTCAAATCAAATATTACACAATAATATTGAAGAAATTTTTTATTTAAAAATTGTAAACATGCTATTCAAATATCAAGAAAATATATTTTCCTAGCCTAAGATTTGGTCAAACACACCCAATATGTACAATATTATAGCTTACAAATAAATAAATAAAAAATTAGAAAATGCCATTGAATAGAAAATAAAAATATAAACAATAATATTTTATTATATATATGTATATATATTACATCATAGTTACAATATTAATTTTGCATAAAATTTGGATTTTCATTGCTCATGGAATATCACGGAATTTAAATAATTAAAAATTTTGTTATATATATTTTATATCACTAATATTAATAAATTTGATGAAGATATTAATATATTTTTAATATATGTAACAACAAATTTGCTACAAATATAAATATTATTTTATAATTTGAAATTATTAGATATTTCAAGCATATCTAATGTAAATCTAAATTGTATTGAATAAAATCAATCAATCAATTAATTATACATAAGAGTTTAATGAATTTGCATAAGAAAAACAAATTCAAAATATATTTTTGTATTACCATGTATCACATGTTCAAGTGATTGTAGTAGATACTACATGCACCCATATCACATAATATAGCTACTTCACCACTTGGATTCTAAGGGCCCAAACCCTAGTAATTTCACCATCAATGTAAATACCAATTCGTTTATAAACGTCAGAGATTTGAGAAAATCCACAATCTGTACCAATACTCGTCAAACTCATACTTTCATACACACACACACACATATATATATATATATATATAATTTTGTGGTAGCTTCTAAATTAAATATAAAATTAAAATTTTAAGAACATGAATCTAACTACCCAATTATTACCAACAAAACAATAGCATTTAGAACACAATTTGCAGTTGAAGAACCACTGATGCTTTATGTAACTTCATTCTCTAAACAGAATATTACCATCTTTTTTGACAAACCTATTATTTTATGTACAATCTCCATCAGTTTGCATTACTCTAGTGTAAATTCTACACCACTTTAGCACAAAATTTACATACTCTCTCCAACAGTTTGTACTACTTTCTCCATTAAAAAATAATATTATACAATAATCTTTATTTTCTTTATTTTTAATATTTATTTTTACTACTAAATATTTGTTAAAAATATTATATATGTAATTTTATTTAACATTAAATTTTGAGATAATATTTATTTACATATATTCTTAAACTATCATATTCAAAAAATATATATGTAAAATTAAATGTCGGGTAATATTATGCAATTCTATTTAAATTTGTATATAATATTTAAAATATCATATACTTATTTAAATTATATTTTTATTATTATTTAAATTACACATCATATGATTTTAAAAAACTTGATTTAATTTCAGTTTGGATAATTGAGATAAAAAAATTACAATATTAAATATTAAAAAAATATATAATAACATAAAGAAGAAAAGGTAAAAAAAAGTAGCGCAATAAAAAATCTGCGGTAAAAGTGGTGCAAAAATTTCAAAAACTTTCAAAGTGGTGCAGAGAATGAAGTACTGCTGGAGAATGAAAATTGACGTCAAATGCCAAAGTAGCTTCTTGTTAAAAAAATTATTTTATAAAGATATATTTCCTTTTTTTTTTTTTTGGTCAATTTAATGAAAGTATAATTCCTAAAATTATTTTCTATACATAACTTTTTTATAAAATAAAAATAAGTTTTAATTTAACTTTAATTAAAAAAAAGAGTCATTAACAGTTGAATTAATATGACTTTTTTTTCTTACAGCACATAACTTTCTTTTTTTTTTTTTTTTCAGAAGAAAGTGAGTAGTAAGAAAAAAAAATGTATACTTCAAATGATGGTATATATAGATGGTGGGTCCATATTTTATGTGGTTCAAGTTTTCTGCATTTCTTGAATATAAATGATCAATGTGGACTGATTTGATATTCTATCCGAACCCATTGTCTATAATGATGGGATGTAGTTTGTGGCTACCTATAACAAGTTATACACCATTCGTGAATTTAGTAAGATATTATTTGATCTGTGCATTCAACAATGCTTTACAAATAATAAAGTTATATTTTTAATCTTTATTATGTCCAGGGAACGAGTTGGTTGATTGGAATTAAAAATATTACAATTTTTTAATTGTACATAGATATTTTATGTAACTCTATATTAAATATATAGAAATATGATTAAAATATTAAAAAATTGTTCTTGCATACAGTGAGGAACTGGAATTTCAATCTTGCTATAAATGTGACTAAGACATTCTTTATTTATATATGAGGTCTTGGAAAATAATTATTTCTCTACATTATTATAATTATTAATATATTGATAGTGCATATCGTGTACAATATATAAGTTTTTTATTATATTTTAAATGCTAAAATATAGAATTCGTGAAACTAAAGTTTTTGTGTTGAGATATGGGTATTCGTAGTCCATTCAAATATGAACATTTAAGATGTAAAAATAAATTTAAATAGTATAAAATGATGTTTGTATTTGAATAAGCTAATAGGCCCCATTCCCATCCAATATGCCATAAACAAAAATTGGATGAGCCCATCCTCCACCCTCTGACTAGATTCGAGAGAATGACCGTGATGTGTAATTTGTGGTGATTTATATTAGGCTATTAACTGGTGATTGTGACTCATCATAACATACATTTTAAGGTGCCATTAATTAGTTGAGGCCATCAGCATCCAGTTTTAATGTTTGGGTAAATAGTTCTCTTAGTTTAATTCTCATTTCATTGTTATGTTTCATCCTTTTGATTTTTCGTTCGATAACTAGTAAAAATTCAACATTTTCGAAATCGGGCTGTCTATGACAATACCCTAATCAGATACTAAATGATATATTTTTGTTCTAATCAATGTCAAGGATATAAAAAATAAAAATTAATTAAAATTACAAATAAGTTTTGAAAACTATTAAATAATAAATGGATTTAATTTTCTTGATCTTCAATTGTTTCTCATGTTTTTCAGGCTCAATAATATTGGGTATGATATAATTTTTAACCCGATAAGAATATGTGTCCTGACAACCAACTATTAAGCTAGTTTAAGACATATTTAAAATTTGATATTATGAACTTAAATAAAAGATAGAAAAATAGTTTTTGTTTATCATATTCATTGTGTTATTTTTTATATTATGAAAATCTCATAATCTCGATAGCTACGAAGCTTGGCCATGCATGGGCTGGTAGTCATGGAATAAATTTCAATGGTTGAGATCATAAATGTTTCAAGTCAAAGAATCTACAAGAAGGAACATCGTAGAATTCAGATAGACTTGTATTAGACGGTACGTCACTCGGGGAGTGGATACTATGTTCTATAGATATCAGTACGGAGACACCACATAGCATAGTGGATGTGATGTTGGTCCCAAACGATCATATTGAACTGATCTTGCATCTATTCAAACCATATGGTAGCCATAGTGGCAACAGGAAAATTGAGGTTCTAATTTTTGTAACTGTCATAATTAGTTCTTAGACGGTATACATGCATGTGGTCCTGCATGAGGAAAACTATCTATTTGACTAGTTCCTTAAACCTTTCTTCAGAGGCCAAATGGGAGCTCGTTGGTTACGATGAAACTATGGTTAAGATCAATATAGTGGCAAAACATAATTCGCTGGCCCACAGAATAATCTGTTGGGATTGTTTCTCTATATTTTCTACATTTGTTGTATCCATGAAGACCTTACGCAATGCATTGGCTTAACATAAGATAGATCTCCTTATGGGTCAATAGATGGAAAATGTATGTGAGGATCATTATAATAATTAGTGTAATAAATGGATCCGTATAAAATGACCAAATCCTAGATATTAATCAGAGAAATGAGCGAATGAAATGTATCTACATGGTAACTACATATTTACCTGGTTCACCAACAATGTGTTGGTTTCATCACGAACAAAAGAGAAGAAAAAAATTATTGTTATCACCAGATGCAAGAAAGACTCTCGTGCTAACTCATTGAAGGAGGCATTATCAGATTCAAGACATATTCTAATAAATCTCCACCCTGACTTGAATTCTCTGACAAAACTAGATGTATCAGATGCACCATAACAATATCGGATGTACAAACAACTCATCTACCTCAGATTTCCCCCAAAGGGCAATTAACAACTTGTAATAATTAATGACAAAGTCTCCTACTTACCAAGATCATTGAAATTTACTAAGATCACGAAATTTCAATATAATATAAAAACAAATAAATAAGATCAAGAAGATATGCCGTAAATTTTTATTTATATTCATTAAGAATTAATGTGCTTGAAATATATTTTTAGGCCAGCTTAATAGTTGGCCACTAGAGCATGTATTCCTCCATTTACTAAGAATATGAAATTGCAAATAGGTATATTACTAAACTACTAGTTAAATTACGTATATGGGGACATGCAAGATCAGATATAGATCGTAGAAATAATTTTTATTATTATTTCTTCTGCATATTTCATATGATTTACGGCCTAAATATTACAATAGTTGTATCAGGGTCTCCTTGCACTCCACATACAGGTTCATTAGGTGTTTAGCTTTGATATCTGGATGCATATTTTAATTTCTTGTTGAATAAATAAAATTATTGGATATTATCGAATAGTTGAATTGAGATTGCTCGTATAATTTGCTGATTGAATATCTCCGTTAAATACATAATATTTTAATGTTTACATATCACGGTAATGGGTACATGTATACAGACGGTAATCAGGCAATGGTTAAAATATTATCAAGAAATTTCCGATTTATTTTTAGTTGCAAAACTTTTAAATCCTAGAATTAGAGAAGATGGATTAGAAGAATTACTAAGAATGTATTATGATGCATTATTTCCGGTTAAAAATGATGACACTCCCAATCCACATATAATTGTAGGTAACACAAAACAATTACTTTATGATTGTTTTAAAGAATATAAAATTTATTATGGTGATAGTTTAAATAGTGCAAGCGGTCACGGAAATGAAGATATTGGTGGAGGTAGTTCGGTTTCGGATCAACCCGATTATCATCAAGATCCGAACTTTGAACACCTTAATCAATATTATAGGTTTTATGATATTAGAAAATTAAAAAAAAAAACCTAGGAGTAATAGTCTTTATCAAGAATTAGATAATTATTTATCTACTACTTTTGAAGAACTTGAATTTGATACACCTAACAAACTTTTGAGATGGTGGTCTCGAAGAGCAAAAAACTTTCCTATTTTATCACTAAGGCAAAGGAAATATTTGCGTGCCCGGCATCCACTGTCTCGGTTGAACAAGCATTTAACACCAGCGGTTACATTTTGGATCTTCGAAGATCCAATTTTTAAAGGTAGAAAATCTAGAAAATCAAGTTTTACTTCATGATGGTCGAACGCCGAGGTAAGAAAACAAGAAGTAAATTTTGATGAAGAGGATGAGGATGAAGATGGAAACGAGTATTCGACCACATCCGGGAGTGATTGAGTCACTCCACTTCTTACAAGAAGGTAAGAGAACTACGTCGACTTTGATTCCTCAACTATGAGGATACGTAGACAACTTAATTCTAAATTAGAAATTAAATTTTAATTTCTAATTTATAGTTAAGCTTAAGTCCTTTTTTATTTTTTATTTCTCTCTCTTCTGTTTTTTTAATATGTTGTAATTGAAAACTTATAAAGTTGTAATCTCTTGTTAAAAGAAGTAAATATTTTTAGGTAAGTTAATTTTTTTTTGTAACTTTTCTATTTTTTTTTTGTAATTTTATTATAAGTTGTAAAGTTAAATTTTGATTGTTGTAATTTTTTTTTTTGTAAAATGTAATTGTTTTAGTTAAGTTAACTATACATTCAATTCAATCTCTTGTGATAATCAAATTCAAAAGACCAAAATTATTTTTGAAAGTTGTTAACAAAAAAAAAACAAAAAACAAAAAAAAAACCGTGGAACCGTGGAACTGGAACCAGAACCGGGGGAACCGCCGCTTCCAGAACTGAAACCGGAACTGTATATATGACGGTTCGGTTTCTATTCCGCCTTCTACGGTTCCAAAAATCGGTAGTTCCGAAACCGTGGAACAGTGCCATGTCTACACACGAGTAATAATCCATAAAAATATAGTAGAACATAACTACTCATTAAATATAATTCAATATGAAACTTTCATATTTCTTACACGTAACTCAATAGCCACATATACATTAACATAGTAGTATTACAACAAACTAAAATATATTATTTTGAAATATCATAGCTATGAGTATCAGAAATACGCAAGTACATAAAAATCCTTTGAATTTGAGTGTTATCTAGTAAAGTAGTATATAAATAACTCATTTTTCAGATCAAATATAAACCAATCACATAACCTAGAAATTGAATCATAAAGTTATTTATGTATATGTCAAGAAATTGATTTGAAAATCAACTCACTAGCCATGTGTGCATGAATATAGTATTACAACAAAGTTCCATAAATTATTTTGGAGACACCATTGAATTGATAGTTATTAATACGCATAAGTTGGAATTAGTAATAGTAAGAAATAGAATAAAAAACATGATCATGGTATTACATTAAATCCTTTTGAATTTGGGTATCATCTAGGAAACTAGTATATAAATAATTCAAGTTTTAGATCAATTACTTCTGAATCGACAATTCAAGAAATTGATTTAAAAAATCAAAGCCATTATGATTAAGTAATTATTTATTATTTTGTTATTTTATTTCTAATTTTATGAATTTATTTGCATGTCTTAGTATTAATTTTATTTTTTAATTTTTAATTTTATTATGAATTTATTTGTAATTTAATTAATAATGTTCTAGGTTTGACGTAAATTTTAAAAAATAAAAAATAGGTGGAGTGTGCCACATCAACATCAGAAGTACCACGTCAGCATTAACTGTTAACTAGGGTGTTGTAGCCGGTTGACGAAAAAAAAACATCACAAGTTTACAATTTACAACATAAAAATCAAGTAAACTAAACCTAAAGGATGAAACCCAAAAATAAAACATATATTGGGCTAAAAATCTTCTTTTAAAATAATTTTTTGAATTTTTAGGACAATTTTAAGTTTTCCAAATAATTTAAATGTTTTAAAAATAATTTTCATATTTTTTTGAATAATTTCCCATTTTTTCCAAAATAACTCTTAAATTTTACATAATTTCAGTTTTTTAAAAGTATTTTATGGGTTTAATTATCCTTTTAAAATGCATTTAAATCTTTTACTTTTTAAAATAGTTTCTTTATTTTTAAATATTTAATATTGTAAGAAAATAAAAATAGGTTTTCAAAACTTTGAAACAATTTATGGTTTTTGAAATATATTTTAAGAAAAAATTTATGTTTCAAGAGAATTTTTAGACTCTTTAATTTACATAATTGAAATTAATAGTTTAAAAGAAAATAGATTAAAAATGAGAAAATTTTAAGAACCACCCACATCATCTTCTACCTGACTACGATATATAGATGATAGCTGGTCACCCAACATTTTACATTTGGAAGTTACTTCAAAGAAAACTAAGCATTTATCAAATCTTAGAAATTTTAAGAACCACCCATATATACCTGTGTTTATATTTCGCAGAAATGCCACAATTATTCGACCGTACAAAGCACCCCCAAATCCTTTAAATTCACACAAATTTTTAAATAAAATTAGAGATTATTAAAATGACTAAAACATCATTATATATATATACATATATATAATATAGTTCAAACATCTCAGTTAATATCTGCTCAAGAACATCCAGTCGAACATGTGAAATAAGTTCGACATATTTTACTGAATGCTACTTCAGTTGTTTGACAAGATGTTCGGAATGAGCATTAGATCAACATGTTCGTCCTTATTCTGGCATATAAGGTTCGAACACGAACAGATATGTTTGACCAATTATGTCGAACGAAAACAAATGTGTTTGATAAATCAAATTCGAATACATACAACCAGACGTGCAATGCGTTCAAAACAAAATGTCCAAAAAAACAAACAAAATACAAATATTCTAAACCAAATCATTTCCACATATCTAAAACGCTTGTAAACATGATGTTTGATTGAAAATTACAAACTTTCATAGATGCTTAATTTATTTAGATGACAAACTTGTTCTCTTCTTCTTCTTCTCTTGTTTTGGTTGTTTTCTTTATTGTTCATTTTTTGTTTTTGGTTTTGTTTCTTGTTTTTTATTTTTTAATTAAAAAGATATAATTATCATTGGGTATATTTACTAAAATAAAATAAGACAATTTTTAAGTAAAATATATGAAGTCAATGAGCTGTTTTAAAGGATTCAGGAATGCAAATAGGTGCAGCTACAAAAGTTGCAAAGAATATAATAATTGATTTGCATTATGAATGCACATAGTACATTAGTTTGTTTTTTTCCTTTTCCTTTTTTGAGGCCATGTTTAAAAGACACAAAAGCACCACTGCACTAGTGATGGTGTTTGTGCAAAAAAATATCAGTACATAACAAAACGTACTTCCAGATGCAATTTGTGGTCCTTATTTTGTGTGGTTCTACTTTCTGGAACATACATGAGCTATGTTGATTATTTGATTTCTTATTGGAACCATTTTATAAATTGAAGTGGAGTGGAGTGGATATTGGCAGGCCAAGTTTAATTTTGAGTCTTTTTTTTTTTTTCTTTATCTAATGGATGAAAAATCAGGCCATGTACCTCTGCTCTCAGAAAACCAGAATAGTTTCGGTGAGAAGAGATCATTTTTAGTATTATCTGCAAAATGGACTCTGAGAGTGGCGATGTGGGCGATTTTCATTGCATGGGCTGCTTTTATATTTCTGTATCCTTCTGAGCCTGTGAGCGATGTGTTTTCTAAATGGCGTCAAGCTACGGAAGGAACCATTTTTGGGATCACTGGTTCGTATTCAGTTACTACTTTCTTGATTTTATTTATACAATCATCAACATTAATTTTGTTTTATGCTGCAGGAAGCATATTTGTGCTTTTCAGTGCTCCCATTCTTCTCATTGCGATTCTTGCAACAGCATATATTTACCTATGCGGGGAAGGGGAAATTCATGGGTATATATACAACAACACTCCAATTTCATGATCATTGCTGCTGTACATCTGTATTGTTTTAAAATTCTGAAATAGTGTAAACAGGAAGCAGGCTGTAAAATACCCTCGACTGCGACTGTGGACATTTCCAATTGTGGTGGACGGACCGTTCGGTGTGGTATCGGCTGCGGAGGTAATCGGGATTGTGGTGTTTGCGACTTACATTGTGTGGGCAATTTGGGCTGAAACTTTGAAGAATATTGAGGTTATAGCCTTCTTTAATGTGCCCTCGAAAGAGCAGAGGTATACACTCAGTATTGCTAAGCTTAATTTTGTGATGAATGAATCCCTTTTATTGAAAAATCTAACTGTGGCTATTTTAGCATTTTGATGCTGAAACTGACAGGCCTGCGGCTGGGGTTGATCGGACTATTTTGCATGGCGTTTCTGTTTTTGCCAGTTGCAAGGGGTTCAATCCTTCTGAGGCTTGTAGACATCCCATTCGAGCACGCTACTAGATATCATGTTTGGCTTGGCCATCTTACCATGCTTCTGTTTACCCTACATGGCCTTTTCTATGTCATTGGGTGGACAATTGAGGGGCAACTTGTCGATCAGCTAAGGCAGTGGGCAAACATCGGCGTCGCCAATCTTCCAGGAGTGATCAGCCTTGCAGCAGGTCTGGCGATGTGGGTGACCTCACTCCCTGGAGTGAGGAGGATCAACTTTGAGTTATTCTTCTACACCCACCAATTATACATAGTGTTTGTGCTCTTCCTGGCCTTGCATGTTGGCGATTTCATCTTCTGTTATGCTGCTGGCCCCGTCTTCCTCTTCCTGCTCGACCGCTTTCTCCGCTTCTTCCAGTCCCGACGCACTGTTAATGTGCTTTCAGCAAGAACCTTCCCCTGTGGAACTCTTGAACTTGTTCTTTCCAAACCACCAAGTAATTGTATTCAACATTTTTTTTAGAAGTTGGAAAGTCAATTAGAGCAGCGTTGTAATGTGATTGTGCTATGCAGATCTGCGCTACAATGCTCTGGGATGGATTTTTCTGCAAATTCGTGAATTGTCTTGGCTTCAGTGGCATCCCTTTAGCGTCTCCTCTAGTCCTCTTGATGGGAAACATCATCTTGCTATCCTCGTAAAGGTTCTTGGAGACTGGACTCAGAAACTAGACACACATATCTCAGCTTCTTCTGAGAATGGATTGCGGGCAGAGCAACGAATAACGGCTTCTGTTGAGGGGCCTTATGGTCATGAATCACCATACCACTTGACGTACGTGCTTTCATTTTTCTCTAGTTACTAGCTACTAAACTTGCACTGCTGCATCTTCACTCCAAAAGCTTCCTATTATTTTTTCAGGTACGAGAACCTCATCCTAGTTGCAGGGGGCATAGGAATTTCACCCTTCTTAGCTATCTTGAGCGACATTCTCCACCGCATCAATGACGGCAAACCTTGCCTGCCCAAAAATGTGGTAATAATTTGGGCGGTTAAAACATCGAATGAGCTTCCACTTCTTCAGACACTTGACATGGAGTCGACCTGCCCAAATTTCTCCGACCGCCTAAATCTTGAAATTCAAACTTATGTCACTCGAGAATCAGAACCTTCTCTGGTAGCCTTTTTTTTTTTAATGTGTTGTTCCGAGTTTCTAAATTTCTGCATCATATTTGCAACTTCCTTCAACTCGTTAAATATCATGTCAACTGCAGGAAGAGGGTAAAGCATTAATAGAGCCTGTGAACTCTGCTGTCTTCCCTGCGCCCAAGGGGTGTGGAATGTCTGTGTTGGTTGGCACAGGAAACATACTATGGTCGGGATTGTACGTGATTGCATCCTCGGCTGGCTTGGTTATTACAGTAGCTGTGTTGAATATGTTGTACATAAATCCTTACAACGTGGAATACTGGTGGTACAAGGGGCTTCTCTTCTGTGCATGCATGGTTGTAAGTATTGCCCTGTTTGGGGGCCTGGTCATTGCTTTATGGCATTTCTGGGAGATAAAAACCGAGGCGAAGACCACAGACACTGCAGCTTTGCCACAGAATAAGCACAAGAATTTCAGCAAGGAACAATATATAAACACTGTTTTGTATGGTCAGAGACCCGACTTCGGAGGTATGTTTCATCTTAGCCGAATTTTTTGAATTAAAATTAACTTCAGAAGTCATAAGTTTGAAGAGAATAAGAAGATATGGTTGTGGTTGTGGTTGTGGTACAGGAATTTTTGAATCAATGTCAGGTCGATGGGGGAATGTTGACATAGGCGTCATAGTTTGTGGGCCCCCAACTCTTCAGACAAGTGTTGCTAGAGAGTGCAGAACACATAATCTTAGTCGACGAGCCAATGAGGCTGTATTTCATTTCAACAGCCACAGCTTCGACCTCTAAAATAGTTTTTTACATAAATATTATAGTTTTAGATGATGCATAATTATGAGTCCTGCTACACATCTGGATATAAGCATATATATATTTGTGCATATTGTTCTCTATCAAATTATATTAAAAGTTGTGTTATTTTGTCAAAATATTTTTACTTAATTTTCATAACTATTTACCGTTTACCTGGAATTTATTAAAAAAATATTCATAATTAATTTTATTCGTTTTGTTATGTGATTTTTATAGGTAAACTTAGTTATCTAATACCCAAACACAAAATTATTTATAATAACTATTGCATCAAAAAATATAATAATTTACTTTTTTCCTTGCCATTCTTTTTCTATCTTCGTCATTTAAAAAAAAAAAAGTATGATTAAAATTTCAATATTTTATTTTTAAAAATTGAAAAATATCATGTTTATAATCGTAACATAAATATATTAATTAACTCGAGAGAGAGTCCCGAAGACAAATAAGTGAGGAATGATGTGAAAATAGATATATAATACTGAGCCCCAATATGTTTTAATTGGTAATTAATAAAAGGGTTAATAAAATGTGTTTCACTTGTACGTCTGAAGCCCATCTCCAATAGTTCTGACCTCAAAATTTGTGTCCTCATACGGCTACCAATATGCTATGTGAAATCTTTCATATGATTCTCCCCTCCTAAATAAAACTTCCAGAATTCACGTGTTCCAGATTTTTTTAGTTATATCGTTTTTAGTTGCACCCAATTAACCATTGGACTGTATCATAATACCTTACAAATTTTATGCTCTCGTGTTAACATGCAATATTTATGCCAAGTATCTATAGAATTCAAGATAAAAACAGTATATTTGTTAGTTGGAATTTATGTTGATTATGAAAGGAATTATAATCATTAATTATTCTACAATGGTTATATATACAATATATGAATCTCAACTGTAGGGATAAATCTAGGCTAATAGTTAGAAAAATAATTATTTATATTAATCACTAAATATATCGTATGTATTTAACATGCTAATAATTAGAAAATTAATTATTTACATTGATCACTAAATATATACAATATATTTAACACACCCCTGCAGTCAAAGTGAGAGGTTTACGGACGCTAAAACAGTCCCGAAAACCCCCAAACAATACTAGCGGAAGACCCTTGGGAATATATCCGCAATCTAATATCGTGATGGCACATGAAGAACCCGGACCTATCCACGGGCAACCTTCTCTCTAACAAAATGAATATTAATTTCAATATGTTTGGTACGTTGATATTGAACTGGATTTCCCGACAAATAAATAGCACTTACATTGTCTCAATAAACAAGAGTGGCTTTTTTAATCGGACAATGCAACTCTAAGAGATGTTTCGAAGCCAACATGACTCAAAGACAACATTTGCTACCCCATAATACTCGGCATCGACACTAGAATGAGACAAAGTGGGTTGTCGCTTAGACGACCATGAGACCAAGTTATCTCCCAAAAATATATAATAACCTAACGTAGATCTCCTCGTGTCAGGGCACCCACCCTAATCTGCATCAGTATATGAGACAAGTGTAGATAAATAAGACGGGTATAGATGAAGCCTGTGATCCAAAGTACCCTTAACATACCGAACAACCTGCTTGAGAGCAGATATATGATCAACTCTCGGATCATGCATATGTAGGCAAACCTATTGGACCACATACGAGATATCCGGCCGGATAAAAGTGAGATATTGTAAAGCCCCTGCAAGACTCCCATAAAGAGTGGGATCGTCAAATATAGAACCAGAAGTAGCACTAACCTTTGACTTGGTGTCAACCAGAGGGGAAGACGGTTTACAAGATGACATTCCGACACACTCAATTATTTCTTCAACATTTGACTTGGTGTCAACCGGAGGGGAAGATGGTTTACAAGATGACATTCCAGCACACTCAATTATTTCTTCAGCATATTTGCGTTGTGAAAGAAACATACCACCTTTATTTCGAGTCACAACAATACCAAGAAAATAATTCAAGGGACCAGAGCATCAGAGAGTATCAGAAGAGGCAGTGAGAATGATATCATCAACATACAATAAAATGTGAGCCATATATATCCCCTTGTTGTAAATGAACAATAAGTTGTCATATTTGTTGTTAGTGAAACCAATAGACATAACAAAATTATCATATTACGTATACCAAGCCCGGGGAGCTTGCTTAAGCCCATATAAAGACTTACGCAAAAGACACACCTAATCAGGATGAGTACGATCCCGGTACCCCAAAGGTTCATGCATTAGAGGTGGGCACGATTCTGGTTTGGAACTAGAACCGCCGGTCAATGGTTCGGTTCAACTTGTTGACCTGGTTCAGGTTCCAAACCAAAATCAAAACCGTCTGACTTACGATTTGGTTCCGATTCCCTGTTTGTCGGTTCCAGGAACCAGCGGTTCTGGAACCGTGAGAACCGACGGTTCTAACCACCTTTTTGAAAACTCTAGCTGTTGAAGATCAACGACTCAAATTAACTAGCCGTTGATCTCCAACGGCAGAGATTCTGTAACCTTTGTGGAACCACCGGTTCAAACCAAAACCAGAAACCGACGGTTCCAACAGATCTTTTGTTTTTTTTGTTGGAAGTTGTTAATTAAAGAACCTGAATCGAAACTGTATATATGGTGGTTCGGTTTCGTTTTCCACCTCCATGGTTTCAAGAACCGCCGATTCTAGAGCTGAAACCAGAACTGGAGAATCGTGCCCATGTCTAGATGCATATATACTGTCTCCTTAAGCTTACCATGAAGAAAAGCATTTTTAACATCCAACTAATGAATTGGTCATGCTTATGAGAGAGAAAGACTAAGCACAGTCCCAATTGTTTCCAATTTCACAACTGGACTAAATGTCTCACCACAATCAATACCAACCTGCTGAGTTTATCCATCACCTACAAGACAGGTTTTATGCCTCTCAAATACACCAATAGATTTTTCTTTATGAGTAAAAATCCACATAAACCGAATCAATTTCACATTAGGTGGATAAGGCACCAACTCTCACATCTTATTGTTAATAAGAGCATCATATTCATCATCCATGGCCATTTTCTGATTTGGGTCATGAAAAGCCTCCACCGGATTACGAGAAAAAGGTGACCTCGTAACCGTAGCTGCAAAGCATAATATTTTTTATTGGGGTTTTAAAATACCATTTTGGCTCCGGGTCACCATTTGGGGGTGTTGAATGGGACAAATAGAGAATGGAAGTGATTGGGGGTCGGTTTGTGTTTGGGCCATGGGTGAGAAGGAAGTAGAAGGAGGAAGATGGACATTTGGTGAAAGAAGTTAGCTGTGAGGAGAAGAGCTAATAGAAGCAGTCGGTGGACTTGCCAAGGGTAGCCCAACGAGATTTTGTTGGCTAGGAGGGTGGTGAGCATGTTGTGGGCTGGCTGGAATTGGGTTAACAGGTGGCAAAGTCATGGTCACAGTTGGAAGGATGTGTTGTGAGGACGAATTTGTGATAGGGGATTGAGATGTAGGTTGATTTTTTAAATGGTGGATAATATATAGTGATAAACCATCATCTAGAAAATCATAAGTATGAGAAGACGGTATATGCAATTTAGCAAACGGAAAAACAAGCTCATAAAAAATAACATGGCGACAAATGATAGTTCTATTGGAAGATAAATCATAACATTTGTAGCCACGATGATTCGGAGGATATTCCAAAAAGACGAGTAGAACGAGGTTGCAACTTGTTAATGGTAGTGGAAGGGATAAGGGGATAAGACAAACAACCGAAAACCCGAATGTGAGAGTAAGAGGGATGACGTTGGTAAAGTATTTGAAGAGAAGAAGAATTACCTAATTTCTTGTTTGGAAGAATATTAAGGAGATAAGTGGCCATTTGCAAAGCATGATGCCAAAAAGAATGAGGAAGAGATGCATGAGCAAGAAGAGTACGAGTGATATTATTTATAGTTCGAATTTTTCTTTTAGCTTTACTATTTTGAGATGAGGTATGAGGGCAAGAAAGACGGAAAGACATGCTATTTGATTTACAAAACAATCCCAAAAAGGACTATTGTCAAATTCCCTCCCATTATCACATTGAACATTTTTTATATTTCGCTCAAATTGGGTAAAAATATGAGTCTTGAAAATTAAGAACTTGTTAAACATATCTGAATTTCGAGCCAACGGAAAGTCCATAATAATTCGAGTTATGATTGTTGATAGAAGAAGAAACAGGATAAAGGTCGTCTTGGCTCTCACATCTCATTATTGGCATCCGCGTATATAAATCCTTCATAAAAAACCCAGAAAGATCAAACTCAAATGCCACATAATTATCTGTAGTAAATTTTCTAACAGATATGGAATTTTTAATAAGTTTGGGGGCATGAAGGACATTGTTTAATGACAAAGGTAGATTGAGAGAAGGCAAACATGAGTGGCCATAACAATGAATTGGAATTGAATGACTATTTCCAACAATATTAACATTATTATGATTGCTCAAATTAAAATAAGACGAGAAATTACCCGGTGAAGATGTCATGTGAGAATTAGCCCCGGTGTCCATGTACCAAGATTGATCCGGTTGATTGAGAGTCATTGTATGCATTGCCGACTCAATATCTGTCAAAATATATGAATCAGGCTATCTGGAGGAAGTCATATGAGCTTTCCATGGTCAAGGCCCTAAAATTCCTTTCCATGGATGTGGTCTTGAGTTGGACGAGCCCATCCCTGTGTTGAAATTCCTAATAATATTTTTATATCTATATTATTCATCTTATGCTAAAAGAATATTCAATAATCAAGCTACATCGGGTATATATGCATCAAGACTGGGCATGGATAAACTTAAAGAGAAGGCTTCAACAGTCCTTGACAACATGCGATTCGAAGATTCGTGGAACCCCGCTAAGAACGAGGAATCGAGTATAGGTATATTGCAAAATTACAATTTGAATATGTATATGGGGACGTGCAAGTTTAGGCATAGATCATAGAAATAATTTTAATTATTACTTCCACTATGTATGTCATATGATCTATGACTAAGATATTCCAACATGGGTCTGTATAAAATGACCAAGCCCTAAACAGAAGAACCAAGCCAATGTACTATATCAGCACAGTAACTTTGGATGAAAAGTTTGCACACCAAATTCATCTTCTGCCTATGAGTCCCTTTAGTAGTGTTTGCTAGACATGAACGAATGGATGTCTCGAATATATAAGGATTTAAAAATACAAAGGTGATTAATTAATTGATTAATTAATCTTGCGATTGAATTGCTTGCTCTTAGGCTAAGTTTTGTGATGAACCTAAAAGGTCATACACTTAACCATATTTTGGTGCATTGAACAATGATAAAAAATTTATTGACATTGATGGATTAATTAATTACTAAGCTAAATAATTAAATGATCTTGGATAGAATTAATTATTTGTTGGACAAATAATTAATTAGGCCAAATAATTCTAGATATAAGTATGAATTGGGAGTAGTCTTTTTGGTATAAGAATTAATTTGAGGAATTAATTAAGGTCGAAGAAGATACTTAAGGTCGAGTCTTGAGATAGGTCTAATACTTAAACATATGAGAATATGCTAATAGGGAAATTTGAGGATCAATATGAATTTATCCCCAAAGGGGGTCAGCAACACAAACAATCACGCACAAGGAGTTGGTCTCTCTCATTTTCATGTGCTCTCCCAATTATATTTTTTATTTAGATTATGCATCTTGTTCTAATAAGGTATACATGAATCAAGTTGCATCGTATATCTACACATCAAGGTTGGGTGTGGATGAACTTAGAGAAGAGGTTTCAAACATCCTTGATATGTGTGATCCACAAATCCTCACTAAGAATGAGAAATTATGTATATGTATATTGCTAAATTAAGGTTGGGTGTGAATAAACTTAAAAAGGATGTTTCAAACGTCCTTGACACGTGTAATCCGCGAATCCCTACTAAGAATGAGAAATTATGTATATGTATATTGCTAAATTATGATTTGAATTAAGTTTATAGGAACATGCATGATTAGTCACATATTGTAGAATAACTTTAAGTTTACTTCCACTGCGTATTTTATATGATCTATGACCTAAATATTTTAATATCACTTGACTATATCAGGTTAAAAAATAGTCTAGCAGATCTACTCTTGAAAGGACTATCGAAATTAATTAAATAAGTTAAAAGAAAAAATGGGATTAAAATTCACAAATTAAAGACCGATCATAGTGGTAAACATACCATGATGACTAGAAATCTAAAATGTTTGTTTCATTGATAAAAAAATTGTGAAAGTTTGTTTCAAAACCATCCTAGAGAGCAGCTCAAGTGCATCTACCTGCAGTTTGTGGTGAGGTTAAGCGCACAAAGTTTTTAATGATTTGCGATATAGAATGTGGGGGAGTATAGCAGAGTACTCTTGATGGGAGACTACCTTTCTAAACTATGAGGATGGGCCATCTTGATGAAAATCATATAAATTCAAGATGTTGTCTGTGGCCAAAATAGACACAACTATGAGAATGGAATATCTTAAGATACTATTGCGTAAATGTCGTTCTCTTGGTATACACTATGGTGGAGTAGTTCAAAGCATTATGGCCATTAAGGTACCAATGTTTTGATGGTGTTAAAATAAGAAAGGTTCAAAGTCACAAGCTACTCTCTTGATGTAATTATGTCTCTTGTTGAGTTTACATTCATACATGCATCAATTTATACTCATGGAGGGCGTTGTTGAAAAATTGGTTTTATGAAATAGGTATTGACCTAAGTATGATCCAATTTTTGTTGCCTTAGATTTAATTCTAGAGGAATTAAATGTTGAAATGTGAATCGACGTTATGATTAGTTGAACGTAGCATTTTGCTTTTTCAAAATTAATATGCAGTGAGTGGAAGAATTGATTATTAAAAGCCACATGTATCTCTTGTGTTGGGAGAATCAGAAGTCTCTTCTCACATTGATTAATTAATGAAGTCTTCGACTAATTAATATACTTCAATAAGATGTAGTTAGAAGCACCTAAGACTATACACCAATGAACGACCATTGCAAACACTACAGCTCGAATTAGGCTGAGCCATGTTGGCTCAATTCAGTGAAGAATGGTTTTCACTTGGAAATAAGTATGATGTGGCCAGCCCAAATTCCAAATTGACTATTGAAATACCTACATGATTTTTCGGATGGATGTCCAAGTTCATGAGAGATGAAGTGTGTGTCTTCGTCAGTTATCTGCTTCATTAAGTTACAAGTAATGGGTCATATAATTGCAGAAGATGGATGAATGTTACACGAGGAACATATTTTGTATCAGTAACCACTGTCACACACATATTTATATGTATACTATGTTCTAAGTACTTAGTTCCTACACCCTCTTAGTTCATTAGAGCTCTAAGATTCGGAATGCATTAAACTCAAAAATAAAAAACAATTGTATCATAGGGGATGTCATGCAAATAATCATAAGTATTTACACGGGATGTATTTGTCTTTTGGAAAGAGTGACGCATAGTGTTCCGTTCTTTCCACCTTTATTTCTATCTTTTCGAAAGTCTTTTGTTTACATTAGTTTTTCCTACAATAATTCATTTTCTTTGTAAGAAATAATTTATGTTCTAATGTTTTTGGAACAACCCAAATTTGTATATTACAAACCATTAAATCCATTAGTTATGATGTCTTGATTCCAACGCCTTTCATTATTCTAATATCCATTACCTGACTATTTATGACATCTATGTTCAATCTTAATATATGTAGCTAAGCACCGGCAACCATGTGGGTGTGCTCTGAATGTTGTGGGTTTCACTACTAAAAATAAGTTCCAAAAAAGTAATTTCAACATTGAATTGGTCACTAAAAATAGTTTTGGAAAAATATCCTTTAGCAAACGAGGCTTTGATAAGTTTATCTCCATGCACAATGCTACGTCAAGTTAAGTAAATAAAATATGCAATAATTGAAATTACTTTCTGTTAGCATATTCAATGAATCTGGACAGTCTAGTAAGAATAAGTTAATTACACATTTAGTTACAAGTTGTTATAGTTAGTCATGTAATTAATGCAGCATGTTTAGTATGCAAGTTAGTCTTTGGAGATCAACTCATTCATTCTGTATATAAACCTTACGTTTGTACTCATTTACATTATGCAGTGCAATATGATCTCATTATGACATTTACTCCAATTACATAACATGGTATCAAGAGCCAGCTAAGAGTTTCTCTCTCTGATAACTTTCTCTAGAGTTTCTTTGATCTGATTCATCCTTTCGCTAATCTCATTTCTTCATTTGATCATCATGTCGATTATCTCCTTGCCTACCTTGAATATGCTACTATCCCTCTTATAGCAAAAATTACAATATTTGGCTCTTGCAAATCCTTACAACAGTTCAAGCTCATGGATTTGGATTTCTTACTTGGTGATTTTACGCCTCATTTTGAATTTCTCTATTCTGATGAGTTATATTCTTCTGTTACTAATCCTGATTGATAGCATCCCTTAAATTACGATTTTATTATTGACTAATTATTTAGATCCTACAATTTAGGGATTGCTCTATTATTTGATTGATTCTTTCCTTGTATAGTTATAGGAGAGTTTTCACATCTTTGTATATATTGTATTACTCTAATTGTAATTATTCATGCAGAAACAAGAGATTATTTTCTCTACATGATATCAGCCAAATTATCCAACTGAAACCCTATTTTCTCTCCAACACTAATCTTTCTCTCTCAACCGCCGGCACCCACCCTCCTTCTTTCTCATGTCGGATTCAGTCATGGCTCCCTCCACAAACACCTCTTCTCCCTCTAATTCTCTTCCATACGCTATGCTTATTCATATGCTGACCATAAAGCTTACTTCGGCAAACTATCTCTTATGGCGAAGTCAGGTTTCGCCTCTCCTTGTTGGCCAGGGCCTGATCGGCCTCATCGACGGCTCTCGTCCAACACCTCCGTCTGAAGTTCTTGTTGACGGCAAACTGGTCCCAAACTCCTCCCGACCTGTCGTCTGTAGGTCCTTGTGCTTTGTGTGAAGATGATAGTTTGGCTCCCATACCTGATTCTGACACTGTGCTCCCTGCTCCTTCGACGCAGTCATCTCTTGATCAGGTTTCGGCATCATCGTCATCGCTTACTCTTTTACGAGCTCCATCCTCTGCCCCGATTATATCTCATCCTATGTAAACTAGGGCGAAGTCAGGTATATTTAAGCCTAAGCATGTCACTAATTATGCTCATACTGGTCTTTTTGATGCTCTTGTGGCCTCTACTGAACCTCATGGTATTAAGACTGCTTTGAAACATCCACACTGGGTTGCTGCTATGCATGAGGAGCTCTCTGCTCTTCACTCTAATCACACATGGGACCTGGTTCCGCGTCCTCCCAATACCAATGTTGTGGGGTCCAAATGGGTCTTTCGTACCAAGTTTTTGTCTGATGGTTCCATTGATCGACATAAGGCCAGACTTGTTGCTCAAGGCTTCACTCAACTTCCAGGATTTGATTATTCACATACTTTCAGCCCGGTCGTCCGTGCATCTACAGTCCGCATTGTACTCTCTATTGCTATTCTGCAAAATTGGCCTCTGCACCAGTTAGATGTGAAAAATGCCTTCTTAAATGGCATCTTATCCAAACCCATGTTCATGGAGCAGCCTCCTGGTTTCTCGGATTCTCAGTTTCTAGATCACGTTTGTAGATTAAAGAAAGCATTGTATGGCCTCAAACAAGCTCCTTGGGCTTGGTTTCAACGTCTCAGTGACTTTCTCCTGAGTATTTATTGGCTTCACTTGCAGTCGCTCTGACTCATCCTTGTTCATTTATATTCGTGGGTCTACCACATTATATCTTCTGGTATATGTTGATGATTTCATTCTCACATGTAATTCTCAAGCTTCTTTACAGGCCTTCATTGCTCGTCTTCGTTAGGAATTTGCCATCAAAGACATGGGTCGGCTAAGTTATTTTCTCGGTCTTGAGGTTACTTACACTCCTTTTGGCATCTTCCTAAATCAGGCCAAATACGCTTGTGACATCCTTCAGCGAGCGGCTCTTGAGGACTCCAAACCTGTTTCCACCCCTTTGGTAGCAGGTTGTCAGCTCTCCAAGGATGGTCCTCTTTTTTACGATCCCACTCTCTATCGATCATTGGTTGGCGCCCTGCAATATCTTACTATCACACGTCCAGACTTATCCTTTGCTGTTAATCTCGTCAGTCAGCATCTTCAGAGTCCCACTCTTGATCATTTCCAGGCTGTTAAGCGGATCCTTCGTTACGTCAAGCATACGCCATCTTTTGGTCGTTCATTTACTCGAGCTCCCTCATTGTCTCTTATTACGTATTCCGATGCTGATTGGGCTCGTTGTGCGGAGACCCGCCGCTCAACCTATGGCTATTCCATTTATCTTAGAGGTAACCTAGTCTCTTGGAGTGCAAAGAAGCAACCTACTGTTTCACGTTCCAGCTGCGAGTCAGAGTATCGTGCTATGGCAAATGCTGCCTCCGAGATAGTGTGTGTCCTTCAGCTTATACGAGAACTTTGTGTTCCTCTCTCCTCCTCGCCGGTTCTCTACTCTGACAACAGCAGTGCTCTTTTCTTGAGTCAGAACCCGAGTTCTCATTGCCGAGCAAAACATATTGATATAGATTTCCATTTTGTTCGTGAACTTGTCTATGCTGGCCGTCTTGAGACGAAGTTCATATCCTCTGACATGCAAGTGGCGGATATCTTCACCAAGGCTTTACATCGTCCTCTCTTCGAGTTCTTTCGTGACAAGCTACGCATTGGACCGCATCCCACGTCTTGCTTGAGGGGGGATGATAGCATCCCTTAAATTACGATTTTATTATTGACTAATTATTTAGATCCTACAATTTAGGGATTGCTCTATTATTTGATTGATTCTTTCCTTGTATAGTTATAGGAGAGTTTTCACATCTTTGTATATATTGTATTACTCTAATTGTAATTATTCATGCAGAAACAAGAGATTATTTTCTCTACACTGATTATATATCATGACTACAAAAGGATCAATTTTTAATGAGTTGGATACTCAATTAAATCTCGAAAACCATGCTTGGTCATGTTCATAGGTGCTCCACAGCTGTAGAAATCTGGCAAACTTTTGAAAAAAAAATTTGATCTCAATCTAAGGCTAAAGTTCTTAATCTTCAATACTAGTTTCAGACTTTGAAAAAGGTGATTTTACTATTGAAGAATATGTCCTAAAAATGTGGACTATCGGCGACAGCATTCAAGCAGCTGGTCAAGTGATATCTGATAATGACTTGGTGTTGTATATCTTGGCTAGATTAGGATCTGAATATGATTCAGTTGTTGTCAATCTTACCTCTAGATCAAATTCTATTTCTTTGACTGAGATGCAATATCTTTTGCAAACTCATGAGATGCGCGACTTTAACAAGCCCAAACACACGATTCTCTACAATCTAGCTCTATTACTCCTTCTATGAATTTGACACAACATAACCCATCACAATGCCAATTCCATGATAATAGGCCACCATATAGAGGAAATTTTGGTAAAAACAGAGGTCATGGTCGATTTTATCGAGGAGGGTCACGGATTTTTTCTCAAATTTGTGGCAAAAGTAATCATCTGGTAGTTAAATATTCAAGAGTTTTGATGTTAACTTCCTTGGCTTATAACCAGCTTCCACTAGTTTTTCGCCTGGATCTTCGCATGAACAAAATTCCTCACAGGCTAATATTTTGTTTAGTTCACATCCTAGTTCAAATATCTCACAGAGTATGCCCTCTTCATGATCATCTCGTGTTATGGTCTCTCAATCCACTAATTATGGTTATGTTGGTCCATCACATGGTTCTCCTTCTACTCCAATTACAAATTGGCTCATTGATAGTGGTGCTACTCATCGTGTCACTTCAAATTTAGGTAATTTAGCATTGCATATTCCATACCAATGTACGAATAAGCTTGTTGTAGGTAATGGACATTCTATACCTATCACACACACTGGTACTACTTATGTTCCTAGCTTTAGTTATAACAAATCTTTACATGTTCAAAATGTCATATTTGCACCATCTATTACCAAAAATCTATTGAGTATTTCTCAGTTCTTAAATGATAATGTTGTTTACATGGAATTTTATTCCTCTCATTGTCTTGTCAAGGACCTAAATTTACACCAAATCCTGCTCAAAGGTTCACATAAAGATGGTTGTTCTATCTATTTCTACCAGCACTCCACATCCCTCCAGAATTCAGCCTTCATCACCATACACTCATGTTTGTACTATTTCTACCCTTGTAATTGATTCTATTTCCAGCTGTAATAAATCCTCACGTTGTAATTCATCATCTATTTCCAGAGTATCCAACTCAATGCTTTGGCATAACAAATTGGGCCATCCATGTAATGCTACTTTAGCTATCGTACACAAATCATTAAATATTCCACTCATTAAATACAATGTTATTTGTGAAGCTTGCAAATCTGGAAAAATGCATCATATACATCTTCCCTATGTTCCTCATAAAACAACTACACCATTTGAACTCATCCATACTGATGTTTGGAGTCCTGCATCAACATCTCATGATGGCTACAAATACTATGTTTTGTTTATTGATGATTACACCAGATATTCTTGGATATTTCCCTTGAAACTCAAATTTGATGTCTATCATACTACGGTCAATTTCATTAATATTCTTGAAAGAGAATTTTCTTTCAAAATAAAAACCACTCAATCTGATTTTGGTGGGGATATAGACCTTTCATACATTTCGTTCAAACAAAAAGGTATTCCTTACATATGCTCATGTCCATATATTCATTCCCAAAATGGAATAGTTGAAAGAAAACATCAGCATGTTGTTGAAAGTGGCCTTAGTCTACTAGTACAAGCTTGTATTTCACAAAAAAATTGGTGGGATGCCTTTTGCACTGCTTGTTATCTTAGTAATCGACTTCCTACTCCTGTACTTCATCAACTTTATCTCTTCCAGAAACGTTTTCATCAGTCACCAGATTATGCCTTTCTCAAACCATTTGGTTGTGTTTGTTTTCCCTATCTTCAGCTTTACAACACTTCCAAACTTCAATACAGGATATCCAAATGTATATTTCTTGGTTATAGCTTACATCATAAGGGATATTGATGTCTTAGTGCTGTTGACAGGATTTACATTGCTAAGACACTCAGTTTCAATAAGATAAATTTTCCTTATCCATACATTTTCCTACTTCAGCCTCTACTTCCACTATTCATGTTGTCCATTCCAATCTTCTAGTCCTTCCTCTCTCACCTTATTTTCTCTCCTCGTCATCTTATTTTGACAACTCTCTCTCTCTCTCTCTCTCTCTCTCTCTCTCTCTCTCTCTCTTTAATTCTGCTTCTTTTCTTCCAGCCAATTCATTTTCACCTATCAGTTCATATATCTCTATTAGCTCCAGCAAATTCACCTCACCCTCTTCATCCTATGATCACTAGATCAAAGAATGGTATCTTCAAACCAGAAACTTATCTCACTTCTAATTCTTCTACCATCCTTGAACCCTTTTATGTCCAACAAGCACTTTATTTATCTCACTGTAAGTCTGCAATGGATGAAGAATACTCAGCCTTTATGAAGAATGTCACTTGGGACTTAGTTCCTTTCCACGATCATATGAATCTTATCTCAAACAAGTGGATTTTCATAACAAAGTACAAAGCTGATGAATCTGTGGAAAGATTAAAAGTTGGACTGGTGGCTTGAGGTTTTCAACAAAATGTAGGAATTGATTATTTTGAAACTTACAATCCAATTAGTAAAACCTGCTACAATCCAAATCATGATGTCTTTAGCGGTAAAAAACGGATGGCCAATATACCAAGTTGATATTAATAATGTTTTTTTCAAAGATGATCATCAAGAAGATGTTTTTATGACACAACAAGAGGGTTATATTAGAACTCAGTTTCCAAATTTTGTTTGCAAGCTCAAGAAATTCTTATACGGTCTTAAATATGCCCCAAAGGCTTGGTATGACAAGCTCAAAAGACTTTCTACTCAGTCTCTTCATGACAGTTCTCTCTTTAATTAGCCTACTCTTTACATAAAGGTTGTTGAGTCTTTGCAGTACCTCACACTTACTAGACCTGACATTGCCTATTCCGTCAATAAACTAAGCCAATTTCCTCAATCTCTTACTATTAATCATTTGAAAGCTTGTAAGTGGGCCCTTCAATATCTCTCCGGAACAATACACAGTGGTCTTGTCTTTACTTCAATTTCCAAACCCATTCTACATGGTTTTGTAGATGCAGATTGGGCTAGTTGCACTGATGATAGATGAAGTACGAGTGGGTTCTGTGTCTATTTGGGTTCCAATCCCCTCGTTTGGTGTTCAAGAAAACAACACATGGTGGCTCGTAGTAGCAATAAAGCTGAATATCATGCTTTGGCTTTGGTAACTACAGAGTTGATTTAGATTCATGGTTTGTTTCAAGATTAGGAATTTTTCTTAAACAACCTTTTGTTCTTTGGTTGGATATGTAGGAGCTATCTCTCTTGCTTCTAATGTTGTTTTTCACTCAAAAGCAAAACATATCGAAATCGATGTTCATTTTATACGAGAAAAAATTCACAACACAGAGGTTGAAGTTCGATATGTTCCTTCGGAAGACCAAGTTGCTGGTGTTCTCACCAAGGTTTTATTAGTCTCTAGGTTTACTTCTCTCGGTTCCAAACTTTGTTTAGTTGACTCATCGGGCTGATATTCAATGGGAGGATGTTACCATATTAATGAATCTGTTAGTTACAAGTTGTTACAGTTAGTTACATAATTAATCCAACAGTTAGATGGTTAATATGCAAGTTAGTCCTTGGAGATCATCTCATTCTGTTAGGTACAAGTTGTTACAGTTAGTCTTTGGAGATCATCTCATTCATTCTCTATATAAATCTTACGTCCGTACTCATTTACACTACACAACGCAAAATGAATTTCTCGCATTATGTTACATATACTCTAATTACATAACACATTGAGATGTTTTGAAATATACATATTTACTCCAATATAATTACCGATCTGGTTTCTTCATTTTAAAGAATAGTCACGTCTAAAGACAAAAAAGATACGCAAAAGTACATAAAGACAAATATATGCGATGCGAGCAAAGAGTGATAGGATAAAAATTGGATGAAAACTAGTTAGATTCAGGCCTCCTATAAGAAGTTGGAAAACACTATGAGCTGAATCTGTCAGGCTTGGTACGCTAATTTATTTAGAAACAAATTGACAAGTCAAGTTCAAACTCTGTTGTCCAAAGAATAAATGTTGGCTTTGTTTCATTCATACACAGATACATACACACTATATCACAACTTTGAAATAAATGGGGGGTTGGCCCCTGTTACGTCTTCTTCTTCAGACACATATAGTCCAACTTTTCAAGCCCAACCAACCCGGCACGCTCTTCTTCATGAGCCTATTTCTAAATATCCTTCCTTTGTCCTTCAACATTGCCCCAAAATTAGCTCAAATACAAGTATCGGTTCCTCGGTCACACAGCAAAAGAAAAGGATGGGCGGAGACTTATGGCTTCCAAGGAGCTGGTGGAGGTGGTGGTGTCGGAAACATGGGCGGCACTGCAGAGAAAATTGTATTCTTGTCGACTCCAACGCTTGATTCGCCGGATAGAGCTACGAGGGCAGCAACTAAGCCAGCATTGCCTGCAAGTGTTGGCTCCGTATAGTTGTAGTTTTTACGCACATCCTGGAACCCATCATGCCTATCGGGCCCAGCAACCATAGCTCCTACGATAGTATTAGGGTTCGGCTTTTTGGAGTCTCTCCATTTCCATCCTCCCTTGCAGTTGTACTTGACCTTGTTCTTAGGAATAGAGGCGCCTCTATGGTGCACGTGCTTTGGATAATGATTTCCAAAGCCGACAACATAGCTCATCTTTCTCGGGTTTTTGCCAAGGATGTAATTGATCTGAGAAAGGAGATTAAGAGAAATCACTGATCAGCTCTAGGGGTAATTACAAAAATGACCCTGGAGAGCTAGCCTAATGGCAAAGAATTCATGCAAATTAGTTCCTTGCAGATTGTAACATTTAAAAGAGGGATGTTCGTAAGAAAACACGCAAACCTCAATGTGCTGCTGGTAAAGCCCTTAGAAGTTATTTGTAAGAAAACAAGCTTCATTGTTTTATTTAATTAGTTTGGGCATAATATTTTACAGTTATCCCCAAGTTCAAACAGCATATTTCACCCACATAGCGAGTCGTACCTGGGTCTGAGCGAATTCACGAAGGACGTCTATTGAGTAGAAATGAGGCCCACAGTACCACCCAGGTGTATCAGCAGCTTTCATGTAGTCACTAAACACTGTAGCCAGGAAAGCTGCATTAACTACATACTGAAGAGGCTGAGGCTGTCCGTGATTTAACTGGATCATGCCACCTGTTCCAGTTACCATAAAGATTACTAAAACACATAAAAGGAATGAAAATACTTAACGTCACAATTAGCAAACATAGTAAACGCCTTACCTTTTGTTCTGTTAAATGATGTATAATATGGTAGGAAGGAGCACATGAAAATGCTTGTCTGGTTGTGAAATGTTCTCAAGATTTCTTCGTATGGATAGCCCGGGCTCAGGAATAATCTCAACCGACTCAGAAGAACCTGAATAGAGAATCAAAGGATCGTTTCGCAATGAATCAGTAAAAGCTCTTTAGCACAATAATAACTAGTCAACTACATATATTTTGGCAAAATTTTTCATGTCTGGTTGCATTGTATAAATCAATATATTCTATATAAAAGGTACGAAGCATCCCCAAGACAATAATTGATCAGAATATTTTCACAGTTTCACTATCCATAATGATGAAATCACTAGAAAGGGAAGCACTGCAATGAAGACAAAAGGCAGAATATATTACATTAGGCATAATGACCCAAGACCAAAATAATAAAGTATTTTGTATGAACAAAAGAAACAAACAAAATAAAATAAAGAAAAATATTAAACAAAAAGATCAGCATTTTAGAGGTACCACTTTAATTATAGCTAACATCAAATCGAGACCTGAAAAAGAGTACAAAAACACACAGACACACACATGGTTATTACTTACTTGAGCACCAGCAAGCTTATTGTCCCAACTCATTACACCATAGAAGGGGCCTCCCCAGAAAGCACCGGCATGCTTCGCAATACCAGGAGTTGTAGCAAGCTGAAGATAGGAAGTATTACCCGTGGCATAATACAACCAAGCTGCACCCCACACGTACTCGTCGTAATAACCAGTAGAATTATAGAAAGTTGATGCCTCATTGCCATTGCTATATCTACCACGCTGATCCCTGGAGAATTTAAAGAGAGTCTTGGCACCATGGACAAGTTTTTGCGAGTAGGCCTTGTTGTCCTTGAATACAATAGATGCAGAAGCTAAAGCAGCCGCCATCTCTGCTGCAAGATCCGAACAAGTATGACATTCAGCAACAGGCCTATCATAATCGATGTCCTCAGGACGCATCCAACAGTAGTGATCATTGGGTTCGGGCCCTCCGGAGGTATCCCCTTTCCCAACCTGGCAATAAGAAAGTAGAGATGATCAACACTCATAACTTCCAAAAAAACTCAGGCAGTATATTCAAGCCCATGAAAAATTAAATTAGCAAGTAATAGGGTACAAGTCAAAAGAAGAATGTGTGTCCTTTTCAAGTATAGCTAGACAGAAATAAGACATTAACATAAGTACAAAAGAAAATCACAAAAACTGAGAATTGAAAACTACAAAATTGTGTAGTTTACAATTAATTGTACCATTAAGACACAATTTCAGATTCTCTAGGTTGGTTTCAAAAGTTCTGTAGTATTACCTGTGCGACAATACGATCAATGCTGTCAGCAGTGTGATTAAAAGTCTTGAGGAAGTAATCAGTCCCCCACTTGATGATATCTTTGACGTGGGTAAGCTCTCCAGCTGCTTCATACTTTGCACTGTATTCTATCACACTCCAACTCAACATAGTCATGGCAAAAGATTGTGGAAAATTGAACTTGATCGCATCTCCAGCATCATAGTAGCCACCAGTCAGATCCTTAAACAAACTCGAAGAATCAGACTTTCCGTCATTTAAACATGAGTTTCCCCTCCATGAGACATTATTGTGCTTTGGTAGTTTACCAGCTGCGAATTGGAGTGTCAAACATTAGACTAAGAGCGTTGGTTGATCACCCAGCACACGAAACTAATGAATTATCAAAGAATTGTGTACAAAAAATCAATGTATAAGCGTTTTCCAGTTTTCAATTTTGTATTGCAAAAACTAAGGTGTTTCCAAATACAGCCTAACTCCTGATTGAAGGTCAGATGTGCCGACTATGTATAGATTGGCCCATCATCTATCATGATCCAACAGATGATAACAATAATATATTGACCTTCAGGAATTGAATAGTGTCAATAAAATTGACTACCTTCGTATTAATAAATTTATTAGAAAATTATCAAACACAATTCAAAGGTTGCCGACCACTTACTGTACCATACTTGCTACTCTCTCCAACGGCTCAAATCAACTCATCATTTTCAGATATAGATATGCATGTATCTCCATAAAAGGAATCTTTTTAATGAACCTCTACTTCAGCCAACTTAATACCCATATCCATCAAATCCAGTAAAACGGACAACAAAAATCAAGCTGAAAACTAGAGATGCATTGCAAAACCGTATGTATGTATACTTACAGCGCTGAGCATTAAAGAACATGAGGGCCTTGTTCAGCGCCAGCGTATAATTATCCGGCGGCGGTGGGCGATGGTGGTGGCGCGGCACCGTTTTAACGATCAAGGTAATAAATCCAGCCAAGAACCCGGCAGCCAAAATAGTCCCGACAGTCCAGACAAAGATCTTCCTGCTGACAATAATGCAGCCCAGATCCACATATTTCTTCTTCTTCTGCTCGCCCGGTCCCAGCAGCCAGCTTTGCTGGGTCTCGTCCAGCGGCCGCGACAGCGCCGCCCTGTCGTAGTCCTGCAAGTTCCTGCTCCGGTCGTCGTCGGTGGCTGAGTCAGCAGCTATCTCCAGCGGCCCTCCCCATGGATCTCTACCGTACATATTAGCGATCCAAGATTTTCCTGAAATCAATTGATCATGTATCTTGGAAATGCAAGCTTAGGTTAGGGGGAAAGAGGATTGAGTAAAGTAGAGAATTGAGGAAATGAGGTGAGGAGATGTAGCTTTTTCTGTGGGAAGAAAGCGGACTGCGGTGGACTGGGGGTGGGGTGGGGTGGCACTAATAATGGATGAATTTGAGCAGTGATGTTAGCTGTATTTGTGAATGCAGAAAATATATTTTTTGTTTTAATATTTTAATGGCGATGATTTGTCTAATAGTTGGTTGATGAAAGTGACCACCCCGCTAACCGACGCCGACACGCTCTCTAACTCTTCCCATTTCAATCACCGTATTTTCTTCATTTACCATTTCTCACTATTTATTTCACCTTATCTCTATATTTTAACATCAATTTATTTGTCTAGCCTCTCAAATAATACATTAAATATCAATTTTTTATTTTTTATTTATGAATTAATCAAATATAATTTTTAATATGACCTAGTATTATTTCGGTGCTATATCTTCAAGATTAAACCTTAAATTTTCTTAGGCTTTTATTAATTTCTAAAATTATTTCTAACATCAAAAGACTACTCTCAATTAACTATATAATTCTCCAACATTATTCGGGCCTAATTAATTATTTGTGCAACAAATAAAATTAACCAAATAGTTAATTCTCTCTATAATCATTTAATTTATTGGCTCAAATAGTAAATTTGTACAATAAATATTATTTAACCTAATAATTAATTTATCAATATTTATTTAATTATTATTTTCCGTTTCAAAGCAACAAAATTTAGTTATGCATGTGACCCCTTAAATTGATCACTTCACCTAGTTTAAAAACAAGCATTCTAATTGCAAGATTAGTTAATTCAATTAATTAATCATCTTTTGGATTTGGCAATCTTTAAATACTCATGACATATATATGTGTTCATGTCCAACAAACATTATTAGAGAGACTCATAGGCAAAAAATGAATTCAACTTGCGAACCTTTCATTCATAGTTGTCGTTCATATACGATCCATTTGCTCGCTTCTCCAATTAATGTTTAAGGTTTGGTCATTTAATATTGACCCGTAATCGTTATTAATAACTATAAAATCCTCACAAACTTTGTTGATCTGTTGGGCTATAAGGAGATCTCATTTCCTATGTTCTAGCTGGGTGTCTTGCACAAGGTCTTCATTGAATGTGATAAGTATAGGAAATATAGAGAAATAATCCGAACATATTTTCTATAAGCAAATTATGTCTTGCCACTACATTGATCAACTTACTTCTACCATAATCAATGTGCCCGCATATGGCTTCTCGAGAGACGTTCAAGGAACCAATCATATATACAGCTTCTCTTAGGCAGGATCACATACATGAGTACAATCTAAGGACTAATTAAAGCACTTATAGAAATCAGAACCTCGATTTTTCTGTTAACACTACAGCTACCAATGGTTTGAGTATTGACGTAGGATCAGTTCAACGTGAACATCGGGGACCAACATCACATCAATTGGCGTAAGTGGTGTCTCAACATTGATATCTATGAACTAGGATATTCACTTCCCGACTAACGTATCGCTCAGTGCAAGCCTATCTGAATCCTACGATATCCCTTCTTTTAGAATCTATGGCTCGAAATCTATGCATGACCAAGTCTCTTAGTTGCTGAGATCATAGAATTCAATATTATATAACAAGTAAACACAAAAAATTATAACAAAGAAGAAATTTCTTAATCTTTTTTTATATTCATATAGATTGTAATTGAAGAATGCCTTTTAGGCCAGCCTAACAGTTGGCTGCAAGGCACATATTCCAACAATAATAAATTTTGGAAGACTACTTTTTAGTTTTGGTCACACAGGTTAGTGGTCATGGAATAAGTCTATGTGGTTGAGATCATAAATATTTCAAGTTATAAAATCTATAAGAAGGGATATCGTAGAATTTAAATAAGCTTACACTGAGCGGCACACCACTCATGGAGTGGATATCCCATCCATGAAAGTAGTGTTGAGACACCAAGATTAATGGATGTGATGTTCATCCCAAACGATCGGATTGAACTGATCTCGCATCAAAACTCAAACTATTTGGTAGCTGTAGTGGCAAAAGGAAAATAGAGGGTCTGATTTCTGTAGATGCTTTAATTAGTCCTTAAACTGTATGCATGAATGTGATCCTGCATAAGGGAAGACGTATACATGACTAGTTCCTTAAACCTCTCTTGAGAGGCCAAACATGGGTCCGATGGTTACGGTGGAACTATGTTTAAGATCAGTGTAGTACTTAAAATGTTGCCCCGAAGGCTAATTTGTGTAGCATTGTTTCTCTATTTTTATACTTATCGTATCCAATGAAGACCTTGTGCAAAGCACCCAACCAAAACATAAAGATGAGATCTCGTTGTAGGCCAATAGATCTACAAAGCTTGTGAGGATCCTGATAGTTATTAATGTCAATTATGAGTCTGTATTAAGGACCAAACCATAGAAATCAATTGGAGAACCAAGCGAAGGGACTGTATCTACTTGGTAACAATGGATAAAAGGTTAACGTCGAATTCATCTTTTGCTTATAAGTCCTCTAGTAGTATTTGTTGGACATGAACGAATGGATGTCTTGAGTACCTCTAAGGATTGCAAAATCCTAAGGTGATTAATTACTTAGATTAATTAATCTTGAAATTATATTGCTTTCTCTTTGACTAGATGAAGTAATGAACATAAGGGTTCACATGCAAAACCAGATTTTGGTCCGTTAGTATGAAGAAAAAAATTACTTAATCATTAGGCTAATTTTTTTTGTTTGACAAATAATTAATTAGGTCCAAATAATGCTAGATAATTAAATAGTTAATTGGGGGAAGACTTTTGGGCGGAGGAATTAATTCTAGAAACTAATTAATCTACCTCTTGATAAATTGGAACATGCTCTGGTATTGAAATATCATAATATTGGCGCACCAATTTAGTTCATACTCAACTTGGTACTCATTAGTAAAATTTACGGAAGTTTAAACAAATTGAAACCGGACTGAGTTGTGTTTCGAGGAAGAACATCCTTCTTCCTCTGTGAGTAAATATATTAGAGCATTGTCTTATTTTCCAACAAGGTGAAAGTATGGATTTACAATAGTGTAGACTCCCTCTTCACTAAATACTCCTACTTAGTACAAGCACACTCCCACTAACAACTAGCCCGACCACTTAGTCCCCTGAATGGATTTCACCACAAGTATTCCTACGGTGTTGTACTTAAACTGTCAACCCATCTGAGTTACAGTTGGGCATAGAACTCAGATCGCTGAAACAAAATAAAATAAAATGTACGATCTCACTCAAAGAAAAACTAAAACAAACAGCCTAATAGTTGTGGGTTGTCCTCTTTATATACAATTCATGGACAACCCTACAATCTAATTTACATGGAAATAATCTTCTTTAATTAATATGTGCCAATATGTTCAATATTTGTTTCCTTATTGGTTGCTCCTTGATAAGGAAGAATATCCTTCCATGTTTCTTCCATTTCTCTTGAGCTTGTCTTGGCTGATTTGTTTCCAAATGTCCTTAGGTGTCTATCTTTGATGGATTTCTTGATAGATATCCTTCCCTAATGACATAAAAGATCTTCTTTCGATTTGTCTTCGATACCCATGATATCTTCACGTTGATTTTCTTCCAAGATAATCTTATGTCTTCTTAATTTACCAAGATACAAATCTCTGTAAATCTTCCAAGTATTTTGTTTCATAAAAACTGCACATGGACACAAGATCTCCTTAAATCTAGCAACATCCTGGATTATGTCCGTTTTTGTCCAATGCCAATTTTAAAGAACTCAAACTCGAATTCTTACACTTAATAAAATAATAAATATCCCAATGTCTCGAAAGCGGACATAGATACAATATTCTTAATTAAATTTGGAACAAAATAAATGTATTCGAATATAATCGAGAAACTACAAGAAAATTCTAAATATACTTCTCCAATCGCCAGTACATGCACTCTTTTCCTGTTCCCCAGCGTCAAAGTCATTTCTCCTTCATGAATATATATACTTTTCTGCAGTAATTGACCACACAAGTGCCACAACCAGTGTCAAACACCCAGGAAGAAGAATTAAAAGTAATATTTAGAATTTCAACAAGAAAAGTACGTGTTGCAAGAGTAGAGATGTAACACCCCGTAGTTCATAAACTGCATAACATTTTTATTTCACGTTCAAATATCTTTTAAATGGTTATCCTCGAGGAATTCTAAATTTATGTGTTATTAAGGTAATAATAACTTTAGTGCACATATTGGAAACGCTAACGTAATTTTTAAAAGATGAGTTGAGTTTTGGAGGATAAGTTTTCATAGAAACCAGCGTGCGAGTGACTCTCTCGACATGTAAATAAGATATGAAATGGGTTAGCAGAGTACTTTATTTTGATGTGTAGGATTATATATGTGAAATTGGTGGAAGTAATAAGTAGGAATTAAAAGATTATCATATGTTGATTTTACATAGAATTTTACGTACTCTTTTATGATCAAATTTTAAAAAAAAAAACCTAGTGCATTAGAACACTAAAATTCATACCTTTGTAAACTATGACCCTACATTTTATGTGTATCATATTAATTGTGTCATGTGTATTCATAATTATGTTAATTACATACATGAAATTCTTATTACATGATTAACTAATATATGATTTTATAAATGATGTACTAATACACCTTAAAACATAATTAACACACACGAGGAGACGGAGATCAATTCACCACCCCAAGAACCCCTCCTAGCCATCCACCTCACCCTCCACCATGCACAAAGGTCTCAACAATGGTTTCATGCCCCCAAACCCTATATTAATTACATTTTTGTATTGCATTTTAGCCCCTCAATTCCCTCTTTAAATAGACCTCAAAGATCAACCCTCAAACCAAACTTCACTCTAAAAAAAGCTAGGAGAAACTCTTCCATTTTATCCAAATTTTCGAAAAAGAAAAGGAAGGAAAAGTTTTGGAGTTTCAATCTACCATTTTCAAGGTAATTGGCTACAAAACTTGACTTTTCTATAATTAGGAGCATTTTAGGATGTACTTGATCACTACATGTATGATTGATGATTTTCCTCTTAGTTCTAGGCTTGGGAATGTTATTTTCTGCAGAAATGATTCTTAGGAAACCATTTGTATGAATTATGTGATTGATCGTCACTTAAACATCAAATATTCCCTAATCTGCTATGTAATTAATTTTGATATTTGCATGGTGTATTTTTCCCTACTTTGATTTTTTTATGAAGTCTTCACTATATTAGGATTGTCTTTCAAATTTCATAATTGTTGGAGCATATTTAATATATTTACTAAAATCCCTCTTCGATAATTCGTGAAAAATATAAATCACACATTACATATCCGTTTTAAAATTGTTTATAAAATCGTATGCTTGAAGTTTGATGATGCCCTTTGAATATGTGTTGATATAGGATGTTGGAAGTCTATGGCTAAAACTTGAGATTATTTGAAATATTGTAGAAAATCTAGTGATTTTTAGAAGTAATCCTGTCTAGGGTGCCCTTACTAGACTGTACCTTCGTTTTTATTTTTATAAACTTATAGAGGGATCCCTTTTATAATCAATTTTAGTATGTTATTATGGTAAATTTTGGCATTATGTACGAATTTTGATGAATTTTACAAGTTAGACCATTGATTTTGTAAAACTCAAGCTAGAAACGTTTCTTTTTTAATTGTATGATTGTTATTTTAAGAAACTATTTTAGATGTGTTGTTATATGATGGACTATCAACATTCATGTTTAATTTCAAAATCAATTAAGCTTTGAAGAATAACTAATAAATTATTTACTTTAATGTGTCAATGTGACTATATGATGTGTAATATATTATTATGTGATTGAATTAATGTGTAATGGGCTTAATTGTTTTATATGAGTAATGATTGAGCAGATAAAATCATATAACCTCATTTGAAGTCTTGTGGTTCTCGAATTAGACCATTATAATTCGATGTGTGAACTGAAACGTCTCGAGTGCAGTACAAGCAAGTCTGTGTTGTCCCAGAGTTATCCCCGTACACCAACTAGGGGAAGTGGGTAACTCTTAAACGTCACACATTATTTATATATGTTAATACTTTGAATTTGGAGTTGATGCCTTCGGGGTATCAGTTTGTACTTGAATCTGGAGTTGGTGCATCCAGGCTATATGTTCGTACTTTAAATCTAGAGTTGATGTATTTGTGCTAAATTTAACTCAAAAATCTAAAGTTGATGCCTTCGGGCTGAATCATAACTCGGATGATGGTTTGAGGTTACTAGTGCGAGGTAACAGGCTCGCACCAGCAAACATTAGTGGGGTTACAGGCTCACTAACAAGCACTATTGAGGGTAAGTCTCATAGCGGTGATCGTGAGGTCATAGGCTCATGAGCTAACACCACACCAGTACACACGGGTCTGGACGGATGAACGGTTTTAATTTATTAACTAATTTAATTAATGTAGTGTGTTTATTAGTTATCCCACTAGTACTCCTCCAGAAGTTGTCTCATGATGCTACTTTTAAATTTCAGGCCTGACGACTGTTGGAGATGAATAGTTGTTGTCATGGCTCCCTTTCATTGTTTTATTGTTTTGTAATACTTTAGTAGACCTATGAACTTTTTTTGTTAAAGTAGTACAAATGTTGTATGATATGTTTTGTAGTAAGTTCGTGTTAGGCCGTATATTATAAAACGGTTGTTTGATTTAGCAATTGTAGATAAATGCAAGTCGAGTCTTTTAAAAATCCTTCTAATGTACAATTGTCTTTTCAAAAACAAAATCTTTTTCAAACTCATATTTCCTTTAAGTCTTCCGTTGGCCTTTAAATGTATTTTATTAAATAGATTTCTTCAAGTATAGTCTAAGTCACACAGTGGCAACCCAGGACCTACTTGTGGGACCGAGCTGTTACAAGGGTGTTACAAGAGAGGTACTTCTTGCAATCCTTTTTCCAATGACCAAATTGGTTGCAATGGAAGAAAAAGTTATTCTTCTTCATACTAGATTTGATCGGGCCTTTCATGTCAATCACTTTGTTAGCCTTAGTTGCATACGCTCCAACCTCTTTCTTTCCTTTAAGACCTTTCAGTCCCTTGGGATGTTATGAAGATGGTTGAGAAACCAACATCGGCACATCAAAACTACCAATCGTGATTTGAGCATTCTTGAGCAGGTTCACCAGGTTACTCAAACTGTGAATCTTGTTTGCCAAGAGGTAATGGACATAAAACTTGTTGAACTAAGGTTTGGTGGTCAAATATTTTATACAGATAAAAAAAAGAAAAAAAGCACGTCCAAATCCATAATCTAAAATCAATAGTATAAGTTACAGATCTCATTGCCAAGATTGAACATATGTTACTCATGTTTCTTGTTTCTAGCTTCCCAAGCTTAGAAATTCCCTACCAAAAGTCGCATCATAATTCCATGTTTATAGTATGTCAGCAACATATTATCATGTATCTAACTCATGCTTCTTCAAATGGTCATTCCAAAATAAAAATAACTAAATTGTGGGAATTCAAAAGTGCCCACAATTTAAAAAAGAATTGAGAATTGTCATACGATATGGACAAAATCAACAATGATATGGTACAACAATAGTCAAATAAAAATACAAAAAAAAAATATATATCCAATGAAGTTTGGTGTATGTAATAAACGTTGACTTCAGAATAAATATTTGGATTAACTTTTAGTGAAGTATTATTAACAATCTAAATGCAACATAGATTCCCAGCAAATGTAGGGAGATTAAGGTACAAACCAGAAATAAATGGTCACCAGAGGTGAAAGCTATAAATTCAATTTCAATTGTCCAAAAAAATATGTCAATTTCACATCTAATGGTATCAAAATTGAATTACATACATACTACATATATAGAAGAGTAATTTGCTACACGTCACAAATTGTTACAATGGTAACTAAACTAAGCACAAACTGGACAACATCAATGAACATCTAACACAAAATCATAAATAATAAAAACTCTTCATACAAAATCCTAATATCTCTATAGATGGAATTTTGAACTTCATCACAAATTCCACACTTTTTAGCCTTTACTAATCCAAAATACTCCAAGCCCATTTGACTAACTTATTCTCAAACCAAGATATGAATCATCATTGTTATAACTACAATATATTTTTCGAACATTTCATCGAGCACATTCTTCATACTAGATATTATAGCTGAAACACAACCACTTCAAACTTATTTGTGCAGCCTACTTTTAGAATAACATATATCCCTCAAATGTACATCCAAAATTTGCAAAAGTAGCTCTTTTCTTCAGTATCAACAAGACATCACATAATTTAGAAATATGATCGAGAAAATCGCCCCTAGTTCCAAAACATCTAATTCATAGAAATTTTAATCTCCATCAGTTACTAATACACTTTTAGACAAAATTTAGAGAGAGATAGAGAGATCGTTACAATGGCATCAGATGAACCATCAATGAACCACTGAGTGATGTCGCCTTTCAGAATCTTGAGAACACTGGAAGGCGACAGCTGAAACTCCAACTCGTTACGCCCATCACTAACCCCACTCGACATATTTGAAAATCCAACGGCAAATGTCGTTCTAACAATATATAAATGGGTGGTGTTTGAAATGACAGAAAAGGGCCTCAGAAGGGGATGAATGGCAACAACGCAATGATAGCTGCTCTTTAGGAAATTCAAGTGAAAGACGAAAATAAATTATTTTTAATCACATGATAACATTTGAGGGCTTTCCTCCTTGGTTGAAAATGGCACTACTCCAAATAGATACGCGACCAGAAGATTTCCCTACAGATGAGAGAGAAAGAGAGGCAGGGAATGAGAGAGATGAACAATCAAGAGTTTTTTAGAGAAAATGATTGAGGAAGAGTAGATGGGACAATATGTGAGTGGATAAGAGTTGTCTTCTCTTTTATTTATTTTTTCACTAAAAGTAAAATTATAAAAGAAAGAAAAAAGAGGCAACTTACAGTTTTGATGGTCAAAGTTCCCCACAAGGAGTAGGACTTCTGAGCCCACAAGGAGTAGGAATCCTAAGCCCACCGGGAGTGGAATTTCTAAGCCCACAAGGAGTGGGGCTCCTAAGCCCATCAGAAATGAGACTCCAAAGCCCACAAGGAGTAGGACTCCTGGGCCCATAAAAAACATTAGAGGAATAATATAAATTGATCACCAAAGACAAAATTAAGTTGAAGGAGACGGAAATAACAAGAAAAAGATGCAAACTTGTTTTATTCTTGCTTTAGTTCCTTCTCTCTTCTCTCTCCTATCATGTGTTGAGATTCTAAATTATATTTTAGTTATATATCATTAGTCTCATTCTATATAAATTTATGATAATCAAGCTACACCGTGTGTATATGCATCAAGGTTGGGCATGGATAAATTTGGAGAGGAAGTCACGAACGTCCTTGATCAATGTGCGATGTAGTCATCAGAAGGATTCTCGCTAAGAACTTGAATTGTTTGGTATAATTGCTGAACTTGCTTTTAATTACATATATGGGGTTGTGCAAGTATAGGCATAGATCGTAGAAATAATTTTAATTATTATCTTACGATACATATTTTGTATAATCTATCACCAAGATATTCCAACAGTTTTCACAATCATATTTGAAAATATGACCTTAAAATGATTTTCACCTCATTTTTCAATTATGTCCACGTGTGTGACACTAAGGTACTACATTTGAGCTCACCTATTATTCTTTAGACTTGTACTAGCAATACGCCCGACCACATGTGTATGTTAGTCACGTATAACTACATTAATCTATTAAACATAGTTCATATAATTGGGAAGTAATAATCAAGAATAAACCCGCAAGTGTGTGGTGTATTCAAGAAAGGCTCTCATGCTTCATATAACCCTTTGATGGAAGGCATGATTATTCTCTAATCCTTAGTTGCTCAAATATTTTTACTTGGATTTGGACGAAGAGGGATTTTATGAATTTAACGATCTCATCAATGTTTGTATGTTTGGTTTAAGTTCTCTATTATCCTAATCATACATGAACATGCGAGCATAGATAAAATAACATAAAACAAAACATTACATATCCTAGCATGCTCCTAGTCCTGGGTTGACCACGAGTCATTTCCTATGTGATTCAATTCAAGAGCCCTTGTGAATTGAATCCATATTTAGTTTAATATTAAATTTCATTCAGGCACATAGATCATATCTATTACATTTGGGTCAATCCAAACATATATAGGTCTTTATTCGGCTTTGAGTCAAGAGCCCAATTCAAACAACTAGTCCAGTTCACCGTTTTCTTGTAAAGTCCTCCAAACAATTACAAAATTAAACCTCACACCTACTATAGCACTCAAAACAATAGACAAGGCCCAATTGCCCTAAATGAGAGGCTCGTAGGCCCCACAAACTAATCATTCAAATTAAATCATAACACAAGAAATTTAAATCATTCAACAAAGGTCTAGACTCAGCAATATAAATCACATAGTCAAGTTATCATAATTAAATATGGTTATGTTGAAATGGTAGAGATAGTTAAATCTTCCATACATATTTAACATTTATCTTACCGTATAAAATCTAATGAGTTATCTAGCATCCTTGATTAGCTAGAACTCCCTTGGATATGAATATATTCAATTAAGAACATTAAATCTTTGAAAAGTTAAAGCATATCCTGTTTGAAAAGTAATTTTAATTATTGTTTTCACTGCGTATTTTGAATGATTTATGGCGTATGTGTTCCAACAAGGTATAAAATGACCAAGTCCTGGAAATTCATCGGAGAACTGAATGAAGAGATTGTATATGCACGATAACTATGGAGGAAAAGTTCGCGCACCAAATTCATCTTTTTTTCCTATAAGTCACTCTAGTAGTGTTTGCTGGACATGAACAGATGAAAGTCTTGAGTACCTAAGGATTGGAAAATTTAAAGGTGATTAATTAATTGGATTAGCTAAACTTGTAATTGGAATGTCTACTCTTGGACTATGTGAAGTGATGAATGTTGATATTAAATACGCAAGTGTATGTAATCCACAAGTAATACAATGGTAAGTAGATCGTCTCCTCAGGGATTGAAATTAAAATAATTTGCAACTACCAATTACTCACAATTTGTAATACAAGAAAATGAATAATAAGTGGAGTGGATGGTTTGATTTTACGTCTATTAATTAAACAAGAATTAAAGAAACTATTTCTAACACTTGGTTGATCAATTCACACTAAATGGCAGCACGAAATTCACAAGATGGAGGTATTAGACTTGAATTACTAATTGTCAATTGAATCGAATTTTATTGATCAATATTAAACGGCATTGTTTTCGAGTGAAATGTTCTAAAGTTAACACAAATTCTTTCTTGATACATAGAATTTTTCCAAATGCTATGTTATACATTCCTCTTTCTAATTAAACATATTCCTATGCCTAATTGAAATTGAAACATTGATGCAAAAATCAATTCGTATAGTTATGCAAGGCGAACAATATATCCATATACCATTCACAACAATAACCTATAATTGGTCATCCACTTGCATCATTCAAGCAATTTCCACTAGACCTAACCCTTCCGGTATTAAATCTAGCTTGTAAATTCATTATTGCTTGCCAAACAACAACAAACATTAACCATATTCCTACTTGAATGAACAATAGCACAAATCACCCAACAATGCAATAAAGTCTCAATAAAACGATTCAAAATCCATTAGCAATTCAAGTATAATTGATGTTTAGCTCATGACTATTTCAGAAAATACAGTCCACAAAGCTAACATATCATCCATACTAAATCCAAAATATAATTTCAAGAGAAACAAGGAAATAAAGGGAGTTAAAGAGAGGAGGGATAAGCTGTTCAGATGGCTGATTTTCGAGCTGCTTTCCTCCTCTTTTTTCTTTGAGTTGATTCCTCCTTTCTCCCCTTGAAATCTCCGTGAAAACTGGTGAGAATGGTGAAGTTTTAGTTTCAGTCCAGCCCTCTTTTTCTCTTCCTGTGTGCTGTTTTTCTCCTGGGACTGCTGCTGCCAATTTTTCCTCCAGCTGCTGCTGCTGGGAATCTCTTTTCTTTGCCCTAGTTTCTGTTTTCTTTTTGGGACTGCTCCCTTCTCAAGGCCCACGACCCACTTCTTCTTTTGGCAGCCCAGTCAATTTGTCCATGTTGACTTCCCAGCTGGATAAATTTAAGTTGTCCAGTCAGCAAGTCAATTTCGCATTTTCTGGTTAGGGAACTTGGCTTCCAGCATGCTGCAGCATCTCGTACAGCAACTGGGGACTTTCCAGACTTTCTGCATTTTTAGCTTTAATTCCTCAATTTCAGCTCCATTCCTATTTTTTTTACACAAAATCAAAGAAAAATTACACATTTAATTTACATGATAATTTACATGATCTACAAAATAAAATAAAGATCTAATTATGTCACATTATACTAAAATTCACCAAATTCATCACTTTTTCCTACATGATTTCAAATTAAAGGGTATGAAAATAACTCTATTATATAGAGTTATCAATGAACCTAGGGGGTCACTTATTTAACCAAATTTTGGTGCACGAGAACAAAGATAAATAATTAATTAATAATTGATGGATTAGTTATTAGATTAATAATAATTGTTCAAAAATTAATTATTAAGCTAAAGAATTGAGTGATCATGGAGAGAATTAATTATTGGGCTAATTTTTTGTTGGAGAAATAATCAATTGGGCTTAAATAACGCTAAATATAAACAATTAATTGGGAGTAGTGTTTTGGATTCAAGAATTAATTCTATAAATCAATTAAAGTTTAAGAAGACATTTAAGGCCTAGTTTTGGAGATAGGTCCAACATTTAGAGATATGAGAACAAGCCCATAAGAGAATTTAGGATCAATATAAATTAATGGCCAAAGGTGTCGGCTACACACAAGCATTCATGCACAAGGAATCGATCTCTCACCTTTTTGTGTGCTCTCTCTTCTCTCTTCTCATGTGTTGAGATTCTCAATTATATTTTAGATCTAGATTATTCATCTTGTTCTAATAAGGTATACGGGAATGATGTTACATTGTATATCTCCGCATCAAGGTTGGGTTTGGATAAAAGATCTGAAACGTCCTTGAAACGTGCAATACACAGATCCCCACTAAAAATGAGGAATCATGTATATGTATATTGCTAAACTATGATTTGAATTAAGTATATGGGGATGTGCATGATTCGGTATAGATTGTAGAAATAATTTTAATTATTACTTCCGCTACATATTTCATATGATCCATAGCCTATATATTCCAACATATATCACTTGACTACATAAGGTTAAGAGATAGTCTTGGAGATCTGATCACAAAAGGGCTATCGAGATTATTTGAACAAGCTACAAGAAAACACAGGATTAAATTCACCAATTAAAGACCAATCATAGTGGTAAACATAACATGATGACAAGAGTACTAAAACGTTTGTTACAATGGGAAAATAACTATGAAAGTTTTGTTGGGCATTTGAATTTGATTTTGTTTCAAAACCATCCCTAATAGCAGCTCGAGGGTGGCTACCCACAGTTTGTGGTGAGGTTAAGCCCACGGAACATTTAATGATTTGCGACATAAAATGTGGGGGAGTATAGCGGAGTATTCTTAATGGGAGACCACCTTTACAACTATGATGATGGGCCATCTTGATGAACTCGTATGAAAGCAAGATGTTTTCTATGGCTAAAATAGACACAACTATGAGAATGGACGATCTTGATGTATTATTGTGTAAATGTCATTTTTTCGGTATACACTATGGTGAAGTAGCTGAAGGCATTGTGGCCACTAAGATACTAGTATTTTAATGGTGTCATAATAAAATAAAATAAAAAATTAAATAAATAAATAAAAAGGTCAGTAGTGTCTCTTGTTGAGTTTGCATTCATAAATGCATCCATTTCTCATGGAGGGCATTGTTCAAAAATTGGTTTTATGAAATGGGTATTGACCTAAGTATGATCCAATTTTTGTTACTTAGATTTAATTCTAAGGAATTAAATATTGAAATTTTAATCCATGTTATGATTAGTTGGAAGGGGCATTTTGATTTATCAAAATTATTTTGCAGTGAGTGGAGAAATTTATTATTAAAAGCCACTTAAAAGAGTATCTCATGTGTTGGGAAGATTTAGTCTCTTCCCACATTAATTAATGAAGTATTGACTAATTAATATACTTCAATACGATATAGTTACTAGCACCTAAGAGTATGCACTAGTGAGCCACCATTGTGAACGCCATAAACATAGACGCCCACCTATCGCCTCAGCTCGGCTCAGTCTGAGCCTTGTCAGCTCAGTTATGTGAAGAAGGATTTGCCACTTGGAATGCGTCAATAAGTTGCAAGAAGTGGGTCATTAAACTGCAGAATGTGGATGACTATTGCATAAGGTTAACATACTTTGTATTAGTAACCACTCACATTAAAGTCTCCATAGTACGCAAGAGCATTCACACATGTTCATAGTATATTGTGTCCTGAGTACTTAGTTCCTACACCCTCTCAATTCACAGGAGCTCTAAGATTTAGAATGTTTCTATCTCAAAGCTGAAAAATAATTGTATCTTGGGGGATATTATGTCAAGATGCAATAATGTCTCTTGTTGAGTTTGCATTCATACATGCATCAATTTCTGCTCATGGAGGGCATTGTTGAAAAATTGGTTTTATGAGGAAGAAAATGAAGGACTTTTGTACCATGAAATTATGTGTGATGTGTCAGGTACGGACACAAGATGGTGTCTGGTGGGTCAACTTTTATGGATTGCTCCATTGATTTCCAAGCAATGTAACACAAGATTGTTTCACTTTGGAAACCAAGAAAATGAACGTGTGTGAAGGATTTGGATGCAAATAGATATCTCTTTCAATTATCCAGGTGCGGCATCTTTGGTCGATCAATCTCGAGTGCGCAGGAACACTTTGATTGCTAGCTTCACGTCTTCAGTCCGGCCCTCTATTATGAAATTGATATCACCAGGGTTACAGAAGAGAGTCCTTGGACCTTTGGGCGGTTTCAGTTGGTGTTCGAACGGTTAAAAGCAGGAGATAACCCCTGGTTGATTACTTTAAACAGATAGATCAATGTGTCCAACTGCATGACATGAGCACCGAATTTATGTCAGAACGATGTTGGAAACTATATAGGTGTATTTGATTCAAACAACTTCCTAGGTGTTTGGTGAGACTATCTCTAGGTAAGAGTCACTATTAACCTTGATACTCCTCTAAAACGTAGAATGAAATAGCAGAAGTATGGCGGGGAAGAATGTTGGGTTAATTTCAAATATGAAGGTGTGTCGACCTTCTACTTCATATGTGGCCTTATTGTCTATAGTGGTCAGTTTTGTGAACGTATCTTTGATAACCCTATTGATATAATTTAAAAACCATATGGGTGTGGATGCAAGTAGAACCTCGACGACGGAATCATACAATAGGTTCAAAATGGCTTCGGGTGGCGCTAGAACACATTTCGTCCCACCACCTTAAACCGGTTAGAGTAGCAGATTTTGAGATGGTGCAGATCGGCCAAATATGGTGAGAAATAAAGAGGTGATTATGGCAAGCAAAAATAATTGCAAAACTAGCAGCAATCATGTGATTATTGGAAGGAAGGAAATTAATGAATTGGCCAAAAATCCTCAATTACCTATAATTCAATCAGAAGAATTGTTGGAAGGGGATGCTGACGGGTATGAGAACAATGAGGAGCTTCTAATAGTGCACCCAAAAAGAAGTTGAGCGCTAGTGGAGTTATGGGCCCGACGGGGCCTGGGCCTTCGAGGGGGTTAGGGGAAAACATTGATGTTGAGATGGGTGATACTACTAATGAGATGGAGGTGGTTCAAAAAATGAACTTTCGAGGGTTCCTGTCAGGTAGGCCCATCGTCCATTATGTGCGTTCTAAGTTGGAATTGTCGTGGGCTTGGGATCCCATGGAATGTTCAGTTCCTTACAGAAGTCGTTTGTCACAAGCGTCCCGTTTTTTTTCTTTCTATGTGAAACAATATGTCGCAAGAGTATAATGGAGTGGATTTGGCGTTAGATTAATTAGAAGGACTTTTTACCATAGAACCTCAAGGTAAAAGTGGTGGATTGGCTTCATGTCGAAGGACGAGAATCATGTACAAATCCTTAGTTTTTCATAGTACCATATTGATGTTGAAACTAATGTTGATGATATGGGAATTCGGCGGCTAACTGGGTTCTATGGAGAACCTAATTGGGCTCAGTGTATAAAAAGTTGGGACCCCTTATGGTTGCGGGCAGGAGCGTCTGATCTGCCTTTAGGCGTTATTGGAGATATGAACAATGTGGTGTCCTGGGAAGATAAGAAGGGCGGGGCTCGGTATCCTAATTGGCTCATTGATGGATTTAATAAGGCTTTGGGTGATGCGGGGCTCATTGATATGGAGTTAACAGGTCATCAATTTACCTGGAAACCCATAATTGGATTGAAATTCAACTTGACCGTGCTCTGGTTACCCTGTCATGGCTGGCCATTTTTTCAACTGCCTAAATTGTATAACTTGGAGAATTATACATCTAATCATTGTCCTCTATTTTTGGAGCCTAAACGAGCACCTTCGAACCATGCACAACGTAACTTTCAATTTGAAAATGTGTGGTTGATTGAACCGATGTGGGTCCAAATTGTGAAAGATTGATGGGAAAGTAGTGTGTCGAAGGGAATTCTAGAAAAAAATCATATTTGTTTGGAGCGCCTTGCTTCATAGGGGAAAGAGATCACAGGCAGCTTTGGAAATAGAATTAAAGCATCCAAACTAGAGTTGAAGAGATTGAGAGGTAAATCGAATGTAGGGTATGTTGAAAGACATAAGGTTGTCAAAATTTTGTTATTTTTTTGGCAACAACGATCTAAGCATTGTGGTTAAAGTCGAGGGACCAAAACAGCTAGTATTTTCATGCCACGGCTAGAGCTTGCTGACAGTTGAATCAAATTCATAAACTAAAAAATGTGGACAACAACTAGGTGGATTGGGATACGTGGCTGTCTTATATGATAGTTCAATATTTTTCAAAACTCGTTCCTACAGCCTATACCAATTAGGAGAGGTGATTGATTGTGTTCCTACAGTGATAACCAAGGATCAGAATTTGGAACTGGTTCAAGCAGTTACTGAGGACGAAGTGAAGGTTGCTTTGTTTCAAATGCACCCTCATAAATCTTCAGACCCGGATGGTATGACTCCAGCTTTACACAAGTCCATTGTGGGGAGGGATATCTTTCTTCTAATACATAATTTTTTCATGCATGGACATTTTTTGGATGGCTTGAATGATACAAATGTGGTCTTCATTCCGAAAAAGAAAAACCCTACTGGTGTTGGAGATTTACAACCTATCTCACTTTGTAATGTTCTGGTTAAGATTATTGTAAAGTGCTTGCCAATCGTTTGAAGGGTCTGTTGGACGTTGTGGTGTCTGATACTCAAAGTGCTTTCATCCCAGGGAGACTAATATAAGATAACATTGTGGTCTCCTATGAAGTTATGCACTACTTGAAGCGTAAAAGGAGAGGTAAAGAAAGCTTCATCGCACTAAAACTGATCATGTCAAAAGGTTATGGTAGATAATGGGGTTATCTCAGAGAGATTTTACTCCAAATAGGCTTTTGCGTGCATTGGGTTAATCTGATTTTTGCTTGCGTCGATCATCCCTACAAGAGGTATCATACAAGGGGTGAACATCCCTACAAAGGTATCTTTTTATTATTTTTGAAGAGGGACTCTCTGCTTTGATTCATAGATATGAATCTAAGCGTTGAATTCAGGGTGTTAAAGTATGTCGTCAAGCTCTGGTGATCTCTCATATGTTTTTTGTAGATGACAGTTACCTTTACGGTAAAGCCACTAAGGAGGCGGCTTTAAAAGTGTTAGAATTGTTACATAAGGTTGAAGAGGCTTCAGTGCAGAAAGTTAATACGCTCAAGAGCTCTATTTACTTGAGTGAAAATACTAGTCCTCTGAATAGAGTTGTTTTATGTAATGTGTTGACCATGAATGAGGTATGGGAATACAGTACGTACCTCGGACTACCTAACACAATGGGGAGAAACAAATCTGCTATCCTTGGCTTTTTTAATGATAAAATTCAGAAAAGGATTCAATGTTGGGACAAAAAACTTCTTTCTAGAGCTGGAAAGGAGGTTCTTATTAAAACTGTTACCCGGGCCTTACCTACATATGCTATGAGTGTCTTTTTGCTCCCGTGTGAGCCTATTAAAGACCTTGAGAGAATTATGGCGGAAATTTGGTGGGGCTCTAACTCCACTTCGGGTAAAGACATTCATTAGATGAGTTGAAGAGGATGAGCAAACACAATCCGTACCTATTCAACTTCATTGTCCTACATGCTCCCGCGAGATAGAAACTATTTTACGTTGCTTGGTGTCTTGCCCGCTAGCTGCTGAATGCTAGCAGATTATTCCTGCAAGAACAATGATTACATCTACGCCTGACTTTGGTGACTGGTTTGATAAAATTCTGATAGCATGCTCGGTTGATAAATGGCATGAAGTGGCAATGGGTTGTTGGGCCCTTTGGGCCGCTCGAAATGCCCAAATCTGGCTGAAGAAGCTTTCCACATATTGTTGCATTAGCTTTGGTGTACCTTGTACAATGGAGAAAGGCCCAATTCTCATGTGCTTGTGCCACTTGTGCCCGACCTTGAATGATTGGGATGGGGTTGTGAATTGGGATAGACCACAAGTAGAATATACTAAGGTTAACATTGATGCTGCTCTATTTTGTGAAGGTAGAGCTTTTGGTTTGGGTATGGTGGCGAGGGATTCCAATGCCGAGGTTATGGAGGCTAGGACAGTTCATCAGTTGGGTAAGGTATCCATGGAGATGGCAGAGGCAATTGGAATTAAGGAAGCTTTGAGTTGGATCAAGGACAAGGATTAGCATGACTTAATATTAGAGTCGGATTGTCTTGTAGTACTACATACAGCCTATTCGAAGGAGAGTTCCAATGTTTTCTGTATTTGGCATGATCATTGAAGACTGAGTAACAATGTATTTTGTTTTTTTGGCATGATCATTGAGAACTGTCAGATCTACTTGAAACTTTAAACAATGTGTCTTAATTTTTCATTAAACGCTAACAATGTTGCTCATAGCTTTGCACGAGCTTCTTTTTCATTTCCAGATTGAATTTTCAGTGAGGTCTGCTCCTACTGAGCTACAGTCTTGTATTTTGGTTGAGGTTGCAAATTAATAATACTCCAAAATTTGCTTCAAAAAACAAAACAAAAAGATATACATAAGTACATAAAGACAAAAATATGCGATGCAAGCAAATACCGATTGGATAAAAATTGGATGAAATCTAGTTAGATTCAGGCCTCGAATAAGAAGTAAGAAAATAACACTATGAGCTGGATCTGCCAGGCTTGGTACGCGAATTTATCGAGAAGCAAATTGACAAGTCAAGGTCAAACTCTATAGTCCAAAGAATAAGTGTTGGGTTTGTTTCATTCATACACAGATACATACACACTATCACAACTTTGAGATAAATGGGGGGTTGGCCCCGGTAACTTCTTCAGACATATATAGTCCAACTTTCCAAGCCCTACCAAGTGGCCTGCTCTTCTTCATGAGCCTATTTCTAAATATCCTTCCTTTGTCCTTCAACATTACCCCAAAATTAGCTAAAATACAAGTATCGGTTCCCCAGTCACACAGCAAAAGAAAAGGATGGGAACAGACTTATGGCTTCCAAGGAGCTGGTGGAGGTGGTGGTGTCGGAAACATGGGTGGCACTGCAGAGAAAATTGTATTCTTGTCAACTCCAACACTTGATTCGCCGGATAGAGCTACAAGGGCAGCAACTAAGCCAGCATTGCCTGCAAGTGTTGGTTCCGTATAGTTGTAGTTTTTACGCACATCCTGGAACCCATCATGCCTATCCGGCCCAGCAACCATAGCTCCTACGATAGTATTAGGGTTCGGCTTTTTGGAGTCTCTCCATTTCCATCCTCCCTTGCAGTTGTACTTAACTTTGTTCTTAGGAATAGAGGCGCCTCTATGGTGCACGTGCTTTGGATAATGATTGCCAAAGCCGACAACATAGCTCATCTTTCTCGGGTTTTTGCCAAGGATGTAATTGATCTGAGAAAGAAGATAAGAGATACTAGTTAATCATAATCACTGATCAGCTCAAGGGGTAATTACAAAAATTACCCTGGAGAGTTAGCCTAATGGCGAAAGAATTCATGCAAATTAGTTCCTTGCAGATTGCAACATTTAAAAGAGGGATGTTCATAAGAAAACACGCAAACCTCACTGGGCTGCTGGTAAAGCCCTTAGAAGTTATTTGTAAGAAAACAAGCTTCATTGATTTATTTAATTAGTTTGGGGGTAGTATTTTACAATTATCCCCAAGTTCAAACAGCATCGTTTTGGGGGTAGTATATAACAATTATCCCCAAGTTCAAACAGCATCTTTCACTCACAAAGCGAGTCGTACCTGGGTCTGAGCAAATTCACGAAGGACGTTTATTGAGTAGAAATGAGGCCCACAGTACCACCCAGGTGTATCAGCAGCTTTCATATAGTCACTAAAAAGTGTAGCCAGGAAAGCTGCATTAACTACATACTGAAGAGGCTGAGGTTGTCCATGATTTAACTGGATCATGCCACCTGTTCAAGGTGACCATAATAATTACTAAAACATATAAAAGTAATGAAATTACTTAAAATCACAATTAGTGAACATAGTAAAATCCTTTACCTTTTGTTCTGTTAAATGATGTATAATATGGTAGGAAGGAGCACATGAAGATGCTTGTCTGGTTGTGAAATGTTCTCAAGATTTCTTCATAAGGATAGCCAGGGCTCAGGAATAATCTCAAACGACTCAGAAGAACCTGTATAGAGAATCAAAGGATCGTTTCACAATGAATTAGTTAAAGCTCTTCAACAATAACTAGTCAACTACATATATTTTGGCAAAACTTCTCATGTCTGGTTGCATTGTATCAATCAATATATTCTATGTAAAAGGTACAAGACATCCCCAAGACAATAATTGATCAGAATATTTTAACAGTTTCACTATCCATAATGATGAAATCACTAGAAAGGGAAGCACTGCAATGAAGACAAAAGGCAGAATATATTACATTAGGCATAATGACCCAAGACCAAAATAATAAAGTATTTTGTATGAACAAAAGAAACAAACCAAAAAAAATAAAGAAAAATATGAAACAAAAAGGTCAGCATTTTAGAGGTACCACTTTAATTATAGCTAACATCAAAGCGAGACCTGAAAAAGAGTACAAAAACACACAGACACACACATGGATATTACTTACTTGAGCACCAGCAAGCTTATTGTCCCAACTCATTACACCATAGAAGGGGCCTCCCCAAAAAGCACCGGCATGCTTTGCAATACCAGGAGTTGTAGCAAGCTGAAGATAGGAAGTATTACCCGTGGCATAATACAACCAAGCTGCACCCCACACGTACTCGTCGTAATAACCAGTAGAATTATAGAAAGTTGATGCCTCATTGCCATTGCTATATCTACCACGCTGATCCCTTGAGAATTTAAAGAGAGTCTTGGCTCCATGGACAAGTTTTTGCGAGTAGGCCTTGTTGTCCTTGAATACAATAGATGCAGAAGCTAAAGCAGCCGCCATCTCTGCTGCAAGATCCGAACAAGTATGACATTCAGCAACAGGCCTATCATAATCGATGTCCTCAGGACGCATCCAACAGTAGTGATCATTGGGTTCGGGCCCTCCGGAGGTATCCCCTTTCCCAACCTGGCAATAAGAAAGTAGAGATGATCAACACTCATAACTTCCAAAAAAAATCAGGCGGTAAATTCAAGCCCATGAAAAATTAAATTAGCAAGTAATAGGGTACAAGTCAAAAGAAGAATATGTGTCCTTTTCAAAGTATACCAAGACAGAAATAAGACATTAACATAAGTACAAAAGAAAATCACAAAAACTGAGAATTGAAAACAACAAAATTGTGTAGTTTACAATTAATTGTACCATTAAGACACAATTTCAGATTCTCTAGGTTGGTTTCAATAGTTCTGTAGTATTACCTGTGCGACAATACGATCAATGCTATCAGCAGTGTGATTAAAAGTCTTGAGGAAGTAATCAGTCCCCCACTTGATGATATCTTTGACGTGGGTAAGCTCTCCAGCTGCTTCATACTTTGCACTGTATTCTATCACACTCCAACTCAACATAGTCATGGCAAAAGATTGTGGAAAATTGAACTTGATCGCATCTCCAGCATCATAGTAGCCACCAGTCAGATCCTTAAACAAACTCGAAGAATCAGACTTTCCGTCATTTAAACATGAGTTTCCCCTCCATGAGACATTATTGTGCTTTGGTAGTTTACCAGCTGCGAATTGGAGTGTCAAACATTAGACTAAGAGCGTTGGTTGATCACCCAGCACACCAAACTAATGAATTATCAAAGAATTGTTGTACAAAAAATCAAAGTATAAGCGTTTTCCAGTTTTCATTTTTGTATTGCAAAAACTAAGGTGTTTCTAAATACAGCCTAACTCCTGATCGAAGGTCAGATGTGCCGACTATGTATAGATTGGCCCATCATCTATCATGATCCAACAGATGATAACAATAATATATTGACCTTCAGGAATTGAATAGTGTCATTAAAATTGACTACCTTCGTATTAATAAATTTATTAGAAAATTATCAAAACACAATTCAAAGCTTGCCGACCACTTACTGTACCATACTTGCTACTCTCTCCAACGGCTCAAATCAATTCATCATTTTCAGATTAGATATGCATGTATCTCCATAAAAGGAATCTTTTTAATGAAGCTCTACTTCAGCCAACTAAATACCCATATCCATCAAATCCAGTAAAACGGACAACTAAAATCAAGCACAAAACTAGAGACGCATTTCAAAACCGTATGTATGTATACTTACAGCGCTGAGCATTAAAGAACATGAGGGCCTTGTTCAGCGCCAGCGTATAATTATCCGGCGGCGGTGGGCGATGGTGGTGGCGCGGCACCGTTTTAACGATCAAGGTAATAAATCCAGCCAAGAACCCGGCAGCCAAAATAGTCCCGACAGTCCAGACAAAGATCTTCCTGCTGACAATAATGCAGCCCAGATCCACATATTTCTTCTTCTTCTGCTCGCCCGGTCCCAGCAGCCAGCTTTGCTGGGTCTCGTCCAGAGGCCGCGACAGCGCCGCCCTGTCGTAGTCCTGCAAGTTCCTGCTGCGGTCGTCGTCGGTGGCTGAGTCAGCAGCTATCTCCAGCGGCCCTCCCCATGGATCTCTACCGTACATACTCATTAGCGATCCAAGATTTTCCTGAAATCAATTGATCATGTATCTTGGAAATGCAAGCTTAGGTTAGGGGGAAAGAGGATTGAGTAAAGTAGAGAATTGAGGAAATGAGGTGAGGAGATGTAGCTTTTTCTGTGGGAAGAAAGCGGACTGCGGTGGACTGGGGGTGGGGGTGGGGTGGCACTAATAATGGATGAATTTGAGCAGTGATGTTAGCTGTATTTGTGAATGCAGAAAATATATTTTTTGTTTTAATATTTTAATGGCGATGATTTGTCTAATAGTTGGTTGATGAAAGTGACCACCCCGCTAACCGACGCCGACACTCTCTCTAACTCGTCCCATTTCAATCGCAATATTTGTACTGCTAAATTAGTCTTTCAGGTATAAAGAGAACTTTAAATTGTTTTTTTGTATAAATAAATTATTTTAATAAATTTAAATAATTAAAAAATATTAAAATAAAATAATAAAATGTAAGTTATTTAATACATAAAAAATATCAAAAGACGTAAAATATTTTAAATATAATAAAAATAGAATATCAAAAAATCATAACAAATATTTATATCTCAATCCTTTTTCATATTTAAACTATTATTAATTTTTACTTTATTAATTTATTGATTTATTTAAGTATGTTTATGATTTAATTTGCTGAATCATAGATTTATTTAATATTTTTAAAATTTGTTTAGTTAATTTAATAGTTAAGAGGGTCATATTTGTCATATATTTAAGGGGAGGTGCTATACACACCACACTATTTTCTAAACACACCACACAATTCAATTTTACCAAAAAGGACCTTAACAAAATTACCAAAATAACCCTCAAAATTAAAAAACAACCTTCTCTTCTCCCTTCCCGCTCCCCTTCCATGCTAAAACCCTAGAAATCTAAAATCATAAAATTGATTCATTCAGCATATTTTTTTCTTATATTCATGGACAATCAACAAGTACCTCTAAAATCGATAAGTTTTGGAATGTTTTATTGTAGTACATTGTGTTTTTTCCTTCATTTTATTGAAAAACCGAATTCTGCAGTGCGTAGCAGAAACTTCGGGTGCGTTCGGCCTGTATCAGCCGAACGTAAGCCTAAACGTTCGGCCAATACCGACCGAACACATAATGTAACGTTCGGCGTCTGAAGGCCGAACACATTACGTCACGTTCGGTTACCCACGGCCGAACACTTCGTGTTGTGTTCGGCTGGTCACGGCCGAACACTTCGTGTTGTGTTCGGCTGATACAGGCCGAACGCTTGTTCGGCTGTTGTAGGCCGAACACGGATTGTCTTGTACTTTTTTTGGTTGTTTTCTGATTCATTTAATTTTATTTTCAGGAGATCTCAAGAACAAGTGCCTTTATTTTGGATAACAACGAGGTGGTTGTTGATTATCAAGATGTGTTTAACACAATGGATTTGTTCGAATCCCGAGAAAATTTGATTTCTTGGGTCCGTGAAAAGGCTATCCCATTAGGCATGGTAGTGGTTGTGATGAGGTCAGAAATCGGAGATGAATGCAGACGACCTCGTTTGTGGTTAGGATGCGAACGAGGGGGTAAATATCGGCCACCGAAAAAAAAACAGAGCAAAGAGAAAAATGAAAATCAAGAAACAAATGAATGTGGAAGAGAATTGGAAGAGGTAGAGAATAAAACAATTGAGCATCGTCGTCGCGGAACCAAGAAATGCGATTGTCCATTTCGTCTGAAAGGAACATACTACAAAGAGACTGATGCATGGGCCTTGGAGGTCATTTGTGGTTCGCATAATCACGAGATGTCAAGATATTTAGAGGGTCACTCTTTTGCTGGCCGTTTAACTACGGATGAGGTGAAATTGGTGTCTGATCTATCTACCGGTAATAGCCGTCCTAGGGACATATTGTTTACGTTACAGAAGAGGTATACAGAAAATAAATCTACGATAAAGACTATCTACAATATTCGACAGAAGAACAGACTAGTCGAACACTGTGGCAGGTCACAGCTGCAATATCTCATGGGCAAACTTAAGGAGAAAGATTTTTTCTTCCATACTAGGCGGTGTGAGCAAACAGATGCCGTGAGAGATATGTTTTGGGCCCATCCGACAAGTGTGAAATTGCTCCGGGCCTTTCCAAATGTCTTGTTAATGGATTGTACATACAAAACAAACCGGTACAAACTACCGTTTTTAGAAATTGTTGGGGTGACTTCCACAAACATGACATTTTCAGTTGCCTGTGCCTATCTAGAATCCGAGAAGGAGGATAATTACTTATGGGCGTGCAATATCCTTAAAGATTTGATGGACCAATCCAGCCTACCGAAAATATTTGTAACCGACCGAGAGCTTGCACTGATAAATGCAATCGAGATAACGTTTCCTAGTTCTCATCATTTGCTATGTCGGTGGCACATCAACAGAAATGTAATGCATAAATGCAAGAAATACTTTAGCACAAAGGAACAATGGAATTCGTTTTACTGCAGCTGGAATTCGTTGATTTTTGCTGAATCAGAGCACAGGTTCGAAGAGTTGCTGCAGCGGTTTCAAAATGATTTTTCCTATAAAAAAGAGGCTGTGAAATATGTTTTGGACAATTGGATAAGTGGGTATAAGGAGCGATTTGTTTCTTGTTGGGTGAACAACTTGATGCATTTTGAAAATACCACAACAAATAGGTATTAAATAATCATTCATCATTTATATGCTATATTATTATTTTATTTCTGTATATTGTTATATATGTTATATGATCATTAATATTTTTTTCTCCATATAGGGCGGAGGGCCATCATGCAAAGTTGAAAAAACAACTTCAATCGAGTACAGGCACTTTTGAAACGTGTTCGTTCGGCCGACACTGGCCGAACGAGACACAGCACGTTCGGCCAGAACCGGCCGAACATCCTATACCATGTTCGGCCAGTTCTGGCCGAACGTATTGTCTTTTGTTCGGCCAGTGTCGGCCGAACACCCTGATACTTCATTTTTCTGGATTTTGGCCAGTTCTGTTTTTTTGGACAGAATGTACAAAATCCAAAAAAAACGAAGTGTCAGGGCGTTCGGCCAATATTGGCCGAACGGATCACAATGCATTCGGTCAGGACTGGCCGAACATTCTATACCATGTTCGGCCATTTCTGGCCGAACGTATTGTGTTTCGTTCGGCCAGTGTCGGCCGAACGCACTGAAACTTCATTTTTTTGGATTTTGTACATTCTGTCCAAAAAAACAGAATGTACAAAATCCAGAAAAATGAAGTATCAGGGTGTTCGGCCGACACTGGCCGAACAAAAGACAATACGTTCGGCCAGAACTGGCCGAACATGGTATAGGATGTTCGGCGGCTGTCCACATGCGAACCAGTGGCTGAAGAATATTCCGGGCGTCATTGAATCGAGCCCACATTTGACTAGGGTTCGTATCAGCCGGAAAATGTCGTGCTGCGGATATACGCTCGGGGTTTTGGACTTGTGGATGGGAGAATGTACGGTACCAATCCATATACTCCGGTACAGTCTCCCATGCTGGCTGTGCAATTCTCCCCCGTCGCTGGATGGACAACACGTGGCTATCCCATGAGAGAAACATGGATCCAAGCACCCCCCATGCAAGTACGTACTGGCCGGGCATTTTTCCTCTTCTTGCCAGCACTGGATCCAATGGAGGCAACGGGATATGCTGGACATGGCCGAACTGCCTTAATACTCGATCAGGGTGGTATGGTTCGACAATGTCCAACGCCCTTATGCAGCCATGATAAAACGTCACTTCAGGACGTTCGAATCGATCACGTATTTGCTGATAAGGATCCCAGATGACCTACGTATTGAATTGTTCATGTTATATATTTGAAAAATACATGTATTTGTGAAAAAATAATTAAAAAGACCCTTACTTCGTGTGGTTGGAGTGCATCCAACCACTCCCTGCACGCCTGCAAGCCCAAAGTGTTGGGGCCACCTTGCCCGTGCTGTGCCCATCGCATGGCTAGTGGAAACCTCGGGTCGTACTCCACATTAAATTGAGGTCGTGGGCTCGTTGGGAAGTGCTCGTAAATCCATGCCTACATATATACAAATGTAAGGGTACAACATACTAAAAATTGTAACATAACGTAAAAGTAAATAATTTTCAAAGAATGACGTACCTCAAGTAGTGTAAGATATCCAGCGATTTGCTTTACTCCCGCCCTTGATGCGGAGCCTAACTGCCTATAAAGATAGGCAAGGGCAGCAGCACCCCATGCAAATTCCCGGACGACGCTCGTGTCTTCCAGCAGCTTCAGATAGCCAGCAGAGATCCGAGTACCACTTTTGTCGGAAAATATGGTACACCCAAGGATATAAAGTATATAAGCTCGAGCTGCCTTCTCTGCAACTCGTCTCTGCGTAACCTGAACGCTGTCCGAGAAAGTGCTACGAAGCCACTCTAGCTTCACGGACTGCCCTCTCTTGTCATTGAGGGCCAATACGGCGTCCTCAACTGACACACCCAACAACCGATGTACCAGTGCAGGCGAGAATTCTGCAGGATCGTCTTCCACCTGCACCGGCTGCCCAACCACCGGAAGACCGAGTAAAGACGACACATCATCTAATGTGATCGTCATCTCACCAAAGGGTAGGTGGAAAGTGTTGGTCTCCGGCTGCCACCGTTCGACGAATGCAGAAATGAGGTTCCGGTTGGGAGCTCTGTAGGATATCTTGCTCAAATTGTGAAGCCCGGACCGCTTCACATACGACCTCCAGACTCGGGTCGTCTCGTCCTCAGGATACACCCATCGAAGAAGCTTCGAAGTGTGGCAGAGGCATTTTAAAACGCCTCTCTCATTACCATTCCACACGTCGGCGGCTACGTGTGTTTTGAAGCTTCGGAGTAACGACGGATCGTAGGGGCCGCCGGGAAATGGGCCCATCAATAACTCGTTCTGCTCGGCTTGCCTCACTTGTTCTTGAGGCATTTCAGCATATTCCTCCTCCTGTTCTTCCGGCACGTGAGCAGGACCCGCCTCCTGAGAAGGACCCGCCTGTTGCTGGGCAGCCCGTAATCGTCTATTTGAAGCGGTAGGCCGTCTTCTCCTTTTTTCGTAAACTATAACATAAGACAATTAAAATGTTAACATACATACATTGCAAAAAAAAAAATTAAAATTTAAAAAGGCATGCTGTTCGGCCAACACTGGCCGAACGACTTGCAGGCTATTCGGCCAACACTGGCCGAACGCCTAGCAGGATGTTCGGCCAACACTGGCCGAACGCCTCGCAGGATGTTCGGCCAACCAGCGCCGAACGCCTCGCAGGCTGTTCGGCCAACCAGCGCCGAACGCCTGCGATTCTCGCGACAGAAATGTAACAATTGAAATCTCGGAATTGCAGCACATTACCTGGAGTTTCGCGTTCGGCGTCCATTGCCTTTGCTGGAGTTTCACGTTCGGCGTTCGGGATGGTGGAGGGGAAGGAAAATCGCGTGGGGGAGGTGTTCGGCGGCGTTCGGCAGCTCGTAGGGTTTGCTTTGCTTTCAGCCCTTTTATTTTTTTTTTTTTTAATTTTTTGAAGGGTGAAGGGATTTTTGGAATTTTTTGGAAGGTGAAGGGTATTTTTGGTATTTTTGTGGTGTGTTTAGTAAATTTGAATTTTTAAATGTAGTGTTTTGTGGTGTGTTTAGTAATTGTGGTGTGTTTAGAAATATTTGTGGTGTGGTTAGATTGTGCCATATTTAAATTTCAGAAGCTTATGTGACCTATTTTATAATTTAGAGGTCATATTTGTACAAAAAAATAATTTAGAATCCAATGTGAACTAAAGGTATTAATTTAGAGATTAATTTGTTCATTTTCTCTTTCTTATTTCATCTAATCTACTTAATATTTTAGCATTAATTTATTTGCCTCTTCTCTCAAATAATACATTAAATATCATCTTGTATTTTTTTATTTAAGAATTAATCAAATATAATTTTTAATATGAGCTAGTATTGTTCCCGTGCCATATACATGACTTGTAATATTTTTAAAAATAAATAAAATTATATTTATAATATAACTTTAAGTTCATGAGTATTAAGAATAAATTTTTAGAAACATTCACAATATTTTATTATTTTGTTGGTTAAAACATGTAAAAGATATAATTTGTATAAAAATATATATTTTCTAAATAAATATTAAAATATATGCAATTGATAAATGGAGTTTATACATGCATTTTTTATGAATTTACGTACAAATCATGTATAATCATTTTGTTTAGTCAAAAAATATGTTATATAAAGTGAATGTTACATGTTTGCTCATTTTGCATCGATTTTCATGGATTTTAAGCTTAAAAACTAAAAGTGGCATTCATAATCACGAAGCTTTGGTACGCAATTACAAAATAATGAGTATAAATTTCAACGTAGGCATTCCAATCTATTGATTCTTGTTATTTTGGGAAGATAAGTGGATGAGCTACAACTTTCATGAAAAACACATCTATCAATGACAACTCTAACATAGTCCAAAATACAATAAAAGAGAAAACTATATATTGATCCATCTTCACATACCTTCGGTATGTTGATCATAACTTGAGTATCCAATTGAGTTGAAACCAAATGCATTCAACACCAACATGTAGGGCTACAATTTGTGTGAGATAAAGAAAGCAAAATTCAGACTATAAATCTTTTGAAAATCACTTCAAAGTTCGTGCTCGACCAGGCCAAAATTTTCTCTCAACCGACTTGTTTCCCATCTGATCAAGCTCCAAACATAACAAATTTCCACTCGACTAGGCCGTTTCGCTCAACCAGATGTTTGGCCAAGCCAAATTTATGTTCAATCGAGTTGTTTCTCACCTGATCGAGCTGTTTTCTGCCCGATAGACCGCCGACGCTCGACTAAGCAGAATTTTCGCTCAATTGTGTTGTTTCCAGTCTAATCGAGGACTGAATGTAGAATTTTGTGAAAATCTTCATTTTTTCGCTAGATCTGACGACCGGGACAAGCCCTAACTGGATTTTTTGCATATGAATAGATGACCCTTCATCAATCATTCATTATCTCATATTTTACACATCTACATACCTCTCTACATTCGCAAACACGTCAATTTATCAAGAGAGAGAAAGGCAGAGATTATCCATCCACTCAAGGCGCTTCAACGGATCATTCCTCATAATTCCTACAAAGTTTCACAATTTCTTCTTTTCTTTTATTTTGTTTAATTGTAGAGATAGTTAGAATTAGATTTCTTATAATGTTTAATTCTACAATGCCTAGTAAAAGAATTGCACTCTTAGGGCATGTTTGATACAATCATTCAGTTATATTAATTTATTTTAAGTTCGTATTCAAGTTCTTCATCTAAATTCTTATTGTTTAATTGTAGAATAAACATGATGAAGTTGAGAGGAAAAAAATGAATCAGAATGCTAGAGAATGAGACCCGAATATTAATCTGTTTTGTATTAATCTGTCTATTATTCACAGCTAGGGAACAAGTACATATAGACGGGAGATACATTTATATAAGGTAATTATTCTAACTATGGAACTAATCTCTTGTAATCATAGGTGCCGATATCTTTTTCACATTCCATTAGGTTTGGGTGGCTTTCATCAATTTCTGCCCAAATCCGTTGTAATGTGCTGTAAAAATTTTCAATTGATCCTTGCCCTTGCTTGACACTATTAGCCTGCACAGTTAATTCGAAAATTTGGGCAGAGTCTCTACCTATAATGTATGTGGTAGCAAGCCCTTTCCATAAGCTATGGGCTGTCTTGTATTGGATATAGTTGTTTGCTAACTGCGGTTCCATGTTCTGAATGATCCATGAGATGACTGTGAGATCGTTTTGATACCATTTGTGGTAGTTGGGATCAGTTGAATCGAGTGGAGGAGGATGGCCGGTGATGTGATTGAGGCAGCCCCTCCCTCTGATAGCAAGATGCATCATTCGAGACCATAACGAATAATTGAGTTCATTGAGTTTGACGTTCCCAATAACGGTCTGTCCTTGGCTGGTTTCTGTGGTTCGATTGTCTGTTGTTTGCTGGCTGAATTGTTTGAGGAGCATAGCCAGTTGTTATGCCAACGCTTCGGCCCCCGGCTGAGGTTGTTGAGTGCTTGCTAGGCTGCTTCCCTCGTCTGCCATGTTGATAGCAGGTTTGGTAAATGATGATGTAGCATAGCAAATATCCGTTAGGATCGCTACTGCTCTGATACCATGTTTAATTGTAGAATAAACATGATGAAGTTGAGAGGAAAAAAATGAATTAGAATGCTAGAGAATGAGACCCGAATATTAATCTGTTTTGTACTAATCTGTCTCTTATTCACAGCAAGGGAACAAGTACATATAGAGGGGAGATACATTTATCTAAGGTAATTATTCTAACTATGGAACTAATCTCTTGTGATCTGATCTGTAGGTTTCGAGGAGCTATTTTCGGACGAAGATTTCGACTTCCTTTGCTGACACTTATTCATATATATGATTTGATTTTTTTGCTTAATTATGTGGCAAAAAATTATGCATGATATATGTTGAGTCAAAATTCAAAATATGAGACCTAACATAGATCTGATATATATGACATAAATATTTATAGAATTGTCTATATGTGATATTTATGAAGGATTAGCAGTCTCCTTATTCTTTTGGGAGTTGATTATTTATGTGAAATGGATATATTGACATAGATAATTAATCTATGAATTGCATGCATTTCGAGAGAATGGATAATTTAATATGGTGATGGTCATATAAGAAGGATGAAGGTATGAAGTTGAATTGAACTGATTTAGCAATATATTTGTTAATTGTTGAAAGCATGACTGTATGACTCGTTTCTGCTCTCTCATTTCTCCACATCTTCACCTATTTATCTTTTGATTTATTGATTCGCATGTTATTTCTTTATATGTTTATAAGTAAAGAGATAAACATACGCTATTTATCCAATCATTTAGATAAAGTAAAAGGTAAATTTATAATATTTCATAATCTGCCTCGAATCTTGTGGATATGACCTTACTCACTACTATTCTTGTAAACTACCCTATATATTTGTAGGATAATGTATAGATTTAAGCGAATAACAATCCATTTCCAATACACAATTGATGTTAAAATATAGCATAAAATAATTATGTTTTTGTATCTAATATCTCATTTTAATATATGCGATATAAGTGTAAAATTAAAAATTGTGAACAAATTATTTATTAATATGGTATATGTAAAAGGAAATGTTGAGACAAAGTAGTTATTGATTTTTAAAAAATCAAAATTTTCTTAAAAAAAAAATTCAACTAATCAAAAGTTGATACATTATTTTTTTAAATATTTTTTTAAAAGCTGAAAATGAATAGAAAAAAAAATACATAGAGTTTTAATTATTATATTAATAAAAGAAGTTGAATAAATTCATATCTTTGGATAATACGAATATTATTTTAACTTGTGATCATAGAACCTTTCAAATCTCTGAATATAAACTTGTGAAATGAGTCATCAAAATCAATCTTTGAAGTTGAGATACAATCTTAGTATTGAAAGACGTTCTTTGGAAGATCACTAAAAATCATATTACATTTAAAATATGCTAACAAGTCTTCAAATAAACATTATTGGAGGAATAAACTAAAGAACTACTGCACATATTCGCACTCTTCAAACGTGTTCTTGAAGAGAGAGAGAGAGAGAGAGAGAGAGAGAGAGAGAGAGAGGTGGCTTTGCTTGACTCACACTTCAATCATCTACCTAACGGTGAATGATTTGGTTTATTTACTAATTAAAGTCTTCTTTCTTCCTTCACCGACACAAAAAAAAGACAAGAGAGTGGGCCCACAACAACACAATTGTAAAATAACTTCAGAATACATATAACATGCATCAATTATAATATTATTATATAAGTTTTTTTGACGATAAAGATATGTGTAGGTAGGACAAATGAAAGAACAAGTTCACAGCTAGAGTTGAAATTCGCAAAACTATTTTATTGGAATATCGTCAAAAAAGCTATTTAATTTAGGAAAAATAAATTATCACCTGCACACTTCATTTCGCAATGACCCAATCAATAATCTGTCCAATATTATAAGGAGTCCAGTCTAAAAAAGAAATAGACATCACCAAAAAGATTATTTTCACCTATTGAAAGAAAAATTATAGTATATTTTCCGATCTCATCAAAATAAAATCATATTGATTATTGTTCAGTATTATTACATAAATTAGTTATGATATAAGCATTGTTGGGACTCTGCATGGGACTCTCCATCGAGTCCTTCGTCTTATTTTTAAGCTCATAATATTTTTTAAGATGTATTTCGTGAACAATCACTGTGAACATACTGTGAATATCAAAAATGTCACTTGAGATATATCTCATACTCACAAAGAGAGTAAGAAAACGAGTCACAAAGACCTTTGTACAAACAAGGGCTGCAATGGAAGAAGTTATTTTTCACTGTTCTTTTCGGTTAAAGGATTCAATAATTAATTAGTGAACCGAAGTCAAATATGTTTAGGGTTAATGTGAGAAGTGGGCCCAAAACAAAAATGGATCCAATATTAGAGCACTCTCTATATTTGGCGCAATGTCAGATATATCACTCCCAAATTTCGTAAGGAAATGAGTGGGAGAGAAGTAAGAGACGCTGCTCATCATCATTTTCACCTACTAAATAAATAAAAAAATTAGAGAAGAAACACCAATGTATAAAACAAGGGGATACAAAGTTCAAGTAGGACACAAAGTCTGAACAAACATAAAGTTTACTTATACGCATAGTTTATTCGACACAAAATTAATGAAAAAATACAAACTTCAAAAACACAAATTCCGAATATAAGAACATCAAGTTCAGCAAGACACAGTTTAAAAAACATTATACAAAGTTTGAAAAAACAAGACATAAAGTCTAAAAACAAGTATAACACAAAGTTCAATAAACTACAAAGCACAAAACATAGCACCAAATAGTAGGATACAAAGTCTAAGATGGCATGTCACCTTAAAAGCGGTCGTACTAGATACTACTACAAAACATCATTATCGTTTTCTAGAGATGTTAGACGAGCTAGGCCAAACGGAATTCAGGTTAATTGGGTCATGTTAACATGGGGAACCTAACCCTAACCTTACCGCTTTTCGGGCTAATTGAGCCATTGTCGGGCTATGAGTCGAAACAGTCAAATTACATATTTAAATTTAAATTTTTAATTAAATGCATATAATATTCTATTTAAAATACAATTTTAGATAACATTAAAAATTATATATTTTATAACATTTATATCTCTATAAAAAATTAAAGATTCAAACATTGAAGTGATATATATTATTTCAAGATCTCATTTTAGCTTCAAGCGCATCCATGTTATAAAATTTAAAATCACGTTTTATTTTAATTCTAAATTTAAATAATAATATTTAGAATCTTCTAGAATTAAATATAAATTTTAATATCTTCTACTAAAAACAATTATGTTATACTAGGAAAGAGAGAAATCAGAAGAAAAATGCGGACTATCGAACTAACCATAAATCCTAAGCGGGCTAGCCCTACAAGGCTTTGGGCTAATCAAGCTTAGGCTAAACGGGCTATACTAAAAACAATTATGTTATACTAGAAAAGAGACAAATCAGAAGAAAAGTGCGGACTATCGGGCTAACCCTAACCCTAAGTGGGCTAGCCCTATAAGGCTTCGAGCTAATCAGGTTTGGGCTAAACGGGCTAGATTTAGACGGGCTAATAAAATCAAGCTCTAACCCTATATTTTTTGGGCTAAACGGACAGACCCGTCAGACCATGGTCCTTTTAACATTCCTATCATTTTCATTTAAGTAGTAAAATTAGCCTGTTCATATAGACATTTTTGATAGGTGTAATACAATATTTGATGTAATGACTAGTTTCACCACAATTATAATAAGTTTTAGAAGACTTCGTTTTTAGTTCTTCCTCTACCAAACATGACTTATTTTCCCTTTACATCCGAATTAGTTTTTAAATTCATTTTCTTAATTTTCAACCCACTTTTCACAGTTTCAAACATGATTTGATTTCTACCATACTTCACGACGGATTTCACATTTCCATATGTGTATGAATGACATTTAAGAGCACAAATGAGGTGTAATCATCTATTTATCTCTCATTTGCTTAATATCTTGCACAAGTTTAGTAAAGTTATCAAAAAAACAAAAAATTATATATCTCTACATAGATCTTGTACATATCGAAGAACTTATGTAGGAATATTTACCATGACAGCCAACTGTTAGGCTGATCTAAAAAATATATTCCAATTATGATCCTTATGAATATAAATTGAAGTTTGTAGGCATTTCTTCTTTATCGTATTCATTTATGTTATATGTTATATGATATTGAAATCTCATGATCTCAATAACTAGGAGACTTGGCCACACATAGGTTGGTGGTTATGAAATAAGTCTGGGTGGTTGAAATCCTAAATGTTCCTAATCATAAAATCTACGAAAAAGTGTACCATAAAATTTGAATATGTTTGCACTAAGAGTACATCAATTGAAAAGTAGATATCTCATTCTATGGATCTCGGTGTTGAAACACCATGTAGGCTAGTCAATATGATAATCCTCCCAAACAATCACATTGAATTAACTCAAACCATTTGGTAGTTGTAGTGACAATGGAAAAATTTACGTTCTGATTTCTGTAGGTGTTTTAATTAGTCATTGGACTGTATGTGTGGTCCTAGATGAGTGAAGCTGTATATTTGACTAGTTCTTTAATCCTCTTTTGAAAAGTCAAACGGGGGCATGTTGGTTATAGTGAAATTATGATTAAGATCAGTGTAGTTGTCCCGTAGAGTAATCTATTGGAATTATCTCTCGATATTTTCTACACTCGTCATATGCAATGATGACCTTGTGCAGAATATTGATCAAAACATAAGAGATGGGATCTCGTTATGGGCCAACGCATTGAAAAAGTTTGTGAGGATCATTATAATTATTAATGTAAATTATGAGTTCGTATAAAATGATCAAACTCTAGACTATATCTGACGATAACTACGGATGAAAGATTTCCACACTAAATTCATCTTTTGGTAATGAGTCTCTCTAATAGTATTTGTTAGATATGAACGAATGGATGTCTTTAGTACCTTAGGATTAAGAAACCCAAATGATTAATTAATTGGATTAATTATATTACAATTGGATTGTTTACACTTGGACTAAGTGAAGTGATAAACATAAGGGGTGGACCATATTCTAGTGTGTTGGAATCGAGATAAATAATTAATTAATTTTGAATGTATTAATTATTAGACTAATAATATTTGTCGGACAAATTAACTATTGAGCCTAATAATTAAATGATCATGGAGAGAATGAATTATTGGTCTAATTTTTTTTGTTAGACAAATAATTAATTAGGTCCGGATAATACTAAAGAATTAAATAATTAATTGAGAGTAGTTTTTTGGGCTTAGAAATTAATTTTAGAAATTAATTAAAGTCCAAGAAAATGCTTAAAGGTACAATGTGTAATATATACGAATAATATCATACAAGATAAAGCTAAACTTCGCGAGTATGACCCATACAAGATTTTGATCGAAAGATCACTTCAAGTAGTTTTTGAACTTATGATGCTTGAGAGGGACATTATGCATTTGAAGTAAAAAGTTTTGTGCTCTTATATGTATTATAATAAATAAATATTATATATATTTATATAATTTTCATGATTTATGGTTATACTTATATGTGAATTGTTTCATTGCATAATAAACTTATTGTGATGCAATTGCTATGTTTCTATGTGTATAACTCATGTGGATAAAGAGATTAGCTTGGGGAGTGTTTTTCTAACACTCATCCCCTCACCCTTCTTAGGTAAGGTGATTAAGGAGGAGTGAGATAGGCTCTGAGCTGGCATTTCGACTATACCAACATGTAGCTTCTAAACAAGCATGTTAGGCTTGATGGTTTACGAATAATAATGAGATATTCCCGCTCTAAGTTTTAACGTTGAATTATGTTATCTTTGTGTGGACTTTGAAATGATAGTGTTCTGAAAAATTATTTTGGAGCGTTAAAGTCATTGTACTTCATCTTCTTGTATTTTGTGAAATAGGGATCAAGTCCTTGTGGGTTTTTTTTTTTTTTTTTTTTTTTTTTTTTTAATGTTTCACAGTTAGATGTGAAATAGCAACTTTGAGAATAAAGTTTTGTATCAAAACATACAAGTGTTGCCCTGATGTAGAATAAAGTGCAATAGGAAACATTTGTAAATGATTTCATCCATCATAAATAACTGCACTTCTCATATCTTTGCAAGAATATAGTGGTTCAATAATGAATCATTAGTCATAGAAGATATGGTGGCGAAGAAGCTTGAGGGGATCAGTCCAATTTCAGTGAGCTTCAAATGTCCATGTCTAAAAGTAGTTAATGAAACCTTAAGTTTTGTTTTTTCCAGGATTTCTGTCTCCCTTCATTTTAGCTTGGAGTTGAGGATGTGTGAAGCAAAATTAAAAATGATGATTTGATGCCCTTATGAATTTTGCACATGTGATTTTCAATATATGTTTAGGCTCGTAAATAAAAGATCTGCAGTACTTTTATTTTTGAGTAATATTTTCTTTCTGTGTCAACAGCAATGGTGGCCTCAAAAAGCTGCTATGATCTCTACGTTAGAACTAGTTCATCTTGTACAAGGAAGTTGAATTTCAGATGCTGAATTGTGTTGAGCAAGGCGAATGGCAACCGGGCTAGTTGATTCAGTTGTGAGCCTGCTTGTGCTTCCGTTCTCTGAAGGTCTCTTAGCCCATATTTTAAGCAGCTCTTGCGTCTGCTCGTCGAATATGGTCTGTTTGAACTTACTCCCCATCTGCATTCCACAACCAAAAATTGTAATGCATATGCCACTAAATTCTAGAGAATACCTACACTTTTTGATTACCTGTGTAACTAAGGCATATAAGGGTAAAGTGCTGTAACTGCAGAGGACTTCAACAATGACCCTGTTACGAGATTCATGCAAGTTAGCGTGTGTGTAAGAGAGAGAGAGAGAGAGATAGGGGGAGAGAGGGGGTGCGGTTACCCGATAACAAGTCTAGGAATGACGAAACTCAAGCCCTCCATGATGCAGGATCTGAAGCCATATGTGGTCTGTTCAGTGATAAAATTATTAAATGAAGATATATCATTCCTTCATTGTCCATTGATTCATAATGTTGGTTATATGATCATGAAAGACTGACCCAAATCCAAAAGAAGAAGGCGATCTCAAAGGAGTTTTGGAAGAGAATGAAGTGAATCAAGTAAAGGACGAGGTCAGGGCTGTGAAACCAAAACAGTTCATCAGACGGCCTCACTGTCGTCGCTTCCGCGTCTTCTCTTCTTACTGCAGCTTCCTTGGCCAGTTCTGTTATTATATGCTCCAGTTTGGCTCCAACAATTAGAAGCAGCTGAAACACACACAAAATTTCACACATAATCTAAAATATCTCCCCCTTTTTTTGTTCTTCTTATCCTAAATTGTTATCTTACTGTTAGAGGTAAGAACGACATCCAAAAATACGCGTGCCAGCCTGCGATTTTTCACCCGGAAAGTGTCAAAAGTTTTAGTTAGAAACAATATGGAGAAAGTTTTAGTTTTACTGTACCTGCTATGTTGATAAGCAAGAAGATGACCACAAACAGCCACAAATACCAACTGTGAAATAGTTGCTGATGAGTAATTTAAATTGCAACTTCATTTTCTTTTCTGGAATGGTATTTAATAAAAATGTTTTCTTGGTCGTCACCTTATTCCGATGATTTTCTTGAAATCTCGTTCCAATGTTCGCAGCATATACTTGTGGAAATCATAGTCTGGGTTGCTAGGACAGTGCTTCTGCATGTACCAACACAACACAGAAATACTCATAATTAATATACCAAATACGCATATCTGATAGAATTCGTAGGGGTGAGGAGGTTTTACACGTATGAATCCCGATCGCAGAGCTGTGTAGTCGGACTTGCTCACTGAGCCATAAAATTGTTTGAAGAATGCCACCTATATTCACGTAATCCTTGAATACATGTGTGTGTGTGTGTGTGTGATATGAAAGTTGAATTAAAAGCTTGTGGCAACTTACCAGCCAACTGACTACTTTAAATTTTCTCCAATAATTACCGGACCGTTCCATGAACTCTTGTACGTGAAGACCAGGAACATGAACTATATATGTAGGAGAGAGATAAGATCAGCAAAGTGTTTTGACAGAGAAATAGCAGCAAGGTAGAAGAAGATGATTTGTTTCTTACCTCTACGGCGTCTTCTTGATTCATTTCTAATAGAGTGCTCCCAGTGTCTCCATTCTCTTATCTGAAGAGTCAATTTCAACGTAAACTGCTAGTACTCTATGTTGTAACATTTGCCTTCTTCTAACAGGGGATCACTTAGGGTATGTCTATGGTAATTAATGAGATTATTATAGATGGGTTTACAGAGTTACGTAACATACCTTGATGCTTCCAAGAACCATGGTTGAGGCACAGAAGAGGACATAAACGACGGCTAAAACAAATATAAAAATATGCAACTGATGCAATGCTTCCAGAGATAGAAATTGGACTTTTCCCTGCACAAAAGAGTGGGAGTGTGAGGATAGAGATGTATTGTGTAAGGAAGATGGGTTAGTTATATAGGTGTGTACCTTGGAACAGTTGTGGGATGAAGGTTGTTGATCCTCCGCCAAAAGCCTTCTTCGGTTCGCAGCTTCGGTGGTGGTGGTCTGTAGGTTGCATGGAAGCATGACATTGGAGAGATGTTGAGGCATACATATTTTGCTTATCACACCTTGAAACACCGTCAGCAGAAGCGATATGAATCCCAGAAGCATCAGCTCTGTACGTAACGCCAACTTAATTATAAATTGTAGAAAACATTCTTTGTTAACATATACCAACACAAACCTTCCTTTAGCTTCTGCAATGCCTCAAAAAGAGGTTCCTGGTGTCTACGCTTGAAGCACTGATTAATTGGTGAAAAAAATAGAGTTATGTGGATTACAAGAGAACAGAAAGCATGTTAATATGAACATGGATGCCTAGCTACCCTTCCAAGTTTATGAAGGCCGCGCTCAGCAAAAACAGAGATGAAGACGATGACAAAACAGACGAGAGCGACAACCCAAGTAGGCGTATACTCGAAGGACCTCCCTGATTCCGCCGCACCAGCCATCTCCACTTGCAATTATTGTAAGAAGAAGAATCTTTATAAATGGACAGCTCAAAGCTGCAGAAAGATAGGATGGCAGAAGAAGGTAAGAATATTGAGGACACAAGGTAAAGCATAGCCAAGCAAAGAACATTGTTAATTAACGTGCTCCCTCCACTTGAAATATAGTTAATTTGGGCAGTGTACGTATTAAATATATTCCCATCTTTTTGTGTTATTCACTTCTTTTATTCATTTAAAAAAAACAGCAAATTCGCTGACATACTTTTTCTTTTTGGCACAATCTTCCAGCAAAAGAATGACCCTCAAATTGATTATCTAAGACTCAAGTTATTCCCATTAAGTGAAAATGGACACCCACATTTCTTTGGTGAGATTCTTCCCATTGGGATTAGATCTCAGTAAATTTGAATTTCAGCCCACAACCTTCGATAAAAAATGTGGGCTGCCGCCTATATAAATCCCTCCATTCATATGAATCATCATTTCAAACCAGTCAATTCAAAACCAATCTCATATAAATAAGACAAAATTGCATCCATTTAGCAAAAACATAAATTAATGGGTAAAAAGGTAAATGTTTGGATATATGTTTTGGCTATTAAGCCTTGCGAGTATTGTTGCATTTCCTCTGCTTTGGCATTCTCAATACCGTAATCAGAAAAATTCATTTTACGTCATCTCCACAAATAAAAAATAATAATCCTTATCAAGACTAGCCAAACATGAACTTGAACAAGTCGAGATCCAACTATCAAGAGACCTGCATTCCTGCACTCATTTTGTTTCAACCCACAACTTATCCTTTCTTGTTATCTTTTACAACAAGTTAGTCAATCTCTGAATAAATAGTTTAAATTTACAACAGATACATAGAAGAATTGCAACTCCATCCTCGTATCACTAATGGCAGTGTAGACTACTTGCACCAAACACATATATACATCTCCTAGGGCACAGCACCAAATATATTAATACAAGAGTTGGCTTCAAGCATTAGATCTACTCCAACATCCATGATAGGCCGCGCCCTGCACCAATCTCATCTCAGTAGCTCCCTCAAACCTCACCGCTTACTTCAATTTGGCCCCAGAACCATTACCATCACCAAGTTTCTTTTGGGCCTTCCTCCATTTAAAACAGAAAACTTGTACTAAATCTAGGACTAATTCGTGGAATGATAACCTCTGAAGGAATTGTCTTGAATCAAGGATGTGCTGAGTGGTAAGACCTTGGTGGTAGATATAAAGCGTCACCACAGTCGATTGGAGAGTGCATGAGAGGATTCCATCTATCAAAGACTATTCTGCCCCCTCTGCTAATCCTCCCACGGAATTTAAGTGAACGAGCAGCAGATGCACCTTTCAGGTTTGGAAGATTTGACGGGGGTATGATGCCTGCAGCTGCTAATTTCTGTGGATCCAGTGGCTTTGTAAACAGCAAAACTGGCTCATTGGGATCCTGCAGATAAAAAAGGGTCCATACAAAGAAGGCTAAGTTAGTGATTTCTCCTCCCTCTCTTCCTAATTACAAGAATAATACTTCACCACCCAAAAATCCAAAATAAAATAAATAAATAAATAAATAAATAATAATAATAATAATAATAATAATAGAAATAATAATAATAATAATAATAATAATAATAATAATAATAATAATAATAATAATAATACTAATAAATAAAAAGAATAATCTTCCTAATATTAGAATTTTGAGTTGAAAATGATAATCCAAAAAAAAATTTAGTTATATTTTGCCTTCCATCCAAATGTTCTTACCAACCAGAATACACTTGGTAGTTCTGAAACATACAGCGGGTATAAATATAACAATAAAGTACAAAAAAGAGGCAAGATACAATACATTATTATTGTAGGAACAATAGCCATCAGATTAAAAGCCCAACCATTTAGTGCCAGCTAATTAACCACCACTGGTTGTTTCTAGGCCCTCGCTGCTATAGATTGCAAAAATAACCATAAAATAGCCAATGAGAAATAAACGCTCAAAAACTTATTTTATTGTAGTAAGATTTGAATATATAAGGGAAAATGCTTTGGATATATAAATAAATAGAATATTACAAAACAAAATAATTGCAAGTTTCCTCATTTTTTCCTCTCTATTTCTTGATTTCAAATCATTTTCCTTGCAACAGGTAGCAACGAGGAATGGATAGAATGGCAGCGGGAAGGAAGAAAGAAGCAATGGAGATTTTAGAGAGCTCCAGGATGGAGGGCATAGATGATTGGGACACTAGCTTAGACAATGGAAGGGAAAGAAATATCATAAGAGGGAAGAAGAGGACATGAAGCCAATGGACGATCTATACATGAGAATAGACAAGCCACCAGGAAAAGAAGGGGGTGGGGTGGGGGTGGGAGATTTAAAGGTGATGATAGTGAAAAAGAGGGAAAGTAATAGGGATGGTCACAAATTGGGCTTAAAACCCAGCCATGCCACAAATACAGCTCTTTCGATGGGTTTAGACCCATCAATAGGTTAAAACTTTGACAAGGAAGGTTTTAAATGAATGCTCTTCATTTTCAGTTCAAATAATAAATAATTAAGATAAAGATTTGAAGAGCTAAATTTCAAGTAAACACAGTAAATAATTAGCAAAATGATACTTGCATTAACAATATTTTAAAGTTAACAAATACTAATTTTTATTAGTTATCAACTATGTAAGGTGCTGGAGTCATGATTCCAAACTATCATGAAAAACATCATACTGTCTAGTGACGCTGGCCATTGGCTTATCTCACTATTATAAATGAAGGTGAATATAGAGTATAACTCATTTTATTGGGACATGAGAATAGATTCTTACCAGTTTATGAAGCCTAATATGAGGAACACGCCTTCTAGCTTCTCGCCTCATGTTACCTACAGGAACCATCACCATCTTTGGTTCAGTGAAAGCTGGATTTTGGACAACAGGAGATCGACTGTGAGGATGGCTGTTTGTCACATCACCAGAATCAAAGAACTCATCTTCGCTTGATCCAGCCCTGCTGGGGAAAGATGGTAATCCAGGTATGGCCAAAGAATCCTCTAGGAGCTCAGTCTCATGCTGAAATGTATGAATGGGAAAATCAGTCAAAAGCAATATAGAAGCTTATATCCACCTCCTTCATTCTGGAGCCGACTCCACATACTTGAATCCTTTTTCCGCTATATTTTGCTAAGGAAATGATCATTATTCTAATCCTACAAATAGCCAATTCTTAACAAATATTCATCTTTCCTCTCCAAGGAAGTTCTTATGAAGATCTACCTTCTTGCAACAAGAATGGTCCATCTACTAATTTTCCAGAGACTTTGTAAATGCAGGCAACTTTTCAATGATAATATGAGCAATAAAGATGCAAACCTTGTACTTCATCTGAATTCTTTGAAGGGTGATCTCACTCTCCATAAGTTCTCGTTTTTTCTCTTCTCTCTACATAAAACAAATAATGAAGGAATGAGCAATAGTCATCATTACAAAAGCTTTCAGCACCATATGAAACAGGAGGCATATTGGCAATAAAGCATAAATATTTGATCTATGGGAAACAGTACCTCGATCAGAGCCTCAAGTATTGCCTTCGCCTGATCAAGGTTGCGCCTCACCTGAGGAAAGTGAAAAATTAAATTAACAAATGTTTACTTAATAAACTCACAAATAAAGATCTCAAAAGCAGTCGATGAAAACTCACAAATAGAAGGGAAGGGGGAAAACTGGAAAAGAATTAACCATTATAAGGTATTCCAAATTGATAATGAAGACTGGAAAGAATAGTTCTTAGTTAAAGCATGGTTGTTGGAGTTAGCCACCGAAGATAAGTGGCAGAAGATTAGAAACTAGAGCCTTTGAACCCCAATAAAAAAGTGAAAAGTTGTATCAACTATCAAACAAACACATCAGACAATAATCAGAAGTAGCTTTTATTCTAGATAAGAAAACCTTGGCATTACCAATAGTTAGATTTTTCTTGGAACACAGAAGAGAGTATAAGGTTAGATATATTCTCATAAAGTTCTCAAAGTAAAAAAGGTTTGAAATCAAGATTAAGGATTCCGATCGAAGGTTGCTGCTATATTAAATGAAAACATTAAACTCAATCAGGTCTGTAATAGCTGCTGCACTAGGAAAGGAAAAACAAACTCATGTAATGGATTCAGCTTTGGTTTGGGAATGCATCCCTTGGTGGTAAATTTTGTTGAAGGCTAAGAAAATCGATCTAAGCAAATACCACTAGGGAACAAACAGGACTTTTTATAAAAAACATCACGAGCTTTTTTAGAGAGAAGCAAATAGGGCCCAATAATTCTGATGTATTACACTAGTAAAAAATATAGAGCAATTGAACCAATGGTACCTTGGTTTCTTCTTTTAAACTTAAGGAAGAGTCAAACTATTGACACAATCCCAAATAAAAGATGACAATGCACATAGCATGCATTCAGCTTAGCAGAGTGTTCCCTTCATTGCAGCGGCAGGAGGGTTTTGGTGAATCACCATTCAATCCTACGTCTAAAGTACAAACTAATTAATATCAGCACCTGAGTTCTAGGCATCGACATCGCAATGTTGAACATTATTGAGGGAGATCAAATATAATAGAGCATTCAAATCCCTCCATAACTTCCAAATAGTTTTAACACCCACTAGCATATCTACATTTACTTTCTGTATCTAGTTATTAATTTTCTCAAGATGGCAACATATTGTGGTTAATGAGGTAATAAGACTAATTACAGTACCAAAACATATAGCATTAATATAACTACTCTTGAAGAGCATAAAGTAATTATAGCATATTCCTCTTTCTAACAAGAAAATACGAAATGAACCAACTAGTTAGATTTATGAAAGGCTTTCCCAAGAAATACTCCTGCTTAAAAAAGTATCCATAAATAAATTTTCTACAAACAATGCATGAACCAACTAGTTAGATTTGTGAAAGGTTTTCCCAAGAGATACTTCTGCTTAAAAAAGTATCCATAAATAAATTTTCAACAAACAACACATAATTGGAAAAAGCTGATTCAAAAGGTGGTTCACCTGGCGAAGCTTTTCAAAAGATTGCACATTGTTTTCCCTCCTTTGCATCTGTTGAGAGAACCAGAATGAGTCCCACACACCACAGACGCTCATGCCGTTCACAGTATTTATTACATGATAGCCATCAAAGCAAATTTAAAAATTTGAAAAGCATCTTAAAGCATCACATACCCTTCTTGTATGAAGCTTATGAGCTTTCTCCCTCGGTCTAAACACATTATATGGATTGGTGTCATTGGATGGCGGAGGCGGCTGTAAAGAAAAGAAAAGCTAAAACAGCTAAAACTACAGTGTCTTCAAATATAATCTTTTGGCCAAAAGGCACAAAAGGGCAGCATGGTTGTCATGTGCAGCTGAAAAGGCTAAATGGTAACAGAACAAAGGGGATAAGCCTCTAGTGGTGTAAAATTTTGCACCTCAATCAGCACCTATGGTCCATGTATGAGAGGCCAAAAGGAGAAAATTTGATACCGCGTCACTATAGTTTTTAAAGGAGAAGCAGCAAGTCACATAATTACATATCACCAATGCATGAATGTAAAAGATGCCAGCATGCAGCCATAATTATTTATCAAGAAAATAATGAACCCATGCCTGTAGTTTACATTATAACCGGCTACAGTAGACCAATACTTCTTCACAGTAACAGACATAAACAAAATTAAGGGGGGGAGGACTAACCTGTAACCTTCGAAGTACAGGTTTTTGCCATCGTTCACGCTGGCAAAGATGTAGATGAAAGATAGGCAGTAAGTTATATGGAAATCATTGACAGCAAAAATATACTAATAAAAATAAAAAATTCGCCATGCCCAGCAAGCCAATATTATTAAGAAAATCAACTCCAGTTCGCAAATTCATATTTGAAAATTAAAAACCAACTCCCATTCCAGATTGATTATGGGACTAACCTTGAAAGAAGATCTACTTCAAAATTCTTCACCTAATTGAACAATTATGCTAAGTACTACTTACTACAATTTCCACTAAATATCATAAGTTTAAACACCAATTTAATATAACTTTTTATTGGTGGATTTCTTTTATCAATCAAATCATCTTCCAATACTCTTATTTCATACTTGTTGGAGGCGCGAGGCGCAAGGGATGTTCTAGCGCGAGAGGCGCAAGCGCACGCCTCTTGTACACACACAAAAATTCTCAAAAAACATGAAGAACAACTAAAAATAAAGAGAAATCTTTCATTTTAAGCTAAAATAAGCATCAAACACAATAACTACACAAACTAATCATCACTATAATAATCCTCATCCTCCTCCTCAACATCATCACCATCAGTTGTTAAATCTTTCTCCTCATATTCATCTTCACTTTTCTCTTCTTCATATTCAGTTTCTTCTTCACTCGCCCTCCTTTGCCTTTTTCTAACTTTACTCCAAGTTTCTAACTCAAAACTGTAGCAAAGATTATGTCAATCTATGATTATTAGGCTGCCCTAACTTATGTTAATCTATGATTATTAAGCTGCCGTAAATTATGTCAATCTATTATTTAAGAAAGAAAAAATTAAGGAAAGCAAAGATTAAGGAAAGTTGTCATGTCAATCTATGATTTTCTCTTTGTCCCTAAGCTAAGGAAAACTGCCCTAAATTATGTCAATCTGTAATTGACAGAAAATCAAATCCTTCCTTAAAAAGAATAAGTCAAAATTTGCCCAAAAATCAAGATATAATCCTGCAATTAAGGTCCAAGAATCAAGCTGCAAGTTTGATTGCGCCTGCCATATATGTTGCCCAGAAATGCATCCATAACCTCGCAGATAAATTTGAGAGCAATAAGCGCGCCTGGGCGCTATTGCAGAGGCGCCAGAGGCGCTTAAAAGCACACTCCTTTTGAACTGCGCCCACCTCCACCATGCAGAGGCGCAGTCCTCCTAAACCTATGCGCCTAGCGCCTCAGGTGCGCCAGCCTCCAACAAACAAGTATGTCTTATTTACACAGACTACTCAATAAACAAAATAAAGATGGCATACACATTATGAATGTACTTCGAAGTCCCAAGTTACACACATTATTCAAACTAGAGCAGCCACTGAAAATAACCAACCACAAAACTAATATCGAAAGCTGTAACACTTTTTGTAATTTAGATTCACTACTCCATATTTACCACGGGAAGATTTCACATAAGAAACTAAGATATACTCAGGGGTGCTTGGTTCGGGATATAAGAAATTGGAATGGGAATACAGGGACAATCACTAATCATTCCCATTGATAAGTGTAGTATATGTTAATGAGCCCCACAATAAATTAATGATTTTCTATTTCCATCTACTACTCCCCATATTAATCACACTTCTCAGGCAAACCAATTTACTCTTCAATCAAACCTATAATCATTGTCACTGAAGAATTTAAACCAAGAACAACCCCCCCCCCCACGTTTCTAAGCACTCTAGATGCACATGCGTCTGTAGAAATGAAGTTTAACTTAGAATTATGAACCAGAATTCCATCATGCTAATGCACAACAAACTATATGTGTATCGATCAATAGAAAGTTGTTCCAAGCCATTATGAATTCTAGCCTAGGTGTTACACAGGTTTTAGCTTTCTTTGAAAATATTATATTGCATGTAGGCATTGACACACAAATGCTGATGCTCTAGAAGCATCACATGCACATCACCTTGTCAGCCTATCATGCATTAAATTTGTTAAACTAGGGGCCTAATCCTTGAGATCTCTAGCCCACTTTTCAGCAAGAAATCATCATTCATAAATGGCGCCCTACAGGCCCAGCATTCACCAGAGAATGTGGAGGAGACAAATAATGACCAAAGTTGCCAAACCTCTACAAAGACACAGCTTCCTCAGCATATATTTATTTTTAAATGTACTCTAACCAAAGAGACCTAAATCATAAGGAGCATCAGATAGGTTATTCTTACCTTTTCTTTCCAATAATTATAAATAGATTGGAAGACTTCATAATTGATGGAGAGTTCTTGCAATGCCTGGCATGTGAATTGAGAAAAGGTTAGGGAATTATTTGAAAAAAAATTATATATGTAATAACAATAACAAGAACAACAACAACAATAATAATAATAATAATAATAATAATAATATAAGTATAATATTAATAATAAAAAGAGAAGACTCGGGAAACCTTACAAAAATGGTAACAAGACCCAAATCAAGGAAATAATAAGAAGGAGACATAATCAAATTTAAGCACAATACAGCTCCCAGATATAAATAAAACCAAAAATCCCAATGCAGTCCTCAAATGTACATATGCATATCATCAAAGGCAACAAAGACACCATAATAATTCCGTAAAAGTACAAGAACTAAAACAAAAACAGTGCCCGATGGAATAACAAGAGGAGCATATTACAAATATTCCTTTAACATGTTACTCACTTCTCTCAGATAGTCAGATCCTAATCACTGGTTTAAGTTTTAGGATTGAATAAGCAACCTTGCTCCTTAAACCATCATTTCAATTTATCCTTGCCAACCTTAGGGGCTTCACATCTGTCAGATACTTTTAGTAGATATCAATTGCCAGAATGACATAACATATTAAAATGTGAATCCTTTTTGGGGGCAGCCTTTTGCACAAATATTAACTATCGTAAAATTTGGTCTCCAAATTTTACTGAAAAACCAAAGAAAAAATGCTTCAAACCAGAACAAATATCATTTAAAAACTTCACAAGACCCAATTTTGCATGTTGCAATTTGGAAAAGGTCAATGCAAAAGGAGTAAAAACTACACATGACTAGAATAATAATATCAGAAAGACAATACAGAACTTTGTAAGCACTTTATTCAAAAAATAAATAAGAAATTGAATATTCACCTCAAAAGCAGCATCAAAAGTTAAAAGCACCGGAATGGGTGAGCTAAGCAATGGGGTGATAATTCCTGCTCTTTCACGAGCCTTGTGATCTAAAACCTCACACTTAAAAATTATTGCCTCCAATCTGCATCAAAAATCAAAAGAGCTAAACACAAACAAATTCATAAATAACTGAGTCAAATAACATCAAGTGCCTTTTCCAACACCCTTCAAACTCCTATTTAGTCTTTGATTAAGGAAAATGGTGAGATGTAGTTCAGATTCAGAAGGAAAAGAACCAAATGAAAACTAGCTTCTAAGCAGGGCGAGCAAAGGTGCTAAGAGAACAACTACACAACATGCAATTAATAACAAAGACTTCAACAACTTGAGCCGCTGTTTACAAATACAAATTTTATATATGAAAAAAGCATCTCATAACTTCTGTAGAAAATAAACTTGTCTCTCTGCTGCTAAAAGAATAATACTCCCCACAAGTACTATTACAATGAAAGAAAAAAAAAAAAAAAAAACCAGATGCCACACACAGATAATAGTACAAGGAGGATCCAACAAATAATTTGGTCAGGAAGTAATATGCAGATAACAGAGGAATGAACTTTAAATAAAGGGTTGAAATAAACCTACAATATTAACTATTCAAGGATAATAAAATATTGAAAGATAATTACTTTTCAGCTACAAGAGTTTTGCTTTCATTGTTGAACTCTTGAAGCCAATCTTCATCCTCATTATCGAGATCATACTCAACATACTCTCCAATTTCAGCCCTAGCTGCCAGCAATTAAAAATACTATAATGCATGTCAAGCAAAAAAAGTTCCAATCATTAGCAGCCCAAGAAGCTGAGTTACCTCCACGTGCTCGCAAATATGAAGTAGGTTGATTGAATGTACGGGAGTAGTCCCTTTCATATGTGTCGACAACCACAAACTCAGGAGTGGGTATTTCTGAAGCAACTCTCTTGGCAGATACTGGTTGCACCTATTAGCAGTAGTCAGCAGTTAAATCTTTATTATTTATATATATATATATATATATATAGAAAGCATAGTCAATCTACTTATAAACATTATTCAGGACAGACCCACTTATGTCTCTGACAAATTTTACCTACCAGTTGAACAAGTAAAAACATGCAGAGAGCACGTTAATTTTCAATTCTTGAACCTCCTTTGGGCAACTATTGTTCATTAGTATTATACAGATTTCTTGATACCAGAAGAGCAAAATTCTCCAGTCAGGCCCTACTGTTGCTTTATTTCTGTAGCAGCATGCCATAACTTATAAGGCCAAATAGATTGGTTTCAATTGTATACTTGACAATTCAGTCTACCAGGTGTTTACTATAGGTTCTTAAGTTGCAGCTAAAAAGAAGTCGAAGAAAACTGCAACTGTAGTACTACAGATAAAGCTTTTCTTAATAAAGATGACAAGGACATATTTGTTGAAAGTGATGGAACTTAACAAGCTCGATATCTTAGAACCTGAAACCTTTTCATAGTGAAAATACATCCTCAGATGTTGCGGAAAGTGATGAGAACAAATTCTAAAACACATAAATACAAATTAAACCTTTGGAATTGGAATCCTAATCACCTAATCAGTCCCCCCAGGTGAATTTATACTGCCGATTCCAAGCACGTTACACAATGCAACATCATACCATATAAAATCCCATCACAGAGATGCTTTCTACAATCAGCTACCACAGATAATTCCCAAGAGCTGCTATCTTACCCACACCCTCAGAGCCATGCCGAACAATATCATTGTACTTATTTGATTATTCTTATGTGACAGGTATCATCAATAAGAATTTCTATACGTAAAGTAAAATCCATCGCATACAGTTGCATAATCAACTAAAGTCTAAGAAAAGATAAAATATAAAATAAAACTATCGCAGGATAATCATCCATGAATCAACAAACCACCACATAATTCAACTATTGAGTAGATAACACACCTCATTATCAGCTTCTGCTGTGAGACGTAGTATCGCATTACGAGTAGAAGTTGGGACATCATCATCCTCGAAGTCTTTAACACATTTTAATATGGGAAGCTTCTTGTTGATGTGAAGGGGTCGAGGCCTAAATGAGAGCCTAGTCATAGCATCAAATCGCGTTCCAGTTTGACTAGAACTCTATTCTTCTATATGCCACCAAGTTCCTCACTATGACACAAGAATTAAAATTAAAAAAAAAAAAAAAAAAGGCGGGACGGGGGTGGAGGGAAGAAGAAGAATCATTATTTGCACTCTCGGGCATACATATAGAGCATTCATGGTCATAACTCATAGTAAATTAACAACTTAAATAGTCCAAACTTAAGAAGAAAATTAAAAATAAGGCAAACCCTAATTTTCAGTGGCATTTAAAATTAGAATTCGCGCCCTAAATATTCCAAGGAACCTAGCCCACAGATACACGTGCCCAGCATGTATGCACGCCTAAAACCAGTATTTTGCATCAATATGTCGTACATGCACAATTCGACACGTATCGGACACGAGACCATATATGTGTGTGCGCGCGCGCATAAAAGAGCAAAAAAGGAAATTATACCAGAAAAAATGAACAAAAGCCAATTCTGACGCAAATCCTCTAGTAAAAGCTTGTTGCTTTATCAAAGACTAAACGAGAATTGGGAACTAGGGTTCGCTTCCCTGCAGATAGGGTAGACAGAGGTCTGGAAGCCCGAGTTTCCTGACCCGACCCGAATCAGTTGAATGATCGAAACGAGCGCGATAGCCTTTGCGTTCGCTGTAGTGAAATCAGTATCAAACAGAAGGCGGGCAGTTGGATATTGTTTGGGCTCTTAATAAAAGCAACAGAATGCAGAATTGGGCCTGCAATGAAAACCATCTGGGCCCAAACAGAAACAGTCATCGTCCAAATCATATTTCTATTTTTCAAACGGATTTCGGCTCTTCCCGTCCTTGATGTTCTAAACATATTTCATATTTTCTGACTTTTGTTGCTCTCCATTTTTTAGAGGGCATGCAGCTCTTCTTTATTTTTTAGTTTTTTATAATATCAATTTTTACTTTCTCAAATTTTTTTTATTCTTATTTCTTTAATTCATTAATTTGTTTGATTTAAAATTTGTTTATTTTTTAGTTTATAATTATGTCACTAATTTATGTTATTTTTTAGTTAATAAATAATTATAAATATTAAAAATAAATTATTGATACCAATAAAAGTCATTAACACAACAATTTTATATTACATATGCAATACAACCATCCAAAGACGACAATTTTAAAAGTACAAATTATGACTATATAAAAATAGGACAATAAGAAAAATTTACAAAAATACCATTTTTTCTATTTTTAAAAAATATAATATTCAATCAGATTTTTTCTTTTTAATTTTTTTTTCACACTAATTTTTAAAGTCTTATAACTTTTTTTATCTCAACTTCATTTTTTACTTAAATATATCAAATTAATTATGATCTTCAATTTGACATGCATATTGTATATAAAAAATAAAATATTATATTAAATAGATTAATTGTGGTATATTTTAATATTTTATATATTTTATATTGTGATACATTGTTCTTTAAAATATATGTTATATAATTTTATATTTTAGATTAAAAAATTATATATTAATATTTTCATAATAACTTTTTATATTATTATATTATAAATCATGCAACGCACGGGAGCAATACTAGTAATTAATTATGTATAACAACATAAATACACAACATATTACATAGGCCTTCTTTGCCTAAATTCCTTGTGAACCATATGACTACACTATTTATCTTTTTAACATTACATTCGTACATAGAGTAGATGGTGAGAGAGTGGAAAGTTGAACATATATGGAACAATTATGCATCTTGAAGGATAAGTGCTAACAAATTGCAACATATTTTTTTGAAGGAAAATAATGAGTAGGCAAAAGGCAACTCAGATAGTCTGAGTTGTACAAATTGGCCCGAGTGAACGAGTTCAGTCGAATCAAAAAAAAAAACATTGATTTGCAGAAATATATATTAAGATCACTAATATTTTCATTAAATATTTTGGTAATTGTGTGAATGATTGGAAGGGGATGAGAATTGATGGGTGAAGAAAAAGTTATATCTGTTAGTTTTATTGAAAATTACAATGAAAGTTTTGTTGGAATATGTAGGTCATTGACAACGAAATATAAACAACATAAGCAATAATTCAAAGTTAATTTTATGATCTATGTCTAAATTTGCACGTCTAATTTACCAATATACCTATTTTCGATTCCACATTCTTAGGGAGAATCCATGAATCTTTAGATCGCACAATGTCAAGATGAATAATCTAGAACTAAAAATATAATTGAGCTCTCAACACATGACAAAAGGAGGGGGAGAATTCGAACAAGGGATATTTTCTCTCTCCGTGTCATTGAAATTAGTGGCCAAATTCTCCTAAGGGGTCAATATTATATTGATCTCCTTTAGGTCCTCTTATGGGCCTATACTTCCTTATCTTCATGTGTCGGGTTTATCTCTAATACTATGTCTTTAAGTGTTTTCTTGAACATAATTAATTTTGAACTGAAAGACTACATAATTAATTATTTAACTCTAACATTATTCGGGCCTAATTAAAATTTGTCCAATAAATAAAATTAGTTCAATAATCAATAATCGCTATGATCATTTAATTAGACTTAGTAATTAATTTGTCCAACAAATATTATTAGCTTAATAATTAATGTATCCATGATTAATTAATTATTGATCTTCGTTCCAACAAATCAGAATCTAGTTACACATGTGATTCCTTAGGTTTATCAATTCATATAATCCAAGAGCAAGGAATCCAATTGCAATATTAATTAATTACCTTTGGATTTTTCAATTCTTAGTTACTCAAGACATTCATTCATTCATGTCCAACAAACCTTACTAGAGGAACTCGTAGACAAAAGATGAATTCGATGTACGAACCTTTCATCCATAGTTACCGTGCTGATACAGTCCATTCACTCAGTTCTTCGATTCATGTCTAGAGTTTGGTCATTTTATACGGACCCATTCTTGACATTAATAATCTTTCTTGCATAATCTGTTGGCCCATAACGAGATATCATCTTCTATGTTTTATCTATACCTTTCCCAAGATCGTCATTGAATACAACGAGTGTAGGAAATATATAGAAACAATTCCAACATATTACTTTGTGGGCCATTGAATTATATCTTGTCATTACACGAATCTTAACCATAAATCTACTATAACTAACGAGCCCCTATTTGACCTCTCAAGAGAAGTTTAAGGAATCAGTCAAATATACAGCTCATCTAATATAGGACCACATGTATGCGTACAGTCTAAGAACTAATTACAGTACCTACAAAAATTAGAATCTCAATATTTTCTTTGCCACTGCGTCTACTAAATGGTTTGAGTTCTGACATGGGATTAGTTCAATGTGATCATTTGGAATGAACAACACATCCACTGACCTACGTGGTGTCTTAGCACATATATCCAGAGAATGGGATATCTACTCCTTGAGTGATGTACCGCTCAGTGCAAGCCTAACAATTGGTAACCAGGGCACATATTCCTATAGATAAATAATTATATATTACTATTTTGTCTATCTAAATAAAAAGAGTATAATACATCATGATACTTATTAATTTTTCCATTCTATGTGGAGTTGACCTTGTTCATTCTATATTCAGACTACACCGTGTGCTTGCTGTATAAGTTTGTTACAATATAGACAATGAGTTCATCATGAACTAGTGGTCACCGACAATATTTCCCAAACTTTCTTTTTCTTATATGGATCATTGTTATTTTAATCTTTTTGCATTTCTATCCAAGGAAGATGTTCAATTTCAATCCCTTCTTTGGATATCTTCTCGACATTAATGTACTTCTGCCCTGTTGAAAAAATTAACCAAGGTCGACAGAGATTTCTTCACCAGGGAGAGAACAAATCTAGAAGATTTTCAAACTCCATTCATGAGTGATGCTACAACCACTAATTGATTAATATATTCTACCTGAAAGGCTTCCTTTTCAAATCGTTGGATGAATTATCTCAGTGATTCTTCAAATTTTTGCTTGACACCATATGGTGGGTCGAGCCTTCTTGTAATGCTTGCTCCTAGCAAAGTGATTGATAAAGTTCTGAGCTAGTTGTTTGAAAGAGCTAATAGATGTGATTAGCAATGAAAAGAACCATACTCATGCTCATCTTGAGGGTAGCCGAGAAAGCTTGGCATTTGATGGTGTCAATCTCTTCATGAAGTATCACGAGGGCTTGACAATTCTCAAGATAATCACAAGGTTTATGGGTTCCATTATAATTCTCCATCTGAATCATTTTAAAACTTGGTGGGACTTGTTCTCTCATGATTTTTTCCATGAAAGGGGATTTTGTAGGAGCGAAGAAGTCATTGCCAGGCTTCTTAACCTCATTCCACATCACATCCAACTTCTGATCCATCTCCACCAACTTCAAGGTTGTCTTGGCTATCTCCTTCCATAATGATGGTAAGATCTTTGTCATGGTCCTTATTTGATTAGACCCTGACTTCATTGTTCATGGCTTTGGAACCTAGGGAATGATTGGCTTCTTACTCTTTGTTAGAATATTTGGGGCCGTTGGGCAAGTCTTTTTCAGTGAAGCTCTTTGATATAAGTTTCAACTACTAAAGACATGCTTCCATCTGTTCCACATGTTCGATGTCAAAAGCTTGGCCCTTTGGGAGATTTCTTCTAAATTGTGCTTCTCTTCCTTATCATTTCATATCCCGAGGTTTGGGTGTTGTCACAGGTTGGGTCAACCTAATTCGAGGCCTTCAACCATAAACAGTTTTGCTAATTTTTATAATTTTCTTAGGGAGTGTCATCACTTAGATCAAGTTGTTAGCCCCACGGTGGTTACCAATCTAATCATGTCGGGAACTAGACAGTCGGATCTAAGGTCAGGCGATGCCAAAGATCTCCAAGGTTGGTTGAACGTTACTGCTAATCTACAGAAAGAAGTCCATGGTGGTTCCAGATCCTCTAATACTTAAGTTAGACCCTAATGGCAAATATGTGAGGGTAGGGTAAATAATTTTGTGTGTGGTGTATGCTTTGTCCGGCCATATACCTTAAGTCAATGTCAATTTATAGGATACTTTAAGCCTTTATCTTTACCCAACTTTTTGGATAAGATCTCCCATAATAATTTCGAGGAATTAGGACTCACATAATCTCCTCAAATTGAATTTTGGGAGTTCCCTCTATATCCTTAGGTGACACCTTTAATTATATATTATCGATTTATGGTGGCACATGTATTGGAATTTGACATTGCAACGTGTCCACTAATATAATAACAATATTATCCCTCATCACTTACAAATATTTTTAAATGATCCAAATGTGTTTTATTTATTGAAATATATAGACCATAGATCATACGAAATATGTAGAGGTAATAATAAAATAATTTCTACGATCTATGTCTAAACTTGCACAACCCCATATATGTAATTAAAAAGAAGTTTAGCAATATACCAATCACAATTTCACGTTCTTAGCAAGAATCCAAGGATGATCGAATTGCACATTTATCAAGAACATTTGAAACCTCCTCTCTAAGTTTATCCACGTCCTGTCTTGATGCATAGACACACGATGTAGCTTGATTCCTATATATATCTTTTAGAACGAGTCAAACAATCCAAAAAATTAAAATAGAATTGAAAATTCTCAACACATGAGAGAAGAGAGAACACAAGAAGAGAGTGAAAGTCGTCCTTTTCGTGTGTTTTTCTTACAATGGCTGAATTTCCTCAATGGGGATCAAATATATTGATTCTCTTAGGTCTCCTCATTGGTTTAAAAGTCCTTATCTTCTTGTGTTAGAACCATCTCCAAGACTAGACCTTTAAGTATCTTTTGTTAATTCATAAGCCTAAAAGACTACTTCCTATCAATTATTTAATTCTCTATCATTATTCGGGCCTAATTACTTATTTGTCCAACAAATAAAAATAGCTCAATAATTAATTTTCTTCATGATCATTTAATTACTAAGACTCAAATAATTAAGTTGTCCAAAAAATATTATTTAGCCTGATAATTCTTCCATCCATATTTAATTAATTATTTTTCTCCGTTTTGGTTAAGCGTGTGGCCCTTTGGGTTTATCACATCACATAGTCTATGAACAAGCAATCCAAGAATTATATTATTCTCTTGTGCTCTCCTCTTCCTCTTAACATTGTTGAGATTCCCAATTATATTTTTAATTTTAGATTATTCATCTCGTTCTAAACAGGATATACGAGAATCAAGCTACACCATATTTTTACACATTAAGGCTGAGCGATGATAAACTTAGATAAGGTTTTAAATGTCCTTGATAAGTGCGATCCGATCATCCATGAATTTATACGATCATGATATTTTGTTTATGAATTGATGTGTGTGGATAACTGACATATCAATAAAAGAATATTTTTCGTGTCCGTTTCCTTCATTGCTCATCAATATTTATACAATTTACATGGAGTAATTCAGCCATAATTCTAGGCTACAAACTAGGCAATAGATTAGGAAACAATAAACATATCCTACAAGCTAGGAAACAATATATACACTTGACTAAGATAATTATATACATAATTATCTTACCACAATAGACTAGGAAACAATAAACATATCCTACAAACTAGGAAACGATATATATACACTTGACTAAGATAATTATATACATAATTATCTTAACACAATACACTAGGAAACAATAAACATATCCTACAAATTAGGAAACGATATATACACTTGACTAAGATAATTATATACATAATTATCTTAACACACCCCCGTAGTCAAAGCGGGAGGGCCACGGACGCTGAGACTATCCCGAAAATCTTCAAACAATATACGTGGAAGTCCCTTAGTAAAAATGTCCGCTATTTGATGCCGAGATGGAACATGAAGCACTCGGACATCACCACGCGCAACCTTCTCCCTAACAAAGAGTATATCCATCTCGATGTGTTTGGTTCGTTGATGATGCACTGGATTACCCGAGAGATAGATGGCGCTTACATTGTCACAGTACACTAAAGTCGCCTTCTTTAGTGGACAACGCAACTCGAGTAGGAAGTTTCGAAGCCAGCAAGATTCGGACACCATATTTGCTACTCCCCTATATTCAGCTTCGGCACTTGACTTGGAGAGTGTAGCTTGGCGTTTTGAAGACTAAGATACCAAATTATCCCCTAAATAAACACAATATCCTGATGTAGAACGCCTTGTATCGGGGTACCCTCCCCAATCTGCATCGGTGTAGGAGATAAGAGACAAGGTAGATGATGGATATAAATGCAACCCATGATCCTTAGTACCTTGAACATAGCGAATTATTTGCTTAAGAGCAGCCATATGACAGTCCTTTGGGTCGTGCATATGTAAACATACCTGCTGGACTGCGTATGATATGTCGGGCCTTGTGAACGTCAGATATTGCAATGCCTCTGCCAGGCTGCGGTAGTGAGTCGGGTTAGCATATGGAGTGCCCGACGCACTTACTTTCGGCTTGGTATCAAACGGTGTGGCTGATGGTTTACAAGCCGACATACCTGCTCTCTCAATTATGTCCTCAGCATACTTGCGTTGTGAAAGAAAGAGACCCCCTTTGTGTCGAGTCACAGCGATGCCAAGGAAATAATTTAAAGGACCTAAATTCTTCATTGCAAATTTGGAGCCAAGAAGAGACATAATAGAACACCGGAGAGCATGAGACAAAGCTGTCAAAATTATATCATCCACATACAATAAAAGATATGCCATTTGTGACCCTGAATGATAGATGAATAAAGAATTATCAGACTTGCTGTTAGTAAAACCAATGGACAACACATAATCAGCAAACCTGTTGTACCATGCCCGGGGTGCTTGCTTAAGACCATATAATGACTTACGCAACAAACACATATAATCTGGTTTAGTGTGATCACGGAAACCGAGAGGCTGATGTATATACACTATCTCATTAAGCTCACCATGTAAGAATGCATTTTTGACATCAAGTTGATGAATCGGCCAAGCCTTAGATAAAGCAAGGCTAAGAACAGTTCGAATAGTCGCTGGCTTGACCACCGGACTAAAAGTTTCTCCACAATCTATGCTAACATGCTGAGTTTTGCCATCACCTACAAGACGGGCTTTATGCCTCTCAAAATCACCGTTAGACTTCACTTTATGAGTAAAAATCCACATAGAACGAATGACATTAACATCAGGTGGACGGGGCACCAACTCCCACGTCTTATTTTTAATAAGAGCATTATATTCATCATCCATAGCCATTTTCCAATTTGGATCACGAAGAGCATCAATTGGGTTACGAGGAATAGGAGATTTCGTAACTTTAGAAATTGTAGCAACATTGCAATATTTTTTATTTGGCTTAAAAATGCCATGTTGGCTTCGTGTGACCATTTTTGGAATAGGAGTGGGCTGGGAAGGATGTGAGATAGTGGGCTGGGGAGGTTGTTGGGCCGTGGATGTCACCGAACTGGGTGATGGATGCTCAGGTGTTGGGTCCTTGAGCTGGGTTGGAGTAGCAGGAGAGGGAGAGTGATGTTGAGGGGAAGAAACATCCTCACCCATGTGAGGTTGGGCCGTGGGAATGGGCCTAGATGGAGTGGAAGTCTGCACATGATGAATGAGAGAAGGAGAGAGGCCTTCATCCAAAAAATCATAGGCAGTAGAAGAAGGAGAATGTAGCTTGGCAAAGGGAAACACGGTTTCATCAAAAAGCACATGTCGGCATATGATTATTTTATTTGATGACAAGTTATAACACTTATATCCTCTATGATTAGGAGGGAATCCCAAAAACACACAAGGGGTGGAACGTGGTTGGAGCTTATGTATCGTGGTGGAAGGAATAAGAGGATAGCAAAGACACCCAAAAACCCGTAAGTGAGAGTATGACGGTTCCCGACGATAGAGGACATGAACAGGAGACTTGTTCCCTAACAGCTTGCTAGGAATAATGTTATGCAAATAAGTGGCCATTTGTAAGGCATGATGCCAAAAGGAAGGTGGTAGAGATGCATGAGCAAGAAGAGTGCGAGTGATATTATTTAGAGATCGTAGTTTTCTCTCGGCTTTTCCATTTTGTGATGAAGTATGGGGACAAGAGAGACGGAAAGACAACCCATTAGACTCACAAAATGCCCAAAAAGAACTATTATCATACTCCCTCCCATTGTCACATTGGACATTCTTAATTGGTCGCTCAAATTGTGTTCGAATATGAGATTGAAAAGCTAAAAATGTATCAAAGACATCAGATTTTTTAGCTAAAGGAAAAGTCCACACAAATTTCGAGAAATCATCCAAAATGAGCATATAATAACGATGTCCCGAAGAACTTAAAACGGGAGAAGTCCAAAGATCACTATGCACTATATCAAAAGGTAAAGAAGTAGATGACATAGAAGAATAAAATGGCAACTTAATGTGTTTCCCAAATACACAAGAACGACAAATACTAGAACTTGAAGTACGAGTACATTCAATACTTTTATTACTACGAAGAGTAGCTAAAATAGATGACCCGGGATGACCCAAACGATCATGCCAAAGAGAGGGAGCTAAAGCTGCAAAACTCGAAGGAGTAGAAAGATTGGTGGAAGTGGTGTTGGTGAGAGGATAGAGATCACCCGTGCTATTACATCTCATTATTGGCATCCCCGTCCGATAATCCTTCACAAAGAAACCATAGGGGTCAAACTCAACAGTCACATTATTATCTAAGGTAAATTTGCGAACTGAAATAAGATTTTTTATGAGTTTGGGAGCATGAAGGACATTATTGAGAGATAAAGGAGGATGTGGGGATGAGAGTGTAGTACGACCACAACCAAGAATAGGAATAGTATGACCACTTCCAACAACAATATTATTAGGATGATTGCTCAAATTAAAATAAGACGAGAGATTACCCTTGGAGGATGTCATGTGAGAAGTGGTGCCACTGCGGCTGCTGCTGCTGGGTAGAGCCACCCCGACCACCACTACTGCCCCCGGATTTTCCACCTTTGCCACCGGATTTTCCTCCCTTACCACCGCCCTGTTTTCGGCCACCAGAATTCTTTTGTGGGTTTTTTCGGCCACGAGAACCACCAGACGTGTCATACCCATCATCAGAATCCCGAGAAGTAACCACCATTGCCGACGTCGAACTGGTTGCTGCCTGTTTAGCGAGCCCCGCCTCCTCAAGCGTGAGCATTGATCGAGCCTGGTAAAACAGAGGGAGTGGTGAACTCTGTCGGATAAGTGTACCAACACCCTTATAAGGTTCGGTGAGACCCGAAACCAACTGAAGGCCCAATCGATTATTATCGACCGGTGCTCCAACATTTCGCAATTGATCGGAAAGACCCTTGAGCCTTTGACAGTAAGCCGATACATTGGGAAAATCCTCCATTTTTGTAGTGGAGAATTCTTGTTCTAGAGTTACGGCACGAGAGTTTTGGTTGTCTTGGAAGATGTCACGCAACCTATCCCAAGGCTCCATGGCCGTAGCGTCGGGTTCGATAATGGTCTGCAAAAGATCATTGGAAATTGTGGAATAAATCCAAGAGATCACGGCTGCATCCAAAGTAGACCATAACTCCTTCTCCTCATCAGTAAGAGGAGCCTTTTCCTTCCCCTTATCCTTAGACTTAGGAGGAATAATATGATCCAGAACCCCCTTAGAACGAGCGTGAAGTTTGAAGAGTTCCGCCCAAGTAGAATATTGTGAGTTTTCGAATTCAAGAACAATCGGGATGGTGTTCTTGATATTCGTCACAGTGAGTGCGGGGTGAAACGAGGACTTTGATTCCCGCATTGAAAGAAGCAGAGAAGAGGTAGAGAAAGAGAAAGATGGGCGGAAACGAGAGCTAGGGTGCAGCGGAAGAAAGTCGCCCTAGTGCTCTGATACCATAAAAGAATATTTTCCGTGTCCGTTTCCTTCATTGCTCATCAATATTTATACAATTTACATGGAGTAATTCAGCCATAATTCTAAGCTACAAACTAGGCAATAGACTAGGAAACAATAAACGTATCCTACAAACTAGGAAACAATATATACACTTGACTAAGATAATTATATACATAATTATCTTACCACAATAGACTAGAAAACAATAAACATATCCTACAAACTAGGAAACGATATATACACACTTGACTAAGATAATTATATACATAATTATCTTAACACAATAGACTAGGAAACAATAAACATATCCTACAAACTAGGAAACGATATATACACTTGACTAAGATAATTATATACATAATTATCTTAACAATCAATTCACTTATGCATTTGTACTATTGTTTGTTGGGTGAATCCAACTCTACACATTCTTCCCCAAAAAACTATCACCAATTACGTTTTATCTCTCTTCCTTTTTCTGGTTTTTCTCCCTCTTTTATTCTTCAAATATCTTACAAATTTCAGTAATTTAGTGAAGAATTTGGATGGAGGGAACATGTTCGAATCCTGCCCCAAGCAAACGTGAATTTATATTTTCCAAACATGTATTTATATTTTGGGTTAATATAAAAAAATAAATATGATCTTTGTTTTTTTTATTTGGAACCCAAACTAAGAATGTTTTCCGATTGCTTCTTGTACTATACGAATTTGACCAATTGCAACATAATTTATTATTTTCAGTAAAAATATAATTAAAATTTACAATAAAGCTCAAAGTTTAATCTAATTTATGTTCTTACCCCCAAAACAATATCACACTCACCAAAATTGTGTTTTTGTTCCTCTCTTTTTTACTTCAAAAACATTTGTTTTCTGATGTTGTTCTTCTTCAAACGCCATATTAGATCTCTCGCTTGCACACATTACACATAACTAGTATTTCTTTCGTGTGTTACACAATTTATAAAATAATAATGTAATAAGTTATTATAAAAGTAGTAATATAATTTTTAAAATAATATACATAATTATTTAAAATATACTTTTAATTAAAAAATATTTAAAATAAAGATATCTCATAATATAAAAATATATTAAATATTAAAATATACCACCACAATTAATCTATGAAAAAATAAATTATATTTAAAAATTAATATTTTTTTTATATATTCAATATCGATATCAAATTTAAGATCATGAAAACATGATTAATTTGATATATTTTTCATAAAAAACGGAGTTGATATGAAAAAGCTATAAGACGTTGAAAATTAGAGTAAAAAAACAAAGAAAAAGAAAAAATAGATTGGATATCATACTTTTTAAAAATAGAAGATGGTTTGGGCGGAAAAATAATATTTTTATAAAATTTTCCAATCGTTTTGTCTTTATACAGTTATAGATATCTCCCTACATCATTCTAACTCATTCATTTGTATAAAGGAGGGTCATCTCAAAAGTCATCACACTCCATAGTTCCATAAAAAAATTACCTCATCAATATAATTTCATCACGATGCCAATCTTATAGGCTACCATTCTACACAAGTGGACAAGATCACTTTAATTCACCATTAACCTATATCTCCACAGCTATCTCATTAAGTATGGCTTTAAACCCGACTATTTAATGGGCAACAACCTCTATGCCTTTTACTTGAAATTGAGCTTGAATTTTGATGAAGTTAGAAAATTATTTGACTTAATTCGTTATAAGAATGTCATTTCTAGGAGCTCCATAATATCTGAGTACATTTGCGTGGAAAAAAATCAACGATTGATATACTTTAAAAACTTTGTGATAGTAAAACAATAATATAAGATACCGATAATTAAATTCATGTCAGTCACGAGCCTTTTTTCTCTTTTTTTTTTTCAACACAAGAAAAGAAAAATGAGTAGTAAAGAAAAATAATTTGCATTGGTGTGTTGTCCGAAAATTATAGAGGAGAAACTGTTGTTTTGATAAATATGATTTTACCGGAAATTGACATTGTATTAAAAATTTTGTATTTAGCTAAACTTTCAAGAAACATACAGGATTATCAGCAACTCAAGTAAGTCATCCATTAGTGGTTTTCACCAAATTGTAATTTGATTTGGGGCCTCAGGTGCACAAATGACGAAAACTAATAATTTTGTTGAATCTGGTTTTGTTTTGAGAGAAAATATAAATTAAATTAAATTTTGACTTTAAGTTTAAATCTTTATTATAGGTGCACTCTCAAATCTTCTAAATATATCACTATTTTTTTGGAATAAAAGTAAACATTATTAAAATGATTAAAATATTCTTATATTCAATCTACCTAATATGATTGTCGAAATTACGCAAGGCTCGTTCGAAACATCTAATCGAACAAACACTACTTTACTTGTTTAACTAGATATTTCGAACGAGTTTTAGACCAACATACTCGTCCTTATTCGATAAATAAGTTTTGAACACGAATAAATGTGTTCGACAGATCTTCGAACACATTCGAGCAACTGTATCATGGGTTTAAGATAAAATATCAAAAAACAGATAAATTACAAATGTTCTAAACTAAATTCTTCCTCAATTTTGTGTATTCTAAATGAACAAAATATAACTAAAAATACGAGTTATAAAAATATAATTGTCATAAATAAAATATCTAATAATAAAAAACAAAATTAATTTTAAAAATATATTTATAAGATTTGGAGCTGCAAATAGCCGCATCCTCTTGTCATACTTTTTGCCCAAAAGTATAAATCAAATTCTAATTGATCCCTGAAACCATAGAAAAATATATTTTTATTTCTGGTACCAAATAAAAAATAAAATTTGAGGAGCAGGTTAGCTTTTGATATTACTCTGTTTTTTCCACACCAGCAGTGGTGTCACAGGATGCCACCCTTGAATGTCCCGAGCCCCTGGAATAAACTTATTATCCGTGATTAGCCCCGCAATTTGGGCCGCCCAACACCCTTCGCCAACGGATGCCCGACTTCGCAGGAAAGCCACCAGCGACTGCAGCTTGCTCGCATTCTTTCAAAGTCCAAGTCTTTAGGTGTAGGGCTTTTTATCATGTAAATAGCTTTATCCCTACTTGGGATTTTGTCGCATTCCTCAGATTTGTAATGTCTAGTGCTGTCACTAGGCTTTTTTATTTTTCACTACTATAGGGGGGATAGGGTATTCGAAGAGAGCTGAGCAATTGACTGAAGGCCCCTCTCTCCACCATTTCTATCAATTGTATCTGCATACTGTAATTGTTGCCTACCATTTAATACAAAGCAAGCTTTTTGCATTTGGTTATTTTGTTTCGCTATGCCACTAAAGCACCTCCGGGTGTGATTGCATCGTAACAGCACAAGCTCTCGAGCGAGTTTGTGTTGGCAAGGAAGAAGTAGTCGAAGGTGTCGATTGCTAGCCGCACGGTGCACTAATTACTATTACTCACTACAAGCGCCCTGTGACAGGTGGTATCAGAGCCTCGGCTCGGGATCCACAAGGTCGAGGTAGGATGGCGAATGATGAGTCATTTACGGGGAGACCCTTGAATGTAAACCAAAGATTGGGTGCCCTGGAAGAAACAACGTGCCTCCACGATGAGAGAATTGCGGAACTCGAATCAGTGGTGGCCGACCTGAAAGCCGAGCTTGATGAGAGCCGGTAGGTGTGCAATGCATTAACTGAGGCCATGAGGGCAGACAATGCGATTGACACACATCGGCAATTGGAGGAAATGAAAATCCAAATTGGCCTAATGCAACGGGCGGTGAGCAACGCCCCAGTGGCAATTGATCCGATGCCCAGGCATCGGGTGCCAGAGCCGAGGGCATACATAGGTGCTAGAGATGCCAAAGAGATAGAAAACTTCCGCTTTGATATGGAGCAGTATTTCTTGGCTGCCAATATCGTAGACGAGGGTCGAAGAGTGTCCACCGCAACCATGTATTTGACCGGGGATGCAAAGCTTTGGTGGCGGACCAAATATAAAGAGATCTAAGATCACCGGGTGGAGCTCGAGACATGGGCTCAGCTGCAGGATGCCATCAGATAAAAATTCTTCCCGGAGAATGTTGAATACAATGCCCGCGGGGCATTGAGAGAGCTTAAACACACTGGTTCTGTGCGGGACTACGTGAAAGCCTTCTCAGCCCTCATGTTGGACATCCGTGACATGTCCGAGAAGGACAAGCTTTTCACCTTCATGGAAGGCCTAAAACCCTGGGCGTGACTTGAGCTGCAGCGCCAACGGGTGAATGACACTAATGCCGCGATGAGTGCGGCGAATGCTTGACGGACTACACTGCCGAGCTCCAAAGCAACAATAATAACAGGCCGACTGTCACGAGCAGTAGCCATACAAAAGGGGACGAAGCCAAATCTTTCAAGTCGAACTCCGGAAGGGGTGGGGTGAAAAATCATCCCACTCCCAAGGAAGCTCACAATGGAGCTCCAACCGAAAGCCTCAACAAACTAGCAGGGTTCATCGTCCCAGAAAAGTGGCGGGTGCTTTCTCTGTGATGGACCCCATCGGATAAAGGATTGCCCAAAGAAGCAGTTGTTGAATGCTTTGACTAGCTGGGCCAAAATCAAAACAAGCACAATGAACCATCCTGGGCCAAAATCAAAACAAGCGGAGCCCCAGCTGTCCAACTTTGATGAAGATGACTCCGAGGAAGAAAATCTCGGGGCCAGCTCATTGGTGGAATACTTTATCCCATCGGGTGGCTGCCCAAAAGAAGGTGCCATAAAAAAGAGGCAAAACTGCACCGGCTCTAATGAGCCACACTGAGGAAGATCAACCACCAAAAGTCCAGAAGAAGAAAGGGTTGATGTTCGTTAATGTAAAAATCAATGGCAAACCTGTGCGAGCCATGATCGACACAGGTGCCACACACAATTATCTAGCTAGCGCCGAAGTAGAAAGACTCGAGCTCGTGCTAGAGAAAGGAGTAGGGCGAGTCAAGGCTATCAATTCCGCTGCACAGCCTATCACCGGTATCGCTAAGTCCGTGCTGTTGAGACTTGGCACATTTGAAGGAAGGACCAACCTGTCCGTTGTGGTGATGGATGACTTCAAGCTCATTCTTGGGCTAGAGTTCTTGCGGGATACTAGGACGGCGGTCCTCCCACATGTGGATTCCTTAATGATGATGGGAACAAGCCATGTGTTATCCCCACTTGGGCCGATAAGATGGGCGATAGAAGCCTGTGGGCCATGCATTTCGATAAGGGTTGTAAGCACAATGAACCATCCTTCTTGTGTGTCCTTCGCTTTGAGGAGATTGAGGAGAAATCTGGGCCGCTTCCTAGTGCGGTGAGAAAGCTCCTGGAAGAATATGAGAATGTGATGCCAGATAAACTACCTCGGAAGCTCCTACCGAAGAGGGCATTCGATCATGAGATTGAGTTGGTAGCTGGCACAAAACCTCCTGCCAGAGCACCGTATCGCATGAGCCAACCTGAGCTTGAAGAGCTTAGGAAGCAGTTGAAAGAGATGCTAGAGTGCGGACTTATTAGACCCACAAAGTCACCGTTTGGGGCCCCATTTCTTTTCCAGAAGAAGTCGGATGGCTCCCTACGATTTGGTTGCGACTATCGGGCACTGAACAAAATTACAGTGAAGAATAAGTACCCCATTCCACTGGTAGCAGACTGTTTCGACCGTCTAAGTCGGGCAAAATACTTCACGAAGATAGATTTGAAATCGGGCTACTGGCAAGTCCAAATCAAGGAGGGAGATGAGTACAAAACCACAGTGTCACCCGGTATGGGGTATTCGAGTTTCTGGTACTTTATGGCTTTCTATATGAATTTGTGGTGGTGTACCTTGATGATATCATGGTCTATAGTGAGACCTTAGCGGATCACTTAAAGCATCTCTGCAAGGTCCTCGCAAGGCTGCGCGAGCACGAGTTATATGCAAAACCTTCAAAGTGCTCATTTTCTAAAGAGAGTATCGATTTCTTGGGCCACATTGTGGAGAGAGGCAGGATCCACATGGATCCAAAGAAGATTCAGGCTATCAAGAAGTGGCAACCTCTGAGCAACGTACATGAAGTCAGATCGTTCCTCGAGTTGGCCAACTACTACAGGAGATTTGTGAAAGGCTACTCCGAGATAGCACGCCTCTTGACAGACTTAACAAAGAAGTTGGAAGCTTGGAATTGGTCACCAAGCCGCCTTTGAGAGCTTAAAGAAGGCCATCATGACCGACCCGGTGCTTGCGCTTCCAGATCTCTCAAAGTCATTTGTGGTGGAGACCGATGCTTCAGACTATGCGCTTGGGAGAGTCTTGGTGCAAGATGGACATCCGGTTGTTTTTTAGAGCCGGAAGTTGAAGGATGTTGAGAGGCGTTACACAGTGCACGTGAAAGAGTTGCTGGCTGTTGTCCACTACCTTAGACAATGGCGACACTACTTATTGGGCTTACCTTTCATAGTCAAGACAGACAATACGGCTGTTAGCCACTTCTTGACACAATCAAAGCTTACAGGGAAGCAAGCAAGATGGCAAGAGATGTTGTTCAAGTTCAGTTTCGTGCTGGAGTACCGTGCCGACTCCAGCAACCACATTGCGGATGCCCTTAGTCGCAGGGCAGATTTGACAGAACCTCATGTGACAGCAACCCTCGCTGCGAGAGCTACCACCAACTTGCAGGAGCAGATACGGGAGTTAACTAAAGCAGACCCTGCAGCCCAGTCTTTGTTGAATCTTGCCATGTAGGGCAAAACACGGCAGTTTTGGGTCGAAAATGGCATTTTGAGGACCAAAGGAAACCGCTTCTATGTGCCCAAGGGCGGGGACCTACGGAAATCAATTATTGCCGAGTGCCACGACACTCTGTGGGCGGGACATCCAATGGTCCTAATTCAGCGAGCTTACTATTGGCCACAGATGCGAGATGACATTGAGACTTTTGTGCGAACCTGTCTGGTGTGTCCGCAGGACAAAGCAGATCGGCGGAAGAGGGCGGGCTTGCCTGAGCCATTGCCCATTCCCGGTAGGCCTTGGCAGAGTGTTTCGATCGACTACATCACCGGTCTACCCAAAGTTGGAGAACTTGATGCTATTATCGTTGTGGTAGACCGATTCTCTAAATATGCAACATTCATGGCAGCCCCTAAAAGTGTTTTAGTAGAAGAGACAACTCAACTCTTCTTCAAGTATATTGTCAAATATTGGGGATTGTCGAAGGATATCGTCAGTGATCGGGACTCTTGATTTACTGGCAACTTTTGGACCGAGCTCTTCAAACTACTTGGCACCAGAAATGAAACTTGCATGCAGAAATGAAACTTGCACTCAAAACAGACAAAAGGGTAACAGAAGCCATTCTCAATTGCCGAAACGCAGGTAAGAGGAAACCACACTAAGAATACTTGGTGAAATGGCAAGGTTGCAGTGCAGAGGAGAACAGTTGGGAGTGGGCGACGACCCTTAAGGCGTTCCAGTCTCTCATTGATGTGTATCATGCTTCAGTGGCGCCGAGGACATCGCCATCTTAGGTGAGAGAGAGCTGTCACAGGATTCCACCCTTGAATGTCCTGGGCCCTTGGGATAAACTTATCATCTGTGATTAGCCCCGCAATTCGGGCCGCCCCACAGGCCGCCCAACACCCTTCGCCAACGGATGCCCAACTTCGCAGGAAGGCCGCCAGCGATCGCAACTTGGTCGCACTCTTTCGAAGTCCAAGTTTTTAGGTGTAGGGTTTTTTGTCATGTAAATAGCTTTATCCCTACTTGAGATTTTGTCGCGTTCCTCAACTTTGTAATGCCTAGTGCTGTCATTAGGCTTTTTTTATTTCTCGCTACTATAGGGGGGATAGGGTATCGAAGAGAGCTGAGCAATTGACTGGAGGCCTCCCTTTCCACCATTGCTATCAATTGTATCTGCATATTGTAATTGTTGTCTATCATTTAATACAAAACAAGCTTTTTGTATTTGGTTATTTTGTTTCGCTGTACCACTAAAGCACCTCCGGGTGTGATTGCATCGTAACAGCACAAGATCTCGAGCGAGTTCGTGTTGGCAAGACAGAAGTAGCCGAAGGTATCGATTGCTAGCCGCAGGTGTTTTTTTTTTTTTTTTTTTTTTCTAAAAGTTCTTTGTCTATGTTAAAAAATAGGGTGTTTTTAAACATACTACAAAATTACTTTCACACCATTTTTTTTAAATACACCACAAAAAATATATTTAAAGAATTAAAATTACTTAATTACTTCTCTTCTTCTTTTTCTCGTCTACAAGTTTTTGTTTATAATGAAAAATATTCAGAAAGGCCTTCATCATTTATATGCCATGGATTGAGAATAATATTTGTATGCATATCAATATCTTCATCTTTAGGCCATAGTCTCTTTCACCAACAACATAGAGGGAGGGAGGGAGAGGGAGGAGGGATAGTGATGTAATGAGAGGAACCATGCAAGCACCTTCAAATTCGCAGCTTTCTTCCACACGGGCTCGAAGATACGACCCTATGAAAATCACCAAACCCGTCAATTCAAAAACCTCTCTTAAACCCTTAGCTCTGTCAAAATCTTCGAATCCCTCTTTCAACTTCAACCATGAATATCAAGACGAGGAAAAGATAAAACGGCACCAGCTTTACGCCAAAAAATCCGAGATATTCGACCTCCCTATTGTGATACGCCAATCTGGAACGGTTTCAAGGTATTCTTGGGATGGAAAAGATTTGCAATTAGTCTATGTTGACGGAATTAATTCATTTTCAATCTGGGATTTTTCTCTTAATTTTGAAAATGGGATGACGAAATTCCTTAGTGTTTGTTGCGATGCAATAAGGAACTTTTTTCTTCCTAGAGAAGTGAGTGAGAATTATTTGGACTATGTAAAGTGGAAGTTCTTGCATAGAGTTTCCAGCTCCGCTCTTCAGGTTCTTGCTACTCAGGTACTCAATTTAATACTTTTTTCATTTGTTCCATTGGGGGTTTTAAAAAATTCTGTTAATGATTAGTAGCAAAATTCAAATTTTGCTATTCAATGTGGTAATTTAAAGAGGAGCTCTGAGATTTCGGCTTTTAAGGTTAATCGAGCTTCACAACCGAATGTGTTAAGAGTTTCAGATTTTATTCAATTGGATATTTTGATTGAGTTATAATGATACTCGTCATGTTCTTGCAACCCAACTGCTTACTTCATAAACTTCTGAACTTTTTTTTGGGTTGAATTCTATGTATTTAATTTTTGATGATTTTGTCACAATAATGGTATCCGTGGTTTTGGTGATTATCTTTGCTCTGTAATTTAGCATGTTTAGTAGTTGATTTGACACTCTTTTATTCGTTTGGTTAAACAAAGTTCCTATTCAACCTAATATTTTGCACTTTCTTTTAGGTTGAACCTGCGTATTCGAATATATGTGTTCTATGATTTCAAAATTTTATATACTGGGACTGTTTTGAGACTGATATCCATGTGATTGTGCATAAATGTGAACTTGTATTTGTGTTTCTGTTGCAGTTAGCACTGTTGGCTTAATCTTCTTGCTTAATTACCTTTTAAATTAATCCTAATAACGTATTGCATTTAATGACTCAGGATAACTGTGACATTTGAATGTTCATATCAGGCAATGTTTCGCGCGATAGGAATAGGCTATTTTCGTTCACTCCCATCCGCTGCTGCCCTAAATTGGGTTCTGAAGGATGGGCTTGGGCGGCTGAGCCGGTGCATCTACACTGCCAGTCTTGCTTCAGCTTTTGATACCAATCTCAAGGTACAGCTTCTGTCCCATATATCAATCTAGTTGCATATATTTGGTAAATACTTTTTGGTCTTATTTGTATACTTTCTGTTGAGCAAGTATTGGTGAATCTTGAATCATTTTCTTATTCATTTTAGTACAAATTGCCTTCCTCTTCAACAAAATAAAATTTATAAAAGCATTATTCAAGATTTTTTGACTTTGCTTGAATATTTTCAGTTGCATTTGATGACTTGCTGATAGTTTTCATTTGTTTTAACTGAAGAGAGTCAGGTTCTCAACCTCTGTTCTGTTCAGCTTGAGCATCGGAGTTGAGTTGTTGACCCCTGTCTTTCCGAAATACTTTCTGCTTCTTGCAACGATAGCCAACATTGCTAAGCAAATAAGCCTTTCTTGCTACATAGCAACAGGGGTAAGTTTCAGTTCTAAACTTAGCCTCATCAGTTGTAATTATAGGAAATCAAATGAGCAAGCATTTGATCCTTTAGAACTTGCTCCCAATGAAACTGTGTTTTGCTTCTATATTCTTGAAATGCACCTCTCTTTTTAGCAGCATAAAATTTCACATCTGATTTTGTCTCCATTTCTGAAGCAGCCATGACTTAGCATACATATCTACTTCTTAAAAAGCCATTTCATGGAAATGCACCTACTGCTTTGGTTACTGTAATTTCAGGATAATTTATCATGCAGACTATTTACTCTCCTGCATATTATAGCAACCAATTATGTATATGTTGACAGACACTTCAATTGGTCATCTTGTCAGTCTGCTGTTCACAAAAGCTTTGCCATCGCAGACAACCTTGGTGAAGTTTCTGCAAAGGCCCAGGTATAATGCATGATTGTGTGAAAGATTTCAAGTATATGAGCTATATCCTTCATTTCATTAATTCTGATTCTTGGTTCGGATTTCAGATCCAAACAGTGTGCTTTGACAACACCGGTCTTCTGCTTGCTGCTAGCTTCAACATTTTACTTAGAAACCATCAAAGGTACCTGCTCTTAGCTCACAATCACCTCCATCATCATTGCAGTCTCTATTACTTATGTAGTAAATTGTTTAGATTATTTGCCTTGGAATTGTGCTATTTCATTTTTCTTTATTTTACAGAAAAATGTAATGCATTGTAATATCAGTTCTGCAATTATTTTGTTGAAAATAATTTCATAGACTTGCATAGTGATCTCTAACTTCTTAGTGGTTTCAAAGATTGTTGGCAGCTCTACCATTTGTTTTGTACCCAATCTTCACTGCTGTTGACCTTTTTGGGATCTATCAAGCTCTAAAGCATGTTCATCTGCAAACATTAACTAAGGTTAGTTCTTCATTTTGCATTAATATTTAATTGCCATCTGTGTTTAAAACTCAGCATTGTCGCATAAGACTATTTATTGCTTAACGGGACCATACTGGTCAACATGAAAGATTGAATCGAGCAACTTCATTCTTCACTTGCACCATCCAGCAAGTCTGGGATGCCAAGTTGCTGCGTGTAATGTAGACTAGGAATACAAAGATGAAAAAACTACAAGTACTGCAATTGCAAAAACAATATTATAATTAAGGAAAAGCAAGACTATACAGTAAGCTTTTCTTATGGGAATGAAGATTTTTTTTATATATTATTTATTAATGTTGGTTTCAACATTTAGGGCTTTATATACCTATTACAGAATCACATTTTTATTAATAATAAATATCTACTTGACAATTTTGTTTGAGAGAGAGAGAGAGAGAGAGAGAGTTTCGGCAAAGCAGCACAAAGAAACGAATCTTTTGCATCCATGTTTGTGGTCTCTTCTATGTTTATAGTGTTTCCCATGATTAATAGTTTGCTAACAGGCATATTTTAAAAGTACGCTGATTTGTATGACTGGCAATAGCATAGTTCCAAACTGGTTCATTATTTATAATGCATGTTGTCTCTAAAGTATTTGATGTATTGTGAGCCAGAGCAGTTTGGTTTGTGGTTATTAATTGGTTGTTTTTAGTTTACTACCTTAATATATTACCTTCTCTCAACTTGGAAGCATCTCCAGCAGTCTGCTGTGTGTGGTTCTATGACTAACCTAACAGCATCTTATCCTGTGTGGACTACAACTTGTCACATTTATTCATTTATTTCCATAATGAGGGGCAAAAAGAATCTTAACCTTGTACAAGTATCTCATTTTTTAACTTCTTTTCCAGGATAGGCTTGAGTTGATAATAAACATCTGGATTCAGCATGGGTATATCCCTTCACCGGCTGAAGTGAGTAAAAAGGAAGGTATTGATTTCTTATGGAACAAAGGTAAGGCCTTTCTCCATAATTAACCACCGAAAATATGATTTACATTTGAACAACCCTATAATAAATTACAGCTTCTAAGTGACATTTGGATCAGGCAGGGAGCTGCTGCCCATTAGAATCGGTTGCTTGAATCCCAAGAGAAAATTTCTGAAGCTATCCTTGATGGCATTGAGACATTTAACAACTAAAGATTTCTACTTTATTTGCATGGAAAACGTCAAAAGTGGATCCAGAATAACGGATGTGCGTAGTTAGAAGCATATTATGCTGTCACATTCCATTGTAAATTCTATTCTTGTAGTTCTAGTACTAGTTTCACCACTTCTCATGCTAAATCACTTCCGTGAAATCACAGCATGAAATTGTTCTCTGTCTTCGGGATGGGACTCAAGCTTCAGATGTAATCATGGGTTTATTGCAGGTAAATTCTCTTCATTTCCTACAAATGTAAATAAGGAAATCTTCGGTAAATAATTATCCTATTAGATTACAAACCCCTCCCCAACCCCGGCCTAAAAAAGTAGATGAAACTCATTCTACATTAGCTTTTATGTCTGTAATCTGTCTTTTTTCTGATTTTATGATATATACATAGGCTTGTTACGTTCGCAAGGGCCTTGTACTTGATGCAACTAGTTGGGAAAGTGGTCTAGAAGCCTGTGATTCTTCAGATTCAGTTTTTAGGGAATGGGTTACACTGATGAAAGAAAGCAAGAAATGTGCGCTAGCGGATCTTGATTATTTGATCGATAAGATGTCAGGTTTAGGATGGGCTTGCAGAAACGTTCTTCTGAGCACGCAGGAGCAGGCAAGATATAGTTTTGTGGCTGACAGAGGTTAGTGGGGTGTTGTAATTTGACAAATTACAGTTTCAAAACAAGGGCTAAAGAAAGGAAGCCAGGAAGTTGGAGTGAAATGGATTTGGCTACTGTACATAGAAAAACATTTTATTTATCTTTTTAATTCTTCAAAAATCTTCTCATAACTAAGAAAGGTCAATTTTTCCTCCAAGCTGTTTTTTAATTTTTGTGCTCATATTAGGAGTTGGGTTGAAGTCTATCAAATGCCATGTTTGTCGGATAGAATCAACTTTGGTAGGTTTTCCTGTGTTTCTTCCACAATTCAGAGTTCATTTCTTATTATTATGTCATGTTTATGGAAGCATAATATTGTATAACTTTAATTGAATTCTTGCTGCTATTATTTTTTTTTTTATCTAATTAATGTTAATTATTTTTAAAGAAAATTAGTTTTAATGAAAATTAAAAGAGAATAGTATAGTAATTAAGCATAAGCGATCAAGTGAATTAGAGCATCTCAAAATTTGGAGTTGATGATTCCCCAACCATACTCCAAATGGAAATTCATATTTTCGGAATTCATTATTAATTCAGTAATTTATTTTATACAATACTATGATTTTAATTACATTTGATCCCATTATTACATAATTTTATTTTATTTAGTGTGAAAATAATTATGTAAATTATGTATAATTATTATATTATTTTAAAATTAGTAGTTCAATATTTCTGTGTTTGATAATATTTAAATATGAAAAAAAATATAAAATTTGAAGTTTCTGGGTTGAAATTTGTAAATTTCGGAGGTGGAATTGGATTGGAAATAAAAAGCTGCGAATTTGAAAGAAGAAAAAAAATAAAAAAAATAAAGAAATCTGGGTCGTGGGTTGGAGGTGGCCTCAACTTTATTAGTCTCTATTTCTCCATTTGAAACTCGGCTAATTCTGTCATTTCCTTGTGGGTGCTACCCACATAGGATCTTCATCACTTGTATATGATGAATGCTAAGATTAAAAATTAAAATATATATAAATATATATTATTTTACTATATACTAGGTATATAGTAGATATTCTACTATGTGTATTTTATCCACATGAAATATCTATAATACACTTGATATAATGTAATATTTACTTACATGGAATATCACATTCCATATTATGTAGGTAGATCTTATATTCCTACTTCGAAGTGTACAGTGGATATCCATGTTGATAATGGGGCAGTGTAGAAGAAGTGCTAAAACTTTTACTAGATATGTCAAAGACCTAGAAATTTCTTGATCAACTATAATATCAACATGGAAAAAGGAAGAATTAGAGGTGTTCATGTTACAAAATGTTCATAAAAGTATGAAATGCAACCATATTGTAGATGGAAAATGATTACAAATGTTTAAAATGATCTATTTTATTATATATTTTGTCTTATATTTTAATTTTATCAATGTATTTATTAATAATAGAATAAGATTAACAGAAACGTGGATTGTAGTCACAATGCATGGTAGTACAAATAGTAAGCCTTTACACCTTACCCTATACACAAACTCAGACCCGAATAATATTATAACAATGAAGGGATATTTATTACAGTTTCAAGAATCAGAATCAGGATGTGTAAATAATGTTTATGTACAACTAATCCAATCTTCGCCACTTCCCATGTACTTACTCTTCACTTGTTTTCTCATGTAGCCCACTATCTTGCCCGCAGCTCCGTCGAGAATCTCTGCCAGGAATCGTAATTCTGCACCTGATGATAGTGTTCCGGCGGCGGAGCCGGTGTCGAGACCTTCCATATCTTCACCGACTTGTCAATGCTGCCGCTATACACTGTATACTGCCGATCACCACCGCCCTCCACCGCCAGGCATTTCACGGGTCCGCTGTGCCCCGTCAACACCGCCAGACAAATATGCACGCCGCCGTCACTTCTCCACACACAAATATTCGTATCCGCAGACCCACTGAGCACTAAATTCCCCGCCGTGGCTAGGCACAGAACCGCCAGTTTATGGCCCTTCAAAACTCCGCCATGGAAAAGATACTTGTCGATTTCCCAGAAGTTAACGAGCCCGTCTGATGAGCCGCAGTAGAGGAATCTCGACGAAGGATCAGCGGCCAAAGCTGTCACTGCACATTCTTGTTTCAGCAATGTCCTTGAATGGAGATGCTTTGTTCTTTTTCCTTGGTTTTGTCTCCCCCAGGCTTTGACTGTTCCGTCGGCTGAGCCAGTGAATACGAGCCCATCGGAGGCGGTAACTATGGAATTCACGGCATCATCGTGTGCATGGACTGATTCAAGACATTTTGAATCCGACACTCTCCAAACCTTGAATGTTTTATCCCATGAAGCCGAGTATAGAAGAGATTCATCCTCACTTAAGGCAAGGCATGAAATTGCATCCGTGTGCTTGATCCAAATAGCGTTATGGTGCCGTTTTACCTCAACGTAGTTGCTCGGATTGAACGAGCTTTTGAATTTGGCTCGAAAAGTTGGCAACGTGCCGATGCGTTTATGAAGACTTGAATCTTTGTGTGACGCCTTCCAGACTCGGATTTTTCCGTCTTGATGACCAGAAAAGATTCTTTCGCCATTGATGATGATGGCCTTAACAAAACCCGAATTAGATTTGAAGCCGGAAAATTCTCTCTGGTCTTTCCAGACCCTGATGCTCTTGCTTTCTGAACCGGTATAGAGCAAATCGCCGGCAGCTGCTAAAGAATAAATGTGGCCTTCTTTTCGGACGAGGGATCCGATGAGGCAAGCATTAGAATTGGATTCAGGTGCCGTGTGCGAGAACCATGGGGAGTTGGATAAGGACAGATCCGTTAAGGGAGATAAATAGATTGGGGATGGGGAGGTGGGGGTGGGGGTGCACTGGAAACTTTTTCGGGAGGGCGGTGCCGTTTGGTGGTCAGAATTAATGGGGGTGACCTCGGGGATGTTGTTGAAGCTAGAGGAGTCTTTGAAGCCATCGGACTGCAAGAGGTTGGCGAATGTTTGCCTTCTTAGGGGGTTGAAATCTGCTAATTTGTTGTTGTAATGGCCGGAGCTTGAATTCTTCATCCGTTGAATAACCAGGGATCTCCTTATGGTTTGCAGATGATATAGAATGAAGAGGAAGGTTGAATTTTGAGAGAGAGAGAGAGAGAGAGAGAGAGAGAAAGGGGTGGCAAATATGAGATGTCCTCACGTATAGGGATGTAGGGCCATTGAGATCTTGAACGCCAGAGGCATGCTACAAAAATTGTGGAAGTGTGTATGTGTGTGCAGACCATTACTATTTCTTTGATTCTAATATAACAAGGTTTTTGAAAAATAGCAGGTTTACTAAAATTAGAAGGTTGGGTTGGGACAACATGTGTTCATACGAGATTGTGTATTAACTTAATTGGGAAAAACATAGATTGCTATGACAAGGAAGGACTTCTATGCATTTACAGACATGGAACTTTCCAAGCTGATCCATCCATCAAACATTCCATTTTCGGAGGCTTGAATGAGTAAGTAGGAAGTTGACAACAGATTAATCCTTCTATTATGGAAGATTCTCGGCAACATGTACAAGGAAGCCAACTCCAAGCCCCTTAGGTCGGTACGACGACATTATCCCTCGTGTCATACCCTAAATCGATGAGAATTGTGTTGAACAAAACACAGTTCAACAAAATTAGATCAACCACAGTTCAACAAAATTATCAGCAGGTCGGGTATTGGTGGTGTTCGTTTATTTTGAGGGCAAGGAAGATGAAACCAGCTTTTCCGGGTTTAGGGTGAATTATCTCTTAAGTGATTCTGGAATATCTCCATCACACGTCTTGGAAACTCGGGACACTCTCAAACAGACCGGGGAAAGCATCCGTGACAAAGCACTTTATTTTGTGATCCCTATCATCGGATAACAACCGAACCGGGCCAAGAGGCATGTTTGGGCCGGGCAGGTCAATTTTCTTTAGGCTGCTGAAATACTACTCCAGCCCAGACCCCTTGAACCAGGTCTTATTATAAGCTTAATCAACGTACACAAATATTTTTTGGGACAACTAGTGTACAAATACTTCATAACATATAATGCATATGACCACTTTTACGAGTAGTACAGGTAAGCAATAGCCCCAAAAAAGACGAGCAAACAAATTTTCTGACTCAAATTAGCACTCCAGCAAATGATAACAAGCATTTTTCCACTCCAAGTTATTTGGCCCACAACAGCTTGAGAAAATAAAAGCATTACATAGCAGGACACACATTCATTATATAGCAAACAACATTAGCTCTACGCCAAGAAATTCATTATACAAAAAAATAAATTATAAAAAATAGGAAGCCCTGTTAGCCTGCTTGGGTGGGCTCTTTGTGCCTGTTGAACTAATCAGGTTGGGCCGGTAGCCCAAAAAAATTTAGGCCACTGAAAAACACAGCCAATCCAAGCTATTACTCACGTTGTACAACCTGGCTCAGTAGGCAGATGTTATTTTGACAGCACTACACATGGTATTAAGGCACATCTGTTCTCAAAAGCAACTCATGGTGTGAAACACTATATATCAAGCTAAGACATGCAGTGCAAACTCACAATCATTTAAAAGGAAGCGTCAACCGAGATCGCTTACAAAGTGATGTACTGAAATTTTAGATTAAGATGCTGCTTTATAATATGAATGTGACCCTCACATTAGTACATAACTAAAGATCTCTGAATTTCTAAACTTTCACCACATTGGTAGCAGAAAATGCAAGTAGTTAGTCCAATTTGCACTTTCATCAGGCCTTAAAGCAAGCCAGATTTTGACAGGAGGCGCAGTGATTGGTTAGAATTGTTCAAAACTGCAGAAGATCTTGGAACCTGCAATTTTCTTTTTCTCAAGAACTCCAGTGAATTTTGAACACATGGAGCAGGTGGTATGTTTTTCAAAATAACAGGTTCAGACCTGCCAAATAAACAAAAAAATCTTGAAATTTATCTTACAAGATGATTTTAGATTCAAAACTGTCCCATATGCTACGAATCCTCTGTGTGAGTGTGTGTGTGTGTGTGGGGAGAGAGGGAGAGAGGGCTAACTGAGAAATTTTCAGCCTTCTCTTTTTTGAGGTTGGCTTCTTCTCAACATTCTCATCCTCAGAGTCTGATGTGAAAACTTTCCTGCAGATGATATAACCGACCAAGTTAGCTACAAAAATTACACCATGATACTGGATTATAAACATGCCCAAAAGGAGAAATGGGATGCTATGTAGCAAGTGAACACACTTCTCACGCTCCGCAAGAAGTTTGACAATATCATCTGGTAGCATTCCTTTGTTGACCAGAGACTCCTCGGGTGCTTCATTTTCCATTTCATTTTTGGTGCTTTCTTCTTTCGGCAGTGCTCGTGGGGTCAATTTTTGTGCCCACTGTCTGCGACGCTCCTTCACCTCCCGAACTACCCTACAAGAAGTTCCATCTTTGTTACACACTACTTCACTATATGGATCTAAATAGCAATTAGTATTTCATAGCACCAGACAATAGTTACATGAACTTACTTGTTATTTTAGAACATCTAGAACTGCAATATAATCTGAGATGCTCTCAAATAAATTTTTGAAATATCTTTGAGAAGTTTATCAATGATGAAAACCAAAGATATGACGAAATTATATATTTCAGACAAAAACACAAAATGGCAACCAAAGTCTGAGCTAAGACCAGGCACTGAATATCTTCAATCACCCAACAAGCAATGGATGAAATTTTCGGAGCTTATATCTAAACTACTAAATATAATACGAATTACATGGGACTTGGGAGGGTAAATAGTGAATGAGCAAACAACATTTGGGACTCTTAGGTTGCATTTGTATTGGAGGATTTAAGGATAGCAAATCCGTTTAGATTGAAGGATTTGAAATTCATCCCTCTAATTTCAAACTATTTTTAGAGTGATTTGGGTGGATTTGTATTCAAATCTAATTACAGTGGATTTGAAATATCTTCATTTCAAATCCCTCTTATTCAAACTAACATTGTATCCTCTATTTACTTAAGAGGGAAAACAACATCAACAAAAACTCACAGCAACTGACATACAGTACCAATTGTATATGGTAATTGTATCAGTAGTGGAATCACTCTACATCGATACCCCAACAAATGTCCGACTACCTTATGATATAGCTCAACATTAAAATATCTTGAAGCATAAAACATTGGAATTTGTCCAAACAACATTATAAATTAATTTTATAAAAATTACCTCGCCTTATTTTCACTTTGAAGTTTTCTTATCTCTTCGTCTTTTTGCATCCCCTGGAAAGATCAGAAAATTTGAAATAAAATTCTAGATTCCATAAAGAATAAAGGGTTTTGTAGCTGAAAAAAAGTAACCTGCTGCACGGTGAACTCCTCCGGAGCATCGGAGTCGCTGTCCGACATATTCATTTGGAACTATATCTTCAGCCTTGCCTTCTGATTGAAATTCTCAGCCTTGCCTCTGATTGAAATTCCAAGACGAGTGAATTTCAGGGTTTTAGGATTAGGGCTTTTGACATGTGATACTATGCGGCGCGGCCAGGTGCACAAGAGAAAATGGAAAATCAGATCCCTTTACATAGTACGCTACCACGCTGTGCGTAATGAGATGGAGATTATTAAATTCGATGAGGGTAATTTGGTCACTATCAAACGATAACAAAAGGTTAAAACTATCCGATGCTTGGACAAGTTTGTACACAACTAAATGTATTATAATAAAAAGTGGTGTTTGTTTTGAATTGTAATATAATAAGTTGGTATTATAAATATTAAATTAATTTATTTTAGTAGAGATTTTAATATTATTATACTAAAAAAAGTGATGTGTATAATAATAGAATAATTGGTTAATAATTAAAATTATTAATGAAAATTGTGGAGTTAATGATTAATAATATATATATATATATGTTAGCTTATATATATATATATATATATATTAAATATCTAAATAATTTATAATAAATTTATTATTGTTGGAAGAAAAGAATTCTGAAAAAAGTAAAAATTGATAAAATAATAATAGTTTGAAAAATTAAAATAATTGAAAAAATAATCTTAATGTGTGAAAAGATGAAAATACGAGTAATTCTGAAAAATTTTAAAAATAAAAAAATTATTTTAATTCTTCAAAAGCAAAAAATTGAAAAAATAAATATAATTTTTGAAAATAATAAAATATAAAATAAATAATTTATACAAAACATATATTTTTTATATTTTATGTATTTAAATTGTCATTTTTACCAATTTTTTTATCCTAAAGTAATTCATTCATATAACCTAAATATTATTTTTATCAAATAGTCGAACATTTTATTTTATATAAAAATATTTTAAATAAAAAAATATCAAAATTAACATGAAAATAATTATTTTATATTTAAAAATTAATATTTTATTTTTGTATGTGAAATGGATGTCAAAATGAAGGAGTTATTTACCACAATAGTGTTAAAAAAAAGAATATTAAGAAAATAGGGTGGATTTTAAATTCGTTCCCAAAATAGGGTAAAACGTCAGGATCGGTGACGATATTTGGTCAAAACGTTAGGGTTAGTGACGATATTTGGTAAAAACGTCACTGGGCTGACGTTTTAATTTTGAAAATAAAAACGTCAGACCCACTAACATTTTTATTTAAAAAAAAAAACATATATATGCCTCATGTCATCCCATCACCCCATCACATATATTCATTTATATATATATATATATATATGCATCTGCATTTATATATATGAGCGTGTACATATATATATATATGCAAGTACATGTATATATATAAAGATATTTAACTTATATATATAATTTGGCATTTATAAATTTGTGTATATATATATATATATATTTTAAAGACAAATATTTATATATTTTTAATTTATCTTTATTATTTATATATATTATTTAATAAATGATATTTATATTATTAGAATTCAAATTACTTTTTGTAAATTTACTGAAAGTAAATGAAATACAATATTAAATATATTTATATATTTTTCATTATACAAATATATATTTATTTCAATAATATATAAAATAATAATATAATTATAAACCAATAAAAATTATAAATTTGAAATAATCATATTATAAAAATACATATTAAATAAATTAAGGGATATTTTTAATTAATATAGATATTTATATTACTAATTATTGGAATAATTTAAATAAATATATATATATATATATAAATGTAATAATAATTTAAAAAAGAAAATACAATAAACGTCAAGCCACTGACGTTTCTTTAATTTTATTTTAATTTATATTATATATATTATTTATATTTAATATATATATATATATATATTATATAAATTATATGTTATTTATTATGCTTATCTATTTTATGTTTTTAATATAAATATTTTATTAGAAATATATGTATATATAATTTTTCTATATAAATATATATTATATAATTATAAAAAATAAAAGTTTATATTGTTATTTAAGATAATTAAATCATATTATAAATAATTTATAAAAATTAAAGAATAATTAATAATAATTATCATATTTTTATTTAAGTATTATTTGAATATTAAAAAAAAATATATACATATTAATACATAAATATATTATAAAATATGTATATATATACATATATTCATAAATATATATAAAAGAAAAATATAACGTCAGGCCAATTGACGTTTTAAAGAAACGTCACTGGGCCTGACTTTTCTTTGATTTAATTTTTTTAATATTTACATTATATATATTATATAAATTATTAATATATATATATATATATATTATTTCTTATTTATTCTGATTAAAATAAATAAAATTATCGTTTATATTTAATTTTTTGTTATATAAATATATATATATATATATATTATAGAAATATATATTATATAATTGTAAATAATAAAATTTTATATTATTATTTAAGATAATTTAATTATATTATAATATTTTTATATAATTTAAAGGATACTTTTTAATAATTATTATGTTTTTATTTTAAGTATAACTTGAATATTTGAAATATATATATATATATATATACATATTCACATAAATATAAAAAAAATAAAAAGATAACGTCAGGCCCACTGACGTTTTAAACGTCAATGGGCTTGACGTTTATTTTAGATTTTTTAAAATTTTATATTATATATATTATTTATATTTAATGTATATATATAAATTATATGTTATTTATTATGCTTATCTATTTTTTAATATAAATATTTTATTAAAAATATATGTATATATAATCTTTCTATATAAATATATATATATATATATTATACAAGTATAAAAAATAAAAGTTTATATTTTATTTAAGACGATTAAATCATATTATAAATAATTTATAGAAATTAAAGACTAATTATGTGATACCCTAAGCCTCTCACAACTCACTAGCCAATATAGTTCATGCATTGAATTTATTTTATAATTTTATGTGTTGTTGAAATTGTATTTTTATTTATTTTGTAGCCGTATTTGATTATTTTAAAGTGTATAGTTAAATATTTTTGTAGGCTTTACATTATAGGTTTGAACGCCTAGGCCAAATGTCGAGAAAGAGATAAGGTGTCGAGTTTTATTAATGTAGAATTACACGTGGCGAGTATTAAAGGAAAATAATAGTAGTAATAATAATGAGGTAATAAAGTGTGTAACATAGGGTGCTTACGTGGAAGTTTTAAACATAAGCCCCAACACTAATACATACATATATATATTTTAGTAATATTAATACAACTAAGTTATGTGATAAAATGAGTGCTGATAATATATTATTAGATAAAAAAAGAAAAAAAAAGGAAGTAAACTTTAATTATGGAGGTGGAATAGGAGGATTAAAGTTATTTCTCTTACATAACACACATAAAATAGTAATGGTAATCACGGAGGAGTTCGAGAACCCAAAAAGAAGCCATTGAACATAAAGGTATCTTCTTGCACTCTCCAATAGTAGAGTTATTATGGTAGCACTACTGTATATGCGTTGGTGTAGATTAATTAATAAATCAAATTAGTTTCCAAATTAGGAGAATAATTGATTAGGTGTTTTAGTTTAGTACTTTTACATTGATATGTGTTCTGTGTTGTTTTAAGAAGTATGAAAAATATTATTAATCCCATTGCTATGTATAGCTTGACTTATAAGAATAATAAATGTAAGTTGTATGTTGATAAATGTTCTGTTCGTATATTATTGATGAAATGGATAAAAAACTTATTATTAATTAATAAGAGTTTTGTGAATGAAAATAAATAGAGAAGCAATGATAACGTTGTCAATACTTTATCTCTAATTGCAGTGCGTTATTAATTTATACTTTATTTTGGATTAGACACGATATCGGAGCTACTTAAAAAAGAAAAAGCGAAAAGAGAGACGATTTAGGAAGTCAGGAAATCGTCAGCCTTATAAGTTGAGGTATGTAGAAATCTATTTGCACCTACAATGCATAGACATAGTATTTGTTCTTATTATTTTGCTATGAGATATTTGTGACTTGTGTTTCTTGATATTGATGGATATGAATTACGTGGTGCGAATGAGTGATTTAATATTGTATAAACATAACATTCACGAGCAATGACATGTGCATGCATAAGTTGTATATACCCTGCTTTGTAGGCACTATATGTTGAAAAGAAACGAAAAATGTAAGGTTGACCACTACTAGTGTACCGAGGCCGGTGGCATGTGAGACATGGATATGTTTGATTCGTCAGGCCGGTGGCATGTGAGACATGGATAGACTTGATTCGTCAGGCCGGTGGCATGTGAGACATGGATAGGCTCTATGATATATTGAGTCGGTGGCATGTGAGACATGGATAGGCTCTATGATATATTGAGTCGGTGGCATGTGAGACATGGATAGACTCGATTTGTTGGGCCGGTGGCATATGAGACATGGATAGACTCTATGATTATTATTATTTATTGAGCTAGTTCTTTCTGGTGGACAGTAGATGGGTCACGGGCCCTATAAAGATAAAAGATTCTAAAACATGTGTTAGGATTTCAGTAGTATGCATTTCACATCTCTTTTAAAGTTGCGACAAACATTTAACTTATCGTACATGCATGATTTTTGCTTACTGGGCTTTATATCACATAGTTTGTGCATTGTAGGTGAGCGTGATGATGACGTGTAAGCTCACGGCTTATCAGACATGTTGTTCATGCTTCAACAAGCTTTTGGGGATCTGAGTATATGGATGACGACCTATGGGGCTCAACCATGGATTTACTATGCTTTTGGGTTCTATTTTGTTGTGCTGTGTGGGCTGGAATATTATTACTTGATTTTGACATGTAAATATTGGTGTAATTGTGGTGGATACTTTTGCATCTATTGTGGATCTTTGCTTATGGGTGTATTTGAGCCTTTGTTTGTGAGGAAAATTGTATCTCGTAAACCTGTTATAGGTGTTTATAGAAAAAAATGTACATGTTTAACTATGTTAAAAGTAATCTATGTTTTGTGGTTTTTAAGGGTGGGGTGTCACAAATTAATAATAATTGTTATATTTTTATTTAAGTATTATTTGAATATTAAAAAATATATATATAGATATTAATACATAATATATTATAAAATATGGATATATATACATATATTCATAAATATATATATATATATATAAAAGGATATGAACAACGTCAGTGGGCCTGACGTTTCTTTGATATAATTTTTTTTAATATTTATATTATATATATTATATATATTATTTCTTATTTATTCTGATTAAAATAAATATAATTATCATTTATATTTAATTTTTTCTTTATACAAATATATATATATATATATATATATATTATAGAAATATATATTATATAATTGTAAATAATAAAATTTTATATTATTATTTAAGATAATTAAATCATATTATAAAAAAATTTATATAATTTAAAGGATATTTTTTAATAATTATTATACTTATATTTTAAGTATAATTTGAATATTTGAAAAATATTAATATATATATACATATATATATATACATATTTTCATAAAACATAAAAAAAAAAACAAGATAACGTTAGGCCCACTGACGTTTTAAAGAAACGTCAGTGGGCTTGACGTTTCTTTTAGATTTTTAAATTTTTTTAATATTATATTCTATATATTTTATTTATATTTAATATATATTATTTCTTATTTATTCTCTCTAAAAATTATAAGAATATGTGTTAATAATTATTACATTTTTATTTTAATAATTTATTTTGATTATTATTTGAATAATTTAAAAAAATATATGTTTATATTTAATAATTATGTAATATTTTAATCATGAAATTATTTCTTAAGAAATATAAAAAAATTAACAGAAATTAACAAAAATTATATACAACAATTTATTAAATTAAAATAGTTCTATTTTGTATACAGATAAACTAATTTAAAATATGAGATTATCATAGATATGTTTTTAGAAAAAGATAATATCACATCAAATATTTTTATAATACCATAATATCATATTATATATTTTTATAACAAAAATATATCACATGCTAAATATTTTTACAATAAAATAATATCACACAGTATAGAAATAAAAGCACGAAATGACATTTAAAATACAACAATACTGAAATAAAAGCAGGAAATGACCTGCAACCATTACTGCAAAAATCACATTTCATGCACTCCAAGTTTTGTCTGCAAAATAACTGCCATTTCACATGCCATCTTCTGCAAAAACTACTGCATCCACATGTCTTCACATGTTTTCACAGCAAACTCATTCTCTCTCTCTCTCTTCACTTATATTCGTCACGTCTCCTTCTATTCCATTTCAAAGTGCATAAATCTTGTTAACTCGTCTTCTTTTCCTTCTTCTTCTTCTTGAGCATTTTTTTTGCTGCTCTGTGCTCCCATTTCACTTCTTCTCTTTTTATCAAATTATCTTTTCTAATTATTCTTGCATTCTGTTGTAACTATTTCTATTATCTGCTCCAAGATATATATTATTTATTTAAATTTTAATTTATTTGATAATATATATTAGATATCATTATTTCTTTTATTTTTCCTTTCACATGTATTGGTTTTTTTTTTTTTTTTTGGTTTATAATTCTGACAATTTTTTCTTTATTTATCACCAATCAAAAGAAACTTATATCTACTAATATCTTCTAACTTATTGCATGATATGACATTATTTTTTTCTCATACACTAATCATCAAATTTTTAATTTTTTGATGCTATATCATCTAGATTGTCTTCAACAAAGAAAACATCATTTTGCAGCGACATCTCCAGACATCTCCGTAACCTAAGCTAAGGTAAGTAGTATATAAACATCACTTATTTTACTATCATTTATTTCTGTGGATGTTTGTTTGATTTCATATATATATTTGCATGAACATGTTCGTAAATTTTTATTATATGAGTGTATTGTTTTACGTGTTCTTTAATTATTTTGTTGTATTTATTAAAGTGATGTTATTTCAATTTTATTTATTTCTTATGATGAATATTTTTTTAGTGTTGCATGTATTATATGTTTAACTTATTTTTCTTTACGATTTGTTATGTTGACTAATTAAAATTTGTTTAGTATAATTAATATATTATTATATGATACTTAAATAAATTATTGAAATTCAATAACAGTAATGACCCTTATAAATTATATTTTATAGGTATGACTTCAACATCAAAATCATCAGTATCAACTTCCACATGACCCAATAAAAATTTCACATACAAAGGTTATCGGTCTATCGTAAAAAAGTCTACAAGTTTGTTGCAATTAAAAATACGTAATCAACAACTAAAAGAAGAAATAGAGGGATTGAGGAGAAAGAATATTGCCGCAAATGTCATATCCAACATGCAAGAACAAGAAATACGAAAATTACGGCGGCGTGTAAAGATGTGCCAAGTTGAATTGGAGTGTTTATCTAACCGTGTCTCTGTTTTAGAAGGTTGCGTTCGGCAATAAGAAGATGTCTTAGAGCAGGAAATAAATTTTCTACGTGGTACTTTAAGTATCGTGACAACGGAAATGGATAATATGATAGAGCAGCTTGGGGTTAGAGACGGACATATAAACGCCCTTGAAAACGAGGTTCATGAGTTACATGCTCAATTGGATAATGAAAGACACCAAAATGAAATTATCCAACAAGAGAGTACGATTAACTTTCATCACGTGAATATGATGCGATCACGCATACTAGATCTTATAGATGTCACCCCTTGCTTAAATATTTGGGAAGATCCAGTTGAAAACGAAAGTGTTGATATAAAAGTCGTGGATGATAATAATGTTGTAGAAAATTTACCCGCAAATGATCATTCACAGAGTGATATATATTCTATGTAATTGTATCTTTATTGTGAAATGTAATGCATTATTTATCATGTTTTTCATACGTACTATGTGGTCCACACTTACTCATTATAATTTATTTGTTCTTCATGTTTTTATGATATTTTTATATTTCACAGTGAAACAAATTATAAATATCACTTTGAAGCAATGACGAGTCACAGACGAGTTGCAATTAGAATATAGCGGAGACAAAATTATACACAAAAATGGAAAAGTATTGTATAGTTGTGCGACCAATGGTTACACACGAATTGATCGAAATACAGACTTATCTGCATTGAAAGATCAAATTTACCAATTTCTTGGCATGCCTAAAGACCAGTTTCATCTAAAAATTTTAACAAAATGGGGGGAAGTTTACGGACACATTAATGTTATAGAGTCTATTGTCCAGATTGAGAATGATGATAATCTTAGGTTCTTCCTAGCTCCTAATGATGGATTAAACTCTATGGACATTTTCGTTGAGAAATAACCATGTCAAATTCTTAGCGAGCATGAACTTATGCTTATGAGCCAAGACTGGGGATATTATATATCGTTGATGTCCCAACAAGATGTGACATCACATCCGTCTAAGATTTCAGTAACCCTTGTGATTATGTGCCCGAAATCACTCAGGGCTTGGAGAACCTTGAGTTAAGAAACACTGTTTTCAGTTGTTCCAAGTCATGTAGTTTCCAAAATATAATTGGTCCTAGTAATACTAGGAATAAACCATAAGATATAATTGGTCCTAGTAATACTAGAAATACAGAAGACACTGACCCTTGTGCAGATTCATTATGTCCAATTTTCCCATATGAAATGGAAAATGAAAATTTAGATGACATAGAAGCAATAGTAGACGAAGAATATGTTGATGCAACCAATGTAGACCCCGATGGAGTGGAAACAACAATCCATATCGATTCGGACTCAAACATCCCATTTTACACAACAATTGTCCCCGAAGTTGTTGCTGACTCGATGCATAATCCTTTATCTTCATGGGAAAAGCTTTACGATCCTAGCCGAGGTATAATTGAGAAGGACATGGTATTCAGGGATAAGAAGGCTTTGATTTCAGCGATTAACGATTTCTCAATACGACATGCAAGACGTCAGTTTCAAGTTACAGAAAGCAAACCATTCCTTTGGGTTGTCAAATGTAAACACAGTACACCTAATCAAGAGTGCCCTTAGTATGTTAGAGCAACATTTAAGCGAAGTTTGGGGATGTTCAAAATAACAAAATATGGTGGAGATCATAGATGTTATATGAATGACATATTTTCTGATCATCAAAATTTGGATAAAAATTTCGTAGCTTTCTTGATTAAGGAAAATGTTCGGATCAATCCTGTAATCTACGTCTCTAAGGTACAAGCAGATGTTAAATACGCAATTGTATACTCAATTTCATATAAAAAGGTATTGCATGACATTAGACAGGCAATTGAAAACACTTATGGGATATGGGAGAGCTCCGTAAGAAAGCTACCTAAGTTTCTGGGTGCACTACAAAAGTGGAACATGGGCACCATTATCGTATGGAAACACCATGACACCAACGTCCCACATAAAAAGATTATCAAAATATTTTTTGGTCATTCGAGCCTTGTTACACTGGGTTCAAGTATTGTTGACCCATTATCAATGTTGATGGGACACATCCATGAAATACAAACATAAAATATTGATAGCCGTTGCAGTGGACAAAAACAAACAAATATTTCCCCTCGCAATTGCTATTGTGGACTAAGAGAATTTTGAATCCTGGAAGTGGTTTTTGGAATTGATTTGCAAGTACGTCATATGTGGGAGGGATCAAATGTGCATAATTTCGGATAGAAATGCAGGTCTTCTAATTGCAATACAGACTATACCCGCCTTTAATGCCCCACATGGAGTAAGTCGTTTTTTGTTTGAGATATGTTTGTTCAAACTTCAATTCGCATTTTAAAGATGTGCGATTGAAAGATTTGTGTTGGCAGGCTGGACCTGAACACCAAATCATTAAGCATAGCAGTGTTATGAATGAAATCAAAAGTTTGAATCCGGCAGCGTACTTGTATCTCAATCAAATCAATAAAGAACAATGGGCATTTACGCATGATGGTGGGTGGCGACATGGTATTCTAACCACCAATGTATCTTAAAAGGTGCTCAACGTCTCTCTTTAACAGCTATAGTGGAGATCACGTTCAAGTGATGTGTTGTGTATTTTAGAGAACGAAAAAAAGCTGTTAGAAGAATGCAGAGTAATGCTCATCCCAAATATCAATATTGGTCGCAACTCTTTGTGGGTCATGTAGTTACCCAAATCGATTACCATGAGCAATCTGCTATGGTGGTCAAACTCTCTGTCGTACAAATTCTCAAAGCTTGCAAACACATGCAACTGAAAAAGCAAGCTCAGAATCTGAAGATTTCTGAGATCATCTTGAAACCTTTTGAAATTTATGGAATGTATGTACTTCTATGATAGGGAAAAAAGGGTTATATGTGTATACATGTATTTATAATTGTCTGTAATTTAATTTTATACTTTTTTTGTGATTGTATACATTTTTAATTTAATAATCCTACATTAATTATTGTTGTTTTTCATTTGCAGTACTTGATGGATATCAATTCACGGAACCACTATGGCCCTAAGAACTCGACAGTTCTTACATTTCAATCTCAGCACATTTTTGAGGGCCTACTAAAGCCAGACGTGGATTTGAACTCTTTCTTCGCTTTAGGCAGTGTGACAATGATTTTTGGGAATTATTTGAAGATGGACTGTCTCATCCCCACACACACGTATTGGACTTGTTATTAGAAATGAGTTTTTGCGTTGTATATAGGTGCGGAGGGTTTAACTCAAATAACCACTTAATCACCGCAGCGAGGTCGCATCTAGAAACCCACACATATTACTTGCCTGTAGGTGAAGCTACTGTCACTTTGTTGGATGTCGCCTTAATTTGGGGTTTACTGATTGAAGAAAAGTTGGTATAAGAAGTCGATTTTATGATGTCTCCCAATGAGTGGGATTACTGTTAGGTGCTCTTGGGTTACACGCCAAAAGTATCCCACATCAAAAGTGGAAAAATTAGAGTGAGCTCTTTAGTAGCTCTTATGCGATTGCATTCGGTGATGGATGATAGCATAGTTGAACATGTTAAGCAATTTGTGCAGGCATTCGCGCTATTCCTGTTATGGGGTGTGATGTGCCCTTATGCTAAATTTAATACCACTAGTATATTTACAATGCTTGCAAGATGTGAAATCAATTAATGAGTACAGTTGGGGTAGTGCCGTCCTATATTCCCTTCTTCGTCACTTGTGCGATGGAAGCTTGAATGCAAAGAAAAATCTCAGTGGACCAGTTCAACTATTACATGTACTACATACAAATTTATTAATGAATCTTCCAGATTTAACCTTATTAATTACTAATTTTTTACGCCTTTATAATATTATACAGATTTGGGCTTGGTCGCGAATATCGTCTATTATGCCTGTATCTAAGGCACGAAGATTAAATATGCTGGAAATTGAAAGACCTCAACATTTGGGTGGTGGTACACTCCCTATGGGCCCTTTCGGTGCACTGTAATGTTTACAATTCATTTAAATTTTTGGTGATTTTAGGTTTATGATTATCTCAATTGGCATCTACTAACCAACTAGTAAACTATATGTAATAGTTGGAATAATGATAGCAATTTCGTGCACACTAATAGACGCCAGGTGAAGGTTTTCAGAGAAATTTTGGACAAATTGACTCATGAAAATATTTGATTTCTCAGTTCATTTTATGAATTCTTATATGTAATCATTAAAAAATATATGTTTTTTTTTTTCGTTTTTTACCATTTTACTTGGGATCCATATGATTGGTCGCAACCGAAAATATTACAATTGTCTTCCCGAGGTTTCTCGGACAATCTGTGATCACAATGTCCTCTAATTTTTTTTTTCATTTGTGGAGTTTTATCATCCAGAGAAGGTCTTCCATCAATTCTGAATGTTGCAAGATATTTCGACTTAGTTCGACCCTTTTGATGACTGGAAAATGAATGTGCATAATATCGATCGTAAAGGGCATATACATGCTAACTGGATGGACATACACCAAAAATATATTCATCAATGGATACAAAGAAATGAATATATCAGGGGCACCCAATTTCTTATTAACCCAATGACAACTCCTGATTATTATGGTTGGTATAACTCAATTACACGTCGTTTTATATCCCCTGTCGATAGCCATGAAGAAATGGGAATCAAAACTGGAGATGCCTCATTGATGCACTACATGGTACACAATATACATCCATACATCTATATCTATCTAAGTTTTTCTATATATTCAATGTGTGTTAATGTGTATATGTTAAATGATTTATGTATCTGTAGATTGAACAGTTGGAACCCATGAAGAGGAGCATAAATAATAGAAACAGGTTAGACATTGAGCAACTTAATTTTTTGTTAGATGAACATCTCTCTTTGTACGGAAATTTAGAGCGACCAATTGAGAGGCTGTCTTCGGAGCCTACATATATGATGTATACCCAGCCTGCACATCAACATGAGTCCCAAAGTTAAGCAGATGCAATTTGGAGAACTAGAAGAAGTCATCGGGCTGATCATGAATTTAGCCCTGAACATCAGATGCCACCACCTGGAAATTTTGCATCAACATCTTCACGACCAGGATATCCAACTGAAGGAAATGTGGAGGATGTATATAGGCCTTCAATGAGTACACTTACATATACTCCGACACCATACTATCCATCTTTGTCCACTCCCTCGCAATATCACCATGTGAACTTTGACCTAGGAGCTAGAGAAACTACAAATGTGACAATCTACGAGTATTTCCATCATAATCCTATTCCATTCCAGTACTCCGATATAGATAATTTTTGGGATGTAGCCGAACAGTCAACATCATCCTCTAGCAGAATGATAATTCCTTCGACGATAGTTTTAGAGGAAGATGAAGTACAAGAAAATTTAAAGCCACAAGTAAATGCCTTTGACATAAGAGTTAGAACAGGTGGAATTAGAAGACGACAACAAGAAACCTCAGGAAATGAAGTGCAAGGTCAAGGACGAGCTCGGCGAACGATAAAAAAATAGATGTTGTGGTACAGGAGGGCATTTCTAATGTCGGTGTAATATGCATCAATATTATGTAACGTCGAAACAATTTGTGTGGTTTAAATATTTACCTTCTAGGTATTTATTATATTTCATTTGTTTACTCTACTTGCAATTTTCCAAAAAAAGAAAAATAATTATCACCGAAAAGATATAATTATGGCAAGAAAACATAAATTAAACGAATTTATCAAAAAATATAAACAAATTTTTTCAATTGGCCGACCGAGTTGGCTGAATGACCAAGTATTTTAATCAAGTGGGGTACAATGCTTGGTTAACCGAGTCTGTCGACCGAGTGAGATATGACCGAACGGCCAAAATTCTAGATTTTTTTCATTCGGCCGATTGAGTTGACTGAATGACCAAGTGTGTTGACTGAGTGGAGTACAACGCTCAGTTAACCGAGTTCGTCGACCAAGTAAGATGCAACCAAGCAGTCAAAATTCCAAATTTTGTTTTCACTCGGCTCACTGAGTTGACTGAATGACTGAGTGTGTTAACCGAGTGGAGTACAACGCTCGGTTAATCGAGTCTGTCGACCGAACGGAAAAATTCTAGATTTTTTTCATTCGGTTTACTGAGTTGGCTTGATGTTCGAGTGGTGTCCCCGAGTGAAAATTGGTGACTCGGTTGATCGAGTCACCAGTTAGACCGAGTCGAGTGATCAAGTCGGACGTAGAATCCAATTTATATATAGTTTTTCCCCCCTTTTCACTCATTTTTCTTATCCCCCAAAACCCTACTCTCACCCATCTCTCTTAGTGGCTCTCAAAACCATTCGAATTTCTACTAAAATAGTAAGACATAGATCATACAACATATTTAGTCTTTCAATTCACCCGCTAAATCGCATTCACGGATACATTTGTGAAGATTTGAAGGTTGGGGCTTTTCATACATTTATCTATAATCTTTTTCAAATAAGGTATGTTTTCAATATCCATCTATTTTCTTGGAGTGATATATTGGTCATACCTTCTATTTGGAGTTTGTGCCTTCAATCGGGTTATGTTATTGGAGTATTTCATTGAATACTTGGTGTGCATCATAGTAATTGAGGATTTGGCTGTATTGGCATTGAATATAATGATAATGTATTGTTATTATCCCATAAATTAGAATCTCGTTACGATTATTTCATGTTATTAATGAAATAAATACATGTATTAAAGGATGAATAGATAATAAATGTATTAATAGGTGTATGAAATATGAATATAGTATTTACCATTGAAGCTTCTGAATTTGTTCCAATAATATGAAAGATGTGCATGTTTGAAGTAATGTAATTAATATAAGAGTGGATATATAACTTGATGTTTTGTAGGCATTGAGAAAATGTATTTGTATCTGTTTGGTGCTCGTTGTCTCACCGCTGATGAAATGGGTCAACAAATAGAGGATAGACGTAGATTTGAAGGGGAGCAAAGACTTGAAACTCAAATTCATTCAATGAAAGTTGTAGATACTGATTTTGATTGGAATCAACACTCCGTGGAAGAAGAACAACAAGAATATGAGAGAATTCTAGCAACTATGCCCGATGCATACAGCATAGAATTTGAAGGTTGGGATATTCTGAGTGAGAGATGGTTTGAGGTGTACAGAAAAAAAGACGGGCCACCCGTTTTGCAGATGAAGAATGCATGAAAGAGCTAGGAATTTACGAGGATCTAAAAAATTGTGCAAAAATATGGGATGGTCTAAGTTCTTCGCCTTACGAGAGAAGACATATGAGCGGTTGGTCCTTGAATTCTTCTCGACCATTCACGTGGGATACGATGATACCGTGCTGGGAGCCATAACCTTTTATTTTGGTAATAAGTTTCATACGCTTTTTTCGGAAACCTTAAATGAAATTTATGGATTTCTGAAGAAGAAATTATCCAATCTACCAGATACGAAGATACACTTCCCTGAATTCAATCCAATAATGTTTTGGAAGGAAATAACGGAGGCTTTTCTAGACAAGCCATCCGTTCACAACCCTAGCCGATCAAAAGCATCAATTATAAGAAGTCCGGCGATTCGATATTTCCAATGGTTCCTCTGAAGTACAATTTTTGGAAAACCTTAACTAGGGGTTGTTACATTGGACGATTTTTCATATTATGGTGTTTGATGAATGGAAAAAAATTCAATGTATCACCGATGCTTTTAAGGCAGTTTGTACGAACAAAATAGTAAGTAGCAAACCATATCGGATGTTTGATTACTTCAATTGCTCGATATGTCGGGATTAATTTGGAAGGGTTGGAAGAAACTCTAGGCAAAACAACCATCAACCTCAAACTTCTAATCAACATGAAGATGTGTATGTTGCACCCCAGCGTGAGAAAATTGTATCTCAGTTTATCTGATAAGAAAAGACTTTCTCTGCCCTACTCTCGTCTGACAAATGTCTTTGGTGGAAAAGTATCGAATATTCTGGTTAATGGCTCAATCCACACTGAAGTCATTGAGAAGAGCAAAAGAGAACTTAATAATGAAGAGGAAAGAAGGAAGAGGAGGAGAAGAAGTACAAATACAAGAACACAACCTATGGATGTCGATATTGAAGAACAAAATGAGGATGAGATGATGGGGGAAGCATAACTACTTACATACGCACATGGACAAAGAAGGGAAAATCTCCCACAGTATGAGACCAGGACTTCCCAGCAGGCCCACCCTTCACATCAACTTCATACAGGTTGGAACGATTGGTCAGAATGGAGAAATGACTTAGATACACGGGTTGCCAACATCGAAGAATATATGCATCGCCAAGCATATAATTCTCAAATTGCACTTGACATGCAGAGACAACAATACCGTTACACGTGCAGCAAGGCCATTTTGAGGAGCGTGAATATCATGCATATCAACCTTTCAACCCATCAAATAATCTCCATATCGACCATGAATTTATTCTATCTAGAAGTATGTGGTCCAACTATTCATCTTGTTTTGCCTCTAAACTCATATTCATTAGTATTGTTAAAATATAGCAAATCTTGACTATGTTTATTTATTATAATAATTATCCGGTATTATTTGTTGCATTAACCAAAAAATTGGTTTGTATATTTATTTATTTTATTATATTAAAAACATATGAAATCAAACGTCCCATCAACAACACACCAAACAGTTAATGCACATTACAAATGTATACATACCCAGCAAGATGTTACTATTATAAATACGTGTGTGGTGACATTCATTTTACTTACATACATAGATGGATCACCCATTGGAATTCTCTCCTCTTCTCTACAATCAAAATGCTATAACTTGTAAGAAGCTGAGTTCTACTCGGACACCGACTGGACAAAGGAGATGGAGATAGTGTTTGTGAATACTCTTGTCAAGGACGTCGAAGCAGATGATTGAGAAATTGGTAATCATTATAGCAACTGCTTACTAAAAGTAAGAAATGTTTTGAAGAACCTATTCAAGGAGCGTAAATTCAGTTATGCTGACGTGAAAAGCCGCGTTGATATGCTACAATCCCGTCACTATACGTTCAAACAAATGACAATCACGGCTAGAGTTTGTATGGTTGGTGAACGACAGCTTATAAAAGATACACCGGATCATTGGCGTTTATGGGTAATTTTCTCTAAAAGTTAACCAACAATTCATTTTCTTGATTGTAAATATCCAATTTACAGTTATATTAATTATTCTTACATTTATAGAATTGAGATCCCAATATGATAAATACAATTGCATACTTATTTGATGGCGAGTAATTCTTCAACCAACTAGAGAAGCTTTTCAAGTTTGAAGATCATGATGTTGTGAGTGGACCATCTTCCTCAAGTATGGAGAGATCTAAGGCGAAGAAAAAATAATTTGGTGTAGCTACTATTTTCGTTTCAGATGTTGAATTTTCATGACTATTGTGATAGTATTATGGTATTATTTATTGAGTGTTATAGTATATGTATAGGTTAAGGTGCTAGGTGTTGTAATCGCCATAAATTCACCTTAGCTAATCTTTATATATATTATTTATTTCTTGATCTTACTGAACACCAAGAATTATATTTAAATACCAATATTATGAAAAATTATAATAAATTCATTTTATTATTACACAATAACATAAACATAAAACAACAATAAACTATTACACCGAAGAAAATTTTCCTAAAAAAACACAAACAAACAAAATAAAACCCTTATTAGCAATTTTTCACATGGACACAATTAACCACATGAACCACCACTTGTACTCGATACGTCTGGAGCCAACAATGAAGCCCTCAGCCTGACCAAACCAATCTTAAAAATGACTTTCGTTCGAGTATTTTCAACCAATGAGAAAATACATAAATCACCCAAATTCAATTCCGTGTCTTCCACAAAGCGCCCCCAACTTGCATTATCAAATTTTGATTTTTTGTGATTTCCATGGTATCGCATTGTCCATGACTTTTCTAGACAATATAAAACAACTGGTACTTCAATGTTAGGTAAGAGTTTGATCATCTTCTTAGGCATTGACAACAAGAAAATTTATTAAAAAACAAAAAAACTTGAAATAAATAATATACACACGTTGCTATAGCTCTTCTAAAAAAAATTACCAGTAGATAGTGCGGAGCAATATGTGATTTAGACAATGTAATATCAAAATAAGGCTTATTTTCATCCAGAATTGGCGAGTCATTGATGTATCCTTCATCACTCGTGCAAGCTGGCCCTTTTCCCTTACTCGTTCTCATTACGCATTTATGTATTATACTAAGACATTCCTATACATATATTAGTTCAGGAATAGAAATTATTACTGAACTGACTGCACGATACGACGTAGACTTCAGTGGAATTTGAGAAGACGTGCACGCTATAAAAATTGACCTCGCTTCACTACACTCTCTGTAAAAGAAAATGTGCAGAATTTTTCAAATTGATTGACAATTCTCTGAAAAGTAAAAAGAAAAGTAAAATTTATTGACAATTCATTCATAAGAGGTACAATTATCATAGTTTTAAAATTATATATATATATATATATAAATTATACATATATAATGATATAAAAAATTAAGAAAAATATAAATCTATACGTAACTATATATTTTTTATAAATAAAACACATAATATATATTTTATTTCAGAGATTAAATAAAAAATTTAAATCTTCAAATTAAAATATTACATATATTTTAATATAATAAATATTCTTTATTTTATAAAAAATATTCATATTATGATTTAATTATCTTAAATAAAAATAAAAATTTTAATTATTTACATTTATTTAATTTATATTTATATAGAAATTATATACATATTTTTATAAATAAAAATTTATATAAGAAAAAAAATAATATACACGATAACCATATATATTTTTAAAAGAATAAATAAGAAATAATATATCTATTAAATATAAATAATATATATAATATAATATTAAAGAATATACAAAAATTAAAAGAAACGTCAAGCCCACTGAAGTTTTTTTGAAACGATAAGACCACTGACGTTATATATATATATATTTATTTATTTATCTAAATATATATATATATATACTTTTTAAATATTCAAATTATACTTCAAATAAAAGTATAATAATTATTAAAAAATATCCTTTAAATTTTATAAATTTTTTTATAATATGATTTAATTATCTTAAATAAAAATATAAAATTTAAATATTTACAATTATATAATATATATTTCTATGAAATATATATATATTTATATAACAAAAAAATTTAATATAAATGATAATTTTATTTTTTTAATAAGGATAAATAAGAAATAATATATATATTTATAATATATGTAATATATATAAATACTAAAAAAAATTAAATCAAAGAAACATCAGACCCACTGATTTCTCTTAAAACGTTAGTGGGCCTGACGTAATAAAAGATAAATAAGGAAAATGTGAACATAAATATTGTGAACATAAATAAAAGATAATAGAAACACATTAGTATTAATTGTTAGTTTAAGAAAATATTATTGTTATTTAACAAAATAATCAGGTCAATCCATTTGCTTGTGATCAAGGACGAGATGTCCGGTTCTTAAATAAACTGTAAATTTTCATCCAGCGATCCAGGTTTTGTAATATTTTTATTTATAAAAAAATAATTTAAATAATTAAATTAAAGAATATGATAATTCTATATTTTTTATTTAACTAATATTTATATGAAACTCAAACTCAATACAAATTGTCTACAATAAATACTCAAATATAATTGAAATAATCATCAAACAAATAGTTTCATATTTTAGATTTAATATTTTATTATATATATACTAGGCTTCCGTGCGATGTACAAACAATGTGTGAATTTTCTAATTTAATTTAGTTATATAATATTATAAAATTCAAGTATTATATAATATTCATATATTTGTTTCTCTCACTCACTCTCTCTCTCTCTCTCTCTCTTATTTTCTAATCAAAGTATCTTCAATAGTTAGCATCAAATATGTGCAATGTAAATTATTACAATTATTATATGAATATGTATATTTACAGTATGCATTTAAAAAAATTGCATAATAATTTTTATGATTGTGAAAATACATTGGTTTAAAAAAATTATTTTTTTGTGATCATGGTAAAACTTATATGTTTGACAAAAAAAATTATATATATATATATATAATATATATATAGTCACATACTTTAGAAGAATGTTTTGTGCAATATCTCTAAAAATTGAAATTTCTTTCGAAAATTCATTGATAAAATAAATTATTTTAACGAAACATGTACATGCTGAAACACTATATCAATGATAGAATAAATATACATTAACATTATAATATTAATAAAGAGCTAGGTATTGTCAAATAATTAAAAGTTATAATCATATTGTTCAATTTCATTAGACAACAAATGTCAATTTTTTTAACAAAAAATATTAGTAAAGAACAAAAAAATCACCACTATAGGATATTTATTTTTGTATTTTTTTTTTATGTTTTTGGATAGACAAATATCAAAAGATATACATAATTTTATAAGATTGATTTCTTGCTTGGATATTTAGAGAATGATTTGTTCATATCTACTTAATTATTTTAGTTAAATATAAAAATATATAACAATGAACTTAAGAAAAAATATTTATATTTAATAATTAAAAATAGCGGTAGCAAATTTTTCCGCCTAAATTGATTTATAATCTGAAAAATGCTTAATTTTTGAAACAGAAATGAAGGTCAGCACAATTGTAATGTTATACATAATATTCCTTCTACATTCATAAACCAAATAAATTCAATAAACAATAAATTATGAAGTTTATAGTACAAAAAATTTTCTAAACTTCTATTTAGATACATAAACTTTCTATATTAAAAGATTTGATTTTCGTTGAATCATGATGTTCGTATATTTTTTTGACACCGTTGTACTTATTAGTTTTTATTGACTCTAATATATATATATATATATGTATCATTACTTCTATAAATAAAATTTATGGCATATTTCCGTCATAACTTGTTTACTAAATTTGTTTATTTTTATTTCTTATGTGGAATAAATAATATAATTAATTTTAAGTAGCCTAGAGACTGCCACTATTTGTATGTATATAAATAGAAAGAGAAGTATCGTCTAGAAAATATTAAATTTTTCTACATAAACTACTTTCTAATTTTGATATTTATTTATATATACATATATATATATATATCAATATATATATATATGTGTGTGTGTGTGTGTGTGTGTGTGTATAAGATATCACAATACAATTTGATTAATCGAGCCACAATTTTCAATGTTGAAATCACACTTATTATTTTTAAGATATACTAAAATTATGTTGTATTATTATCTATAAAATTATATTTATTTGATTATCTTTTTTATGATTATTTTTATTTCTCACTAAATTTTTTAAAGCTTATACTAAAATAATAAGTATTTTTAAATTCTAAAATTATGTTTTATTATTTGGATATACTTAGAATGCTATTGTTGGTGGTCATGAATATTTGTGAGGGTGTTCTTGTATATATAGACACACACACACACACACATATATGTACATATATATATATATAGTTGTATTAGGATTAGGAATTAGTTTCCTTTGAAGTAGGATGTGTATTTTTGTCGTAGAATTGAGCATGCGATCAAATTCCTTTTTTTCGAAAGATAAATCTTAATTAATGTATTTAACAAATATATCTTCATTATGATTTTTCTTTTATTAAATTTTAGTAAAAGATAGGACTCCTTATTAATTTCACATGTAGGGACGAATACCTATCAAACTTCTTTTTTTTTTTTTTTTAATTTTTTTGTCTAAATTTCATTTTGTGTAACAAAATTTTTGGCTAATAGATTTCTTTGTTTATAAAAGGTAAAAAAATTAATTTTTTTCTTTCTTATTTTATTTTAGGTCTTTATATTCAATAAATTATAAAATCAGGAAAAATAATAATAATTTATGAAAAATAAAAATTGAAAATGATAATAATTTTAAATTGAGAAAATAAGAAATATATGTGATATAATACAAAAATAAATTATAATATCAGAAAATAATAACAAATAATTAAAAAATAAATAAATGGTAGGATTTCACAAAAAATAAAATTTAGATTATGATAAATTAAAATAATAAAATTTAATATAAAAATATTAACTATTTCTTGAATTAGTTTGTTATGCAAATCTTTTGGATTGGTGTGTTACAACCGCATAACATTACTTTTTGTTAGTTAGCTGTAATTTCACGTTGAATAAGTTGATATTGATTTCTTTTGTCATCCAACTGTCCACGTAATCGAGGAGCCCATATATATATATAAACAAAATGACTTTTTCCAATTCCGTTTTTCCGCCTAAACTTCATTACTTATTTAGAATAATTATATTATTATTAAATTAAAATTAGACGTTTTTATTCTAGAAATTTTGATTCGATTTTAAAATCTAAATCATTCCACAAATTTAGGAGTTTCAAAATTAGATGATATGAAGATGAATATACTGTAATATTTAATACATGATTCGAAATCTATATATTTTATCGAATATTAATCAAATCACTAAATTATAAAATTAAAAAATATATATAAAATCTAACAAATATATGACTCAATTTTCTCGATTCATTTTATCAATATATATATATATATATATATAAACAAAATGACTTTTTCCAATTTTAGTTTTTCGCCTAAACTTCATTACTTATTTAGAATAATTATATTATTATTAAATTAAAATTAGACATTTTTATTCTAGAAATTTTGTTTCGATTTCAAAATCTAAGTTATTCCACAAATTTAGGTGTTTCAAAATTAGATGATATCAAGATGAATATACGGCAATATTTAATACATGATTCGAAATCTATATATATATATATATATAAGCAAAATGACTTTATTCAATTTTGTTTTCCCGCCTAAACTTCATTACTTATTTAGAATAATTATATTATTATTAAATTAAAATTAGACGTTTTTATTCTAAAAATTTTGATTCGATTTCAAAATTGCAATGAAAATAATTGGTAAGACAAGTATAACAATATGTGCCCTATTTCAGTTGTCACCAAAGCCTACACTTTTCAAAATATTATTTTCAGGTTTATTTTATTTTTAGATTTTTTATTCATATGTTGCTTTCAATTTATTATAAACATATTTTATTTTCTTAACTATTTTTCTTTCTTATTTTATTTTATTTTCTTAACTATTTTTCTTTCTTATTTTTAAACGAAAAGTTCGTCCATCTCTTTCAGTTTTTGTTTGATTGTTCTTGTGATTTTTTGTTGATATCTGCTAATTATTTAACGTATAACCATTGTGAGATTATTCATTAGCTTTCTAAGTATTTGTTTCTATTTAATTTCAAATTTTGTGATATTATTATATTTAATTGGTGATTTGCTTAGTATTTTTATCCCTAATTTGACTGTGTAATTGACAATTTTTACGAGATATGTACAAATCTTTATTTTCTTTAATCTGCTGACATCTCTATTTTAAAAAGAAATAATTTCATTCAACCTTCTATAAATTGTGGATATCATGCTTATCAATTTGTGAACGAGAACTGAATTACAAATCCTTTTACAATATATTATATAACTTGAATATATGCTTATATTACAAAATATAAAGAAAAAAAAATTTAATTAGCAATTCGCAAAATATTTTGTCCTTAATTTGACTATGTAATTGGTAAATTTTACGAGATCTATACAAATCTTTATTTTCTTTAATTTGCTGATTTGGCTATTTTTTTAAATTTAATTTGATTCAACCTTCTATAAATCATGGATATCATGCTTATCAATTTGTGAACGAGGCTAATTCTAATAGAAGAAAAGACAAAACATAAAATTACAACAAATTTCTACTCATAATACAAAAAAATAATCACTTCTTTCTGTGTCAATTTATATATATAAACTAATCTTAATTTTTGCGGTCGTTTAAGATTTAAAAATAAAATATTAATTTTTTTAACGTTAAACTCGATTAAAATAAAATTATATAGATTAATCTGACTGTATTAAGTAAATATTAATTGTTTTTATTTTTATATTAAATCAATTTATTGTAATCTAACTTATTAGATATATTGGTTATCTAGATCCCAAAATTTGTGAACTTATAGGATTTAAACTGAATTACAATTTATCTCTATGAATATTTAGAAGTTTGTTTTGATATACTATCATAATAAAATAATAAAAATTAAAATTAATAATAATATTATGATTTCTTATTGCGATTTTTAGTTATCATTAAATCGTGGGTTTGTCAATCAAATTATTTTATTATATCTTATATATAGATATATATTGATATAGTTTTGTATAAAAAATCATAATTTAATGTAATTTAGGAAGAAAAAACTGTTTTTATTTAAGATGATACTTATCTTTATATATATATATATATATATATATATAAATATATATCACATTTAACTTAAGAAAAAATATTTTATAGTTAATGATTAAATTTAATGTATGTATGTGTGCATAAATATGTGCAATATGGATGTCAAATTAAATATCATGAAAAGAGAATTAATTAGATATATTTTTTTTTTTCGAAAAATTGAAAATGTTACAAAAAAGTTATAAGCTTTTTGAAAATTTTAATGAAAATAAAAAAAGTAAAAAAATAATCAAAGTAACATATTTTGATAGGTAATAAATATGAGAATGAATAAGTGTCGCAACTTTATTAATCAAATATATATAGATAGATCCTCTTATAGATTTGCATAGAAAAATAGATATCATAATATATATATATATATATATATATGGTATATATTTGCATAGAAAATAAATACAATAATTATAAATTAATTTGATATTTTCTATTTATAACTTCTGTTATTATATATATATAGATAGATAGTATCTATTATTTTATGCTAATTTATATCAATATCTATCAATATATATTTGATTGATAAAATTACGACATTTATTAATTTTCAAGTTTTTATCTATCAAAACATGTTTATTTTATTATCGTTTTTATTATTTTTTTCATTTTTCACTAAAAAATTCAAAATCATATAACTTTTTTGTTTCAACTTCAATTTAAAAAAAAAAAAAATATATATATATATATATATCTAACTAATTATATTTTTACGATCTTTAATTTGACATCCATATTGCACATATATACACACCTATATACATTAAAATTTAATTATTAAATATAATTTTTTTCTTAAGTTAATTGTGATTAAAAAAATCAATTTTTGGCTTCCTAAATTATTTTTAAGTATGATATATATTTTTTAGACAAATATATATATCAATGTGTATCTATATATATAATATAATAAAATAATTTGATTGATAAAGTCACGATTTAATGGTTACTAAAAATCACAATAAAAAATAATTATATTATTATTTATATTTAGTTTAGTTATTTTATTATGAGAGTATATCATAACAAACTTATATTCTGTCAATATAAATTATAGGTCAATTTAGATCCTACAATTCCGTCAACTTGAGGATATATATAACCAATAAATATGTATATATAAGTTAGATTCTAATTAGTTTGATCTAAAAATAAAAATAATTAATATTTACATAACAAAGTAAGATTAATCTGTGTAATTTTATTTTTATCATATTTAATGGTAAAAAATGAACAAAAATTTAATATTTTACTTTTGAAATTTTAAACAACTACAAAAATTAAAATTCTTTTTTGACAGTAGATTGTCAAAAAAAAAAAAAAAAAAAAAAAAGAAAATATTCTATATTACACATCTTTTACATTATATTTAACATCTATATATGTATATGTGTGTGTGTGTGTGTGTGTATATATATATATATATATATATATATAAAGAGAAGTACACGCTAATATATCATTCTATAAATATTCAATTTTTTTTATAAGTCAAACCACGTCTATCACTTGGTGCATTATTAGTTAATATGTCAAAACAAAATATATCTTTAAAATATAATTTTATTTTTTCAACAAATTTAGTACTTTATTTTTTTTATTAAACTATACTTTCTCAACTTAAACCATAAAAAATATTTGGGTTGGTTCAAGTTGAGGCTCATATTCATGTTTGTTTAATACATTTTTATTTTAAATTTATATACTTAAAATTATCAAAATTAATAAAATCATAAAAAATAAATAAATAATTAATAAAAATAAATCACAGGAGAAATTACTAGTATTTAAATATAACACAATAATCCTCCAAAAAGATATTCTATATTTTGGACCTAATAATTATTTTTATATATGTAATATGTATGTCAAATTAAAGATTATGATTAGAGGTGTACTTTGAGATTATATTCATAAAAATGATTAGTAAAGAAAATGTTATAAAGTTTTGAGTTTCTTTTTGGCAATTTAAAAAAAAAAAAATATATGATTTTCTTTTCCATTTTGCTGAGCATTTGAATGGAAAAACTTATCCTTGTCCTTCTGTCCTTATATAATCTTTATCCTTATTTCCTTACTTAATATAACAATAGAAACGCTGAAAAGTAAAAATTTGCCATGTGTCATCAACGCACAAAAATTATAGTTAATATAAATAAAAAAAAATCCCTAAAAATATGCTAAAAAACAAATGTCACTTCTAGAAAAGTAATGTATTTTTTACTTAAGAAAATATAGTAAGAAAAATTACATGTTAAAGAAAAAAAGTTATTTTATATAAATAAAAAGTAGTTTTTTTAAACTAAAATTTTAAAATTCAAATAACCTTATTGTTTCAAATCCATGTTTTACATGCGATATATCAAATTAATCATCTTCTTATGATCTTTAGTTTGATACTAATATACTATATATTAAAATAAAATATTATATTTAATATATGAAATATTTTCTTATGAGTTAAATTATTAAATTATATTTGAAATATGTGTTAAGTTTGATAAAAAATGTATTAAATTCTTATATGAATTTGAGAAACATAAAAAATATTTTGATAAGTTTATTTTACTTCAAATTAATCGTTTTACTATGATCCTTAATTTGATACCAATATTATATTTAGTAAAATATTATATTATATTTAAATTATTAAATAATTTTTTATGAGTTAATGTTTTTCAATTTTCTTTGAAATATATGTTAAGTTGAATAAAAAATGGATTAAATTCTTATATGAATTTGAGACAAATTTTTTTTTTAATATTTTTATATAATAATAATACTAAATATTTTCATAAATTAAAAATATTATATTATTTAAGTATATATTAAGTTGTTTCATTTTAATAATTTTTGCAAAATTTAAATATTTGTATTGGTTTTGAGAAATTATAATAGGATGGATTGAGTTTAAATTCTAAAATTCACTTTGTTATATAATTATTTATTTATTATTTATTAGAAAAACTTTTTAAAAGAATGAAAATGCATTATACTTATGAAATTACTTCAAATTGATTTGAGTGAAAAAAATTATTTTTAATTTCTTATATCTACCACATATTGTGAATGCTATTGATATTTGGTTTTAAAAGCATAAAAAATTTAAATTTAAAGAAAAATAAATACCCACAAAATAATTTTGAAAGATGCGGTTTTTTTTTTTTTTTTGTATCATGTAAAAAAATTATCCTCAAAAGTCATACCCAAAACTTATGAATTTTTTCTTTGTATTTTTATATTTCATAAATTTTTATTTGCATCATGATCTCTTACTTTGTTATATAATTATATGTTTTAATTTTTTATCATATCACTTATATATTTTATAATGTTATATAATAATAACATAATTTTATAATATATTATTAATATAATTAATATATATTTTATTTCTTGCATTGCATAGGTGAACATCTAGTCTAGTATAAAAGAAGGATCGTTGGAGTTTTCTCTTCTCTTTACACGTGTCTTTATAATTAATTGACATGTTTCTTTTACACGCTTCCTCATTCTCTTTTTATCTCTTATATTTTTATTTTTCATTTAAATTTAAAAATTCGAATAATTTTTTCATTTTAAGTTCAATTTTTATATATATAATATATAAAATTAATCTTCTTTTTGTGGCAGCCAATGGTGACCATCTTCAAATGTAGGCACAACGTTTTTGGCTCTATATATATTCTCTAAAAAATCAACTTCTCAATTAACTTAAGCTGAATGTATTAACTATTAGCATTCTTTTGTAGAGAGGTTAGTCTTACTCTTAACATATAAACAGCCATTTTCTTCCTCTTGAAATCAAAAGCATTAACTTTGTTTTTTATATCTCGAAAATGAAAAGCTTCAATTTCTTCCATACTCTTGTTCCAATTCTCTCAGTATTGTTGTTGCTGCACAATGTCCCCTGCGAAGCACAACTATCTACCTTATTCGACGATACTACATGTCCAAATGCAACTGCTATCATCCGCAGTTCCATCCGCCGAGTGATATCCGCTGAGCGCCGGATGGCAGCCTCCCTCATTCGTCTCCACTTCCACGATTGCTTTGTTCAGGGCTGCGACGCCTCAATCTTACTAGACGACACGCCCACTATCCAAAGCGAAAAGATAGCAGGACCAAACGTCAACTCGGCCAGAGGATACGAGGTTATTGAGGCTGCCAAGCGTGACGTTGAGCGTGTGTGCCCTGGAGTTGTTTCTTGTGCCGACATTCTCACATTGGCTGCGCGAGATACCTCAGTTGCTGTAAGTATACAACTAATATTATTTTATGTACGTATAAAATCAACATATGATCTGATCTGATCAAGGACAAAGAACAGATTGGTGCTTCATCGTGGAATGTGAGGCTGGGAAGAAGGGGCTCTACCACCGACAGCCCTTCCCAAGCAAACACTGATCTTCCAAGCCCTTTTTCTGATCTTAATGGCCTTATTTCTGCTTTTTCCACTAAGGGTCTCAATGCAAGAGACATGGTTGCCTATCCGGTGAGACAAATTTAATTTATTTTTTCCTTCTAAATATTAGAATCGTTAACATAAAATAATTGATTCAAAGATATATTTATGGATGCAGGAGCTCACACATTAGGTCAATCCCGGTGCTTCTTGTTCCGCGGTAGGATATACAGCAATGGAACAGACATTGATGCCGGATTTTCCAGCACTAGAAGGCGCCAGTGCCCCCAAACAAGCGGCGACGGTAATTTGGCGCCACTCGATTTGGTCACGCCAAATTCATTCGACAACAATTACTTTAGGAATTTGGTGCAGAGAAAGAGGCTCCTTCAGTTGGACCAAGTCCTTCTCAGTGCAGGACCAACAAACAGCATTGTTACAGATTATAGCAGAAACCCACGATTGTTTGCTTCGGATTTCGCTAATGCAATGATCGAAATGGGAGAGATTCAGCCTCTCCTCGGACAAAATGGAATTATAAGAAGGGTCTGCAGTGCCATCAACTATTACTGCATGTAAGTTGCTGTCCATTTATTCATCCCTCATTCAATAATTGTATATCTATTCACAGTATTTTCGCATCTTCCTTTTCTTTGTAGTTTTTCTTGATCAAATTATCAGAATCCCCTACATTTCTTTTGGTGAATTTTCTGTAAATTTCTAAAAGAGAGTCATGTATGATTTTATAAAATGTGTTGGACTCTCACTGTTTTTAAATGTACGAGATTCAAATCTGAGTTATAGTTGGGTATGTTATATTTATGGGTGTGGCTATTCATACCCTCAAAAATCTCTAAACATACCCAAGAGTCTAAATACACCCCACTAAAATTAATAATTCTTTTCTATTTACTAAATATACCATATTTATATCTATTATACCCTTTTAATTAAAAAATAATAAATAAATAAATCAAAATCTCAACTTAACTGCCCAACCCACAATTCCCAACATAAATTCACAAATCAAAATAGAAAAAATTTCAGGCACAGAAATCCCAAAAAAGTTTTTCTTGCTACAATTTCTCTATTATTTAATCTACCATAAATGTATCTCCTTACATTTTCTCTCTTTAATTCAGTATTTTCTAGAAAATATTAGTATAACACAAGAAGATTAGAAGGAAAAATTATGTTTCTTATGATATATATATATATATACTTTTGAGATTCTGACTATTTTGTTGCAGAACAGTGACTGATCAGAAGATGTGTAGAAATATCCAATTCAAATTTTTTATTTCTATATTAAAAAAGTACGAAGAAGAAGAAGACAATAAAAGTAAAACTAACTAGTAGCGTGATTGAGGACTGGGGTTCTGCAGTTGATAATAAGACAAAAAGAATAAAATTAAATTACTTTTAAATATATAAATATATAAGGATGTTTTAGTTAACTTATTTATGTCTAATGTTGTTATAATTATTATGGGGTATGTTGAGAGATTTTGAGGATACGAATAACCGCACCCTATATTTATTTAAATTGCATGTAGTGTCACTGTGCCATAAGTGTGTTGTTATTAAAAAATAAAACTAAAAAATAAAACAAAAAAAAAATATATATATATATATATATATAATATTGTTATATTTGGTATCATCCAATTTTAAACAACTAATTACATTGTAGACTTTTATTTAAAAAAAAAAATTGATTATATTAAGTAGACTTTTATAATTATATTAAGCTCACAATTTAAAAAAAAAAAAAAATCTTACTTGTATAATGAAGAAACTTTTTTTTTTTTAAAATATATATTTATTAATTTATACAAAAATATTATAAAGGAAATAAGGTTATACTTATATTTAGGATTAAACAAATAAATTGTTAAAATTCTTCTCCAAGATTTAAATTTATTCTTTCATAATCTTTTTACAACTACATGACAATTAAAAAACTACCCAAACTACTTAATCAAATTCAAAGCACATTTAATGTATTATATATCACTAAATATATTATAATTGTTCCACATAAAATTATTTATTTCATTGGTCTTTGTGGACTGAAAAATGACATAATTACTTCAACATTTGCACTACATATTTCACTTTGTCTGTATAATTGCTTCACCATTTCACCTAATGACAGTCACTACTCTATCTTTGTGTTCAAAGAAACAAAGAAGAAAAAAATGAAAGCCAAGAATCGGAGTAAGAAAAGTTAAGAAATCATACCAAGAAATCTTACCACTCAAATTAGATTGTCTCCCCTTGTCTTTCCCTTCAATGTGTTTGCTGCCCAACCGACTTCCACTAAATTGATTATATTGCTCGACCCCTCCATTCACATATATACCACAAAATATGCACAAAATAACCCTATCGATTATTAACGCACTCATTAAAATCTCATCGCAGTCACACGTATTAAAAAGTGTACAACAACATTTAGCAAATTCAATTGAAGCATAGAAACTATCATTTATGCTCATCGCAAAAGTGCTACAAGGACAACAACCCAAAATTTTTTATGTTGAAAATAATGAAAAGTATTAAAAAAAATGTTTTTTTAAAGAGTTTTTTTACTTTTAGCAAAACAACAATAACACTCGAACTTATCCTTGAATTTTTTATATGATGTAAAAAATGAAAGATAGTAATGAACATAAGACAATCACCATTATAAAACATCATAAATTATTTTATCTAAGAGTGACTATTTATGTCATAGTTGCAAGAATCCAAAAATCTCTCTCTCTCTCTCTATATATATATATATATAATATTGATGTATTGGTTATCATCCAATTTTAAACAGCTAATTCATTAATTAGACTTTTGTGTAAAACAACTAATTATATTAATTATACTTTTGTAATCATGTAAAAATTGCATTTTTTAAAAATCTTACTAGCATAATGAAGAAACTTTTTTAAAAATATTATTTATTTATTAATTTATATAAAAACATAATAAAGAAAATTAGGCTATCAGTTATATTGCAAATAAATTGTCCATATTCTTCTGCAAGATTTAAATTTATTCTTTAATAATTTTTTACAGCTACATAAGAAAACTACCCAAATGAATTATACAAATTCAAAGTACATTTAATATATTAGTTGTCACTAGATATAGTCATTTTTTACACATAAAATATATCCATAATATATTGTGCCACATAAAATTACTTATTTCATTTTTCTTTGTGGACTCCAAAATGGCATTTCACATTTATGATAATTATTTCAATATTTGACACTAATGACTTCGCTTGTCTCTATAATTGATTCACCCATTTCACATAAACAACCGCCACCACTCTATTTTTGTGTTCAAAGAAATAAAGAAGAAGAAAGAATTGAAGCCAAGAATCAGAGTTTTTGTAAGCCTCTATCTTTGTGTTGAAAGAGACTAGGAAGAAAAAAATTGAAGCCAAGAATCAGAGGTATTTTTAGATGGAAGGCAAGGAAGCGCTAACCATCAACGTAGAGATGCCATGAGCATACCCACCTCTGATAAAACTGCACAAACTTGGTATTTCACATAAATAAAAGCCAGTACTCTATTTTTGTGTTAAAAAAACAAAGTAGAAAAAAATGGAAGCCAAGAATCAGAGTTAAAAAGTAAAGAAATCCGACCACTCAAATCGGATCGTCTCCACTTGTCTTTGCTGCCCCACCGACTTCCACGATATTTATTATGATGCTCGTTCCCTCCATACACATAACTAGCACAAAACATGCACACAAAAATAACAAGAAATAACCACCCCTTTGACTATTACCGCACTCATTAAAAGTCCATCACAATCACAAGTATTAAAAATTGTATAGCAACATTTAATAAAGTTCATAAGTGAACTATACCAACATTCTTAAAATATGTTTTGTAAAGAATTGTTTTTCTGTTAACAAAAGACCAATAACACTCAAACTAATCCTTGCATTTTTCTATATGATGTAAAAAATGAAAGATGATAATGAACATGTGAGAATCCTCATTATCAAACATCATGTATCAATTACCCAAGAGTGACTATTTATGTCACATTTGGAAGGATCTATTAACTTATATATATATATATATATATATAAAATAGTGTCATATTGAGTATCATCCAATTTAAATAAGTACATTAATTAGGCTTTTGTTTAAAACAACTAATTATATTAATTATACTTTTGTAATCATATAAAGATTACAATTTTTATTTTTGAAATTCTTACTAGCATAATGAATGAACTTTTTTAAAAATATTATTTATTTATTAATTTATACAAAAACATGATAAAGAAAATTAGATTATACTTATATTGCAAATAATTTGTCGCATTCTTCTCCAAGAATTAAATTTATTCTTTCATAATTTTTTACAGCTACATAAAAAACTACTCAATTTAATTATACAAATTCAAAGCACTTTAATGTATTAGTTGTCACTAAATATTGACATTTTCTAAAGATAAAATATATCCATAATTGCGCCACAAAAAAATATTTATTTCATTTGTCTTTGTGAACTCAAAAATGACATTTTAATTTTTGATATAATTACTTCGACTTTTGACACTACAAATTTTCATTGACAATACAATTGTTCACCTTTTCATGTAAACAACATCCGCTACTCTATTTTGTGTTCAAAGAAATAGTTCAAGAATGTGTTATTGTGTTCATCAGTTTTATTATCAATGAGACCAACACGAAGTACCGTCCGACAATCAATGCAGATGACATCCTCTCAGTCAGGGGATGTTGGGATTCGATAACTATGTTGAACCCCTCCCCTTTTTTCTTAAACAAATATCACGATCAAGACTAATAGAGCAATGTTGTGCGTCACATGCCATTTCCAACAAAGTGCAAGATTGTTACAGATTATAGCAGAAAGGGACTCCTTCTGTTGGACCAAGTCCTTCTCAGAGCAGGACAAACAAACGGCATTGCTACAGATTATAGCAGAAACCCACGATTGTTTGCTTCGGATTTTGCTAATGCAATGATCGAAATGGGAGAGATTCAGCCTCTCCTCGGACAAAATGGAATCATAAGAAGGGTCTGCAGTGCCATCAACTAGTAATGCATGCAAGTTGCTGTCCATTTATTCATCCCTCATTTAATAATTGTATATCTATTCACAATATTTTCGAATCTTCATTGTTTTCTTTTTTTTTTTTTTTGTAGTTTTTGTTGATCAAATTATCAGGATCCACTGCATTTATTTTTGTGAAATTTCTGAAAATTTCTAAAAGAGGGCCATGTATGATTTTATAAAATGTGTTGGACTCTCACTTTATTTTTTTTTTTTTTTTTTTTTTTTTTTTTGTATCTTTCTTTCTCCATAACAAGAGAGAAATGTACAAGATTCAAATTTGATTAGTTTTTGCGTATGGTAAACTTATGAGTGTGCCATTTCGGGAATTTATTTTAATTACTATCAGTACCTTCATTTTTTTTTTTTTTTATCCATAAACAATCCTTACTTTATTATTCACCCTAATTTTATGGTAAATTATTTATCTTGGTGCACGGGAAAATTATCTTCTCCAAACTACATGAATTGGGGCAATAAGGAATTAGAATTTTTCGTTGTTTACATGAAGAAACAAGTTAAAAACTTTTTATTTACATTGCATGTTGTGTCACTGTGCCATAAGTGTGTTGTTATTATAAAACAATAAATAAAAATCGCACATAGCGATATATATATATATATGTATGTATAATATTGTTATATTGGGTATCATCCCACTTTAAAAAACTAAGTACATTAATTAGACTTTTATTTAAACAACTAACTATATTAATTAGACTTTATCATATTAAGCTCACAATTTTTTATAAAAATTCTTATTAGCATAATGAAGAATCTTTTTTTTTTTTTTAAATATTTAGTTATTAATTTATACAAAAATATAATCAAAAAAATTAGATTATACTTATATTTAGAATTAAGCAAATAAATTGTTCACATTCTTTTGCAAGATTTAAAGTTAATCTTTCACAATCTCTTTGCAACTACATGAAAAATAAAAAAACTACCTAAGTTGCTTATTCAAATTCAAAGCACATTTAATGTATTATATGTCACTAAATATTTTTATAATTGTGCCACATTAAATTATCTATTTCAGTTTTCTTCGTGGACTCAAAAATGATATAATTGTTTTACCGTTTCATATAAATAGCAGCCACTACTCTATCTTTGTGTTCAAAGAAACAAAGAAAAAAAAATGTAAGCCAAGAATCAGAGTTAAAAAAGTATTTGACCGCTCAAATCGGATCATCTTCACTTGTCTTTTCCTCCAATGTCTTTGTTGCCCAACCGACTTCCACGATATTGATTATATTGCTCGCCTCTCCATACACATAAATAGCACAAAACATGCACACAAAAAGAACGAAAAATAACTTGTTCGATTATTACCGCACTCATTAAAATCTCATTGCAATCACAAGTATTAAAATATGTATAGCAACATTTAACAAAGTCCATAACTGAAGCATAACAATTGTCATTTATGTGCATCGCAAAGGTGTTACAAGGATAGAAGCCCAAATTTTTTTTATGTTGAAAATAATAAAAAGAATTAAAAAAAAAAATTGTTTTGTAAAGAGTTTTTTTTTTTACTTTTGGCATATTTATCCTTGAATTTTTTATATGATGTAAAAAAATAAAAGATGGTAATGAACGTATGACAATCTAAATATATATATATATATATATATATATATTTAATATTGATGTATTGGGTATCATCCAATTTGAAACACCTAATACATTAATTAGACTTTTGTTTAAAACAAATAACTATATTAATTATACTTTTGTAATCACATAAAGATTGCAATTTTTTTTTGAAAAATCTTACTAGCATAATGAAGAAAGTTTTTAAAAAATATTATTTATTTATTAATTTATATAAAAACATTATAAAGAAAATTAAGCTATATTTATATTACAAATAAATTGTTCACAGTTTTCTGGAAGATTTAAATTTATTCTTTCATATTTTTTTACAACTACATAAAAAACCTAAAAAACTACACAAGTTAATTATACAAATTCAAAATCCATTTAATGTATTAGTTGTCACTAAATATAGGCATTTTCTACACATTAAATATATCCATAATTGTGCCACATAAAATTATTTATTTCATTTATCATTGTGGGCTCGAAAATTACATTTCACTTTTCTATATAATTACTTCAATATTTGACACTATTAATTTCACTTGTCTATATGATTGCTTTACCATTTCACATAAACAACAGCCACTACTCTATTTTTGTGTTCAAAGAAACAAAGAAGAAGAAAAATTTGGAGTCAAGAATAGAGTTTTTTTAAGCCTTTATCTTTGTGTTGAAAGAAAGAAAGAATAAATAATTGAAGCCAAGTATCAGAGGTTCTTTTCGATGGAAGGTGAAGAAAGCTCTAACTATCAACATAGAGATGCTATGAGCATATCCACCTCTGGTAAAATTGCACAAACTTGGTATTTCACATAAAGTACTCTCTTTGTGTTCAAAGAAATAAAGAAGAAAAAAATGAAAGCCTCATTAGAGTTAAAAAAAAGTAAAGAAATCTGACCACTCAAATCGGATCGTCACCACTTGTCTTTCCCTCCAATGTCTTTGATGCCCCCACCGACTTCCACGATATTGATTCTGATGGTCGCCCCCTCTATACACATAAATAGCACAAAACATGCACAGATCAATAACACTCAAACTAATCCTTGAATTTTTTATATGATGTAAAAATTAAAAGATGGCAATGTACAAATGACAATCACCATTATAAAACATCATGTATCATTTACCCAAGAGTGCCTATTTATGTCACAATTGCAAACAGCTAAGTACATTAATTAGACTTTTGTTTATAACAACTAATTATATTAATTATAATTTTGTAATCATATAAAGATTAAATATTTTTTGGAAATTCTTACTAGCATAATGAAGCAACTTTTAAAAAATATTATTTATTTATTAATTTATTCAAAAACCATAATAAAGTAAATTAGGTTACACTTATATTGCAAATAAATTGGTCATAATCTTCTGCAAGATTTAAATTTATTCTTTCATAATTTTTTGCAGCTACATAAAAAACTACTCATTTTAATTATACAAATTCAAAAGCACTTTAATGTATTAGTTGTCACTAAATATAGACATTTTCTAAAAATAAAATATATTCATAATTGCGCCACATTTTCTTATTTATTTCATTTGTCTTTGTGAACTCAAAAATGACATTTTAATTTTTGATATAATTACTTCGACATTTGACACTACAAAATTTTCTTGACTAAACAATTGTTTCACCTTTTCATGTACAGCCGCTACTCTATTTTGTGTTCAAAGAAATAGTTCAAGAATGTGTTATTGTGTTCATCAGTTTCATTATCATTGTGACCAACATGAAGTATCGTCCGACAATCAATGCGGATGACATCCTCTCAATTATGGGGATGTTGGGATTCAATAACTATGTTGAACCCCTCCCCTTTTTCTTAAACAAATATCACAATCAAGACTAATAGTGCAATTGCATCACATGCCATTTCCAACAAAGTGCGAGATTTGTTTAGCATACTACAATGCAAATTGTGGTGCATGAGATATGTGTGTCAGTCGACATAATTGATAGTAATGACAATAATTGAAGTACGAAAATTAAAAATAAAACTAAAAAAGGAAAAAATATTTTTCCATCCCCATTTATCATCCTCTTAGTTATGGGGATTTTGGAGTTCGATTAACTATGTTGAATCCCTCACATTTTTCTTAAACAAATATTGTGATCAAGACTAGAGCGTAGTGTCGTGTGTCACGTGTGACATAGTGCAAGATTTGTTCAGTAGGCCACAACACAAACTACGTGCATGATTCATACTTCCTTACTTAATAAAACAATAGAAACGCTGAAAAGTAAAAAACTGTCATGTGTCATCAACACACAAAAATTATAGTTATTATAAATTAAAAAAAAAATTCCCTAAAAATATGCTAAAAAACACATGTCACTTCTAGAAAAATTATAAATTTTTTACTTAAATAAATATAGTAAGAAAAATTACATGTTAAAAAAAAGTTATTTTATATAAATAAAAGTAGTTTATATAAATAAAAGTAGTTTTTTAAAACTAAAATTTTAAAATTCAAATAACCTTATTGTCACAAATCTATTTTTTACATTTGATATATCAAATTAATCGTCTTCTTATGATCTTTAATTTGATACCAATATATTAAAATAAAATATTATATTTAATATATGAAATATTTTCTTATGAGTTAAATTATTTAATTATATTTGAAATATGTGTTAAGTTTGACTAAAAAATTTATTAAATTCTTATATGAATTTGAGAAACAGAAACAATATTTTTATATGTTTATTATACTTGAAATTAATCATTTTACTATGATCTTTAATTTGATACCAATATTATACATATTAAAATAAAATATTATATTTAAATTATGAAATAATTTTTTATGAGTTAATTTTTTTAATTTTCTTTGAAATATATGTTAAGTTGAATAAAAAAGGGATTAAATTCTTATATGAATTTGAGACAAATAAAAAATATTTTTTTATATTTTAATATAATAATAAAAAATACTTTTGTAATCATATAAAGATTACAATTTTTATTTTGGAAATTCTTACTAGCATAATGAAGAAACTTTTTTAAAAATATTATTTATTTATTAATTTATACAAAAACATAATAAAGAAAATTAGGTTATACTTATATTGCAAATAATTTGTCACATTCTTCTCTAGGAATTAAATTTATTCTTCATAATTTGTTACAGCTACATAATAAAACTATCCAATTTAATTACATAAATTCAAAGCACATTTTATGTATTAGTTGTCACTAAATATAGATATTTTCTACAAAGAAAATATATCCATAATTGTGCCACATAAAATTATTTATTTCATTTGTCTTTGTGCACTCAAAAATGATATTTCAATTTTCGATATAATTACTTCGACATTTGACACTATAGATTTCACTTGTCTACATTTCATGTACAAAATAGCCACTACTCTATCTTTGTGTTCAAAGAAATAGTTCAAGAATGTGCCATTGAATTCATCAGTTTCATGACCAATGAGACTAACAAATAGTGTCGTCGGACAATCAATGCGGATGACATCCTCTTAGTTATGGGGATGTTAGGATTCGATAACTATGTTGAACCCCTCCCCTTTTTCTTAAACAAATATCACGATCAAGACCAATAGCGCAATGTTGTGCATCACATGCCATTTTTGACAAAATGCGATATTTGTTCAGCATGCTACAAACACAAATTGTGGTGCATGAGATATGTGTTCCGGTCGATATAATTGATAGAAATAACAATAATTTTAGTATGAAAATTAAAAATAAAAAAAGAAAAAAATATTTTTCCATCCCCCATTGATCATCCTCTTAGTTATGGGGATTTGGGAGTTCGATTAACTATGTTGAATCCCTCACCTTTTTCTTAAACAATTATCGTGATCAAAACCAAAGCGTAATGTCGTGTGTCACGTGTGACATAGTGCAAGATTTGTTGAGTAGGCCACAACACAAACTACATGCATGATTCATAAGTCTTGGTACTATAAAGTTTTGTTTTCTCCTTAATTTCTTTCAGGTATAGTTATACAAGAGCCCAGTGCAACTACCGGCATCCCCAACTACGGTGGCAACCAGAATCAGCAACAAACTTCTATACGAAACTCAGATCAGTATGTGTCGAATTCAAATGTGACTAGGATCATGCGCAGCATCCTCCTAGCTAATTCGCCAATCGCGGATGATGCAAAAGAAACCGTGAAAGAATATGTCATTGTGTTCATTTGCTTCATCGCCAATGAGGCCAATGAGAAGTGCCGCCGGGAGTGCCTCCGAACAATCTGCGCGGAGGACATAGTCTTAGTTGTGGGGACGTTGGGGTTCAATAACTATGTTGTACCCCTCACTCTTTACTAAACAAATATCGGGATCAAAACCCAAAGAGTCGTGCCATGCGCCAGGTGCCATTTTCCAGGCACAATGCCGACAGCTCTGACGAGCGGCCTACACCACAAACTGTGGTGAATGCACTGCCTCCTTCAAACGCAATGAACAACCAGGGCGGTGGAGAAAGCTCCTCGGTTGGGTTATAGTTTGACCTTAGAGAGTTCAAGTTAAAGAATATGTCTACAACATTTTAATTATCATGGTAGTTACTTTATTATTTTAGATTTTATTTTGCATATTTGTGTCAGTAGAATCAGTATTTTTCAGTATGAAACTTTTTTATATAATATTTAATGTTTGGTTTACTATAATTTTTGAAATTTTATCTGTATATATCTATATATATATGTATATATATTAAGATTAAAATAATTAAGCACGCATACCTTAACGAGAATACCTATTTATAGTTAAAGAGTGGCACATGGAACACTTGTAAAATAGAAAGATATAAAAAATCTACACTCGAATGTTGGTGGCTAAATTTAAAAACAAAATTATTATTTCTACCTAACAAAAACAAAAACCTTAAACTATTATAACATTTTCTTTCAAATCATTTTAAAATAAAAAAATATTAAAAAAACTCCTCTCAAAGTACATCTCTAATCTCAATCTTTAATTACACATACATATTGCATATATTAAAATAAAATATTAGGTCCAAAATGCAAGATATTATTTTGGTGGATTGATTGTATTGTAATTGAATATTTTACATACTTTTATAAAAATATAAATTATTAATTTAGAAGTATTATTCACAAAAATTAGTGACTTTTTCTAATGTGTGGTGTTTGACTCATCTTTCTTTCATTATCATTCCAACTTATTACCAAAAGATCTCATCCAATATATTTTGAATTTACTAAGCGAATCAATACTTTTAACCATGACGATACTTATGTAATTCATGTGGACGCTACAAGTATATTTTATGAAAACAAAAGAAATTTATATACAATGATGAAATCTATATATTCCCTTTAATTATATTGAAATTGATTGTGATAAACTGAAGAAGTTTCAGTCAAAATATTCTTTTTTGGATGACACCCTCTTAGTTTTGGGGGTTTTGGAGTTCGAGAACTATGTTGAACCCATCATCTTTTTCTTAAACAAATATCACAATCAAGACTAGAGCATAGTGTTGTGTGTCACATGTCATTTTCAGGCACAGTGCAAGATTTGTTCAATAGCCTACAATACAAATTGTGTGCATGATTTGAAGTATTTGTGGTGGGTTTGATATACATTTGTAAAAATCCATTAATCAATTCTTATATAGTTGCATCAAAATTAGAAAAATTAATATTTTTTAAAATATAAATAGAAGACCAAATTAAACTTTAATACAGCTAAAATGAGATTACCACAATTAAAATCTCACTCCATTATGAAATAACAAACTTATACTTCTTCAAGTTGTTATAAACGCACGTCAATCGCACATAAAATTAATGAATATTGTACATGTCATTAAATTTAAACAATCTAACTAGTATGAGACTTATGCGATGCACAGAAGATATTTTTTTCTTATATTTTGTAATATAATCATATATTCAAGTTATATAGTATATTATAGAATATGTAGACTTGTAATTCAGCGATTATTTTTTTATATAATAAATAGAAATTTGTTGTAATTTTATGTTTCGTCTTTTCTTCTATTAGAATTAGCCTCGTTCAAAAATTGATAAGCATGATATCCATGATTTATAGAAGGTTGAATCAAATTAAATTTTAAAAAATAGCCATATCAGCAGATTAAAGAAAATAAAGACTTCTACAGATCTCGTAAAATTTGCCAATTACATAGTCAAATTAAGGACAAAAATATTCAAATTGCTAATTAAATGTAATAATATTACAAAAATTTGAAATTTGATAGAAACAAATAGTTTGAAAGCTAATGAAAAATCGCACGATACTTATACGTCGAAATAATTAGCAGATCTCAACAGAAAATTACAAGAATAATCAAACGAAACATGAAAGAGATGGACGAACTTTTAAAAATAAGAAAGAAAAATAATTAAGAAAATTAAATATGTTTATGATAAATTGAAAGCAACAAGTGAATAAAAAATTTTAAAATAAAATAAACCTAAAAATAATATTTTGAAGAGTGTAGGCTTTTGTGACAATTGAAATATGACACATATCATCATACATATCTTACCATTTATTTTCTCAAAACAGAAAATGCAAAACACTTCAAGAGGAGAGAGAACAAAAAAAGAGAGACCTTAAAATATTTAGTAATAATCTTGATAAAATATATAGAAAGAAGAGAGAGACAAAAAAGAGAAATAATTTTGAATTATGGTAAGATTGTTGAAAATTTAATTTCATATTTGACAAAATCAGATTTTATCCACGTGATTGGGTGATTTTAAATAATTGATAGTTTAATTATAGAAAAATTGTTAATGATTTTCCATAATATAATGAAACTACAATGATTTCACGTTCCTAACAAATTTATTTTTTATTTTGAATATATTATGAGTTAAAAACTTTCTTTAAAATTCAAATTTATTTATGTTGAACAACAAAAACTAAGCAAATCCTGAAGATTGTTGATATTAATCTCTTCAATTAAATTGTAATAATTTATCTTAAAAGAGTTGCATAAATATATATAATTTTACATTTATATGGTTGAAATTTAGGCCAAAAAAATAAAATTTAAAAAGTAATTTTACTTTTATACATATATATATATATATATATATATATAGATTTTTTTTTTCCTAAAATGAATTATATAGATTTCGAATCATGTATTAAATATTGCAGTATATTCATCTTGATATCATCTAATTTTGAAACACAAAAATTTGTGGAATAATTTAGATTTTGAAATCGAATCAAAATTTCTAGAATAAAAACATCTAATTTTAATTTAATAATAATATAATTATTCTAAATAAGTAATGAAGTTTTGGCGGAAATTTTTTTTGGAAAAAATCATTTTTTTTATATATATATATTATATTAATTATACTTTTGTTTAAAACAACTAATTGTATTAATTAGACTTGTAATCATATTAAGATCACAATTTCAAAAGGAATTCTTACTAGCATAGTGAAGAAACTTTTAAAAAAAAAAAATTATTTATTAATTTATACAAAAACATAATAAAGAAAATTAGGTTATACTTATATTTAGGATTAAGCAAATAAATTATTCACAATCTTTTGCAATATTTAAATTTATTCTTTCATATTTTTTTACAGCTACATAAAAAATTAAAAGCTACCCAAACTACTTATTCAAATTCAAAGCACATTTAATGTATTAGTTCTCACTAAATATAGACATTTTCTATAGATAAAATATATCCATAATTGCGCCATATAAAATTATTTAATTCGTTTGCCTCTGTGGACTTAAAAGTGACATTTCACTTTTTCATATAATTACTTTCACATTTGACACTACAAATTTCACTTGTCTATATAATTGCTTCATCATTTCACATAAACAACCGCTACTAGCCTATAAAGATTATGAAAAGATGATTAATTTGATATATTTTTCATAAAATATGAAATTGAGATGAAAAAATTATAAGTATTTGAAAATTAAAGTGAAAAAACAAAAAGCAAGAATACATCTGATTGGGTGGTATACTTCCTAAAAATAAGAAGAAAATTTAGGTTGAAAAAATGACAATTATGTAAATATTCCCAATTATTCTGAAATTATAATAAAATAACCAAAGATTTCAAAAGAATTAGGAAATTCACATCAGAAAGATCGACTCATTAACAAATAAATCAGAATACATTCGCCAAATCCAGCCCTTGTTTGAGATCACATCAAACTGGTGATGGTGATGTCAAAATAATATGAAGATGTACTATACATGAAAATGAACCATTATTTGACCATCAATTTAAATTGAGAATCTTGGTTTTGAACCGGAAACAATCGAAACAAATAGAGGGAGACGAAAAAATCAAAGATCTCGAAGCTGGCGGAGATTCATTGGAGATATATATCTAGTGTCACCATCGAGCAGTTGTTTGGCAATGATAACGTTAGCCGCCTCACTTGGGTGGTAAGGATCCCAGAAGACGTGTTTGTCCCGGTCCGAACACATGCTCGAAGTCGGGCCGCACGGGATTATACCCGCGAACTGGCCCCCGTTTCCACAACAGGCTTTGCTTGCTGTTGTAAATCCTGCCAATTCCATAATTTGTGTTTCAATTTCGTATTTCGTATTGAGTTAAAAACAAAGAAATAACACCGAGCATGATCCATACCATATTTGGCGTAATTTGTGATAAGTTCCATGACAAGATCATAGACATTGGCATGCACAAAAGTGGCTCCTGGAAGGTTCTCATTTAATTGTTGGACAAGATCCTTCAACTTAGCATTATACTCAACTGCAAGCTTGTTTGGCAATGCTACACATTCATCTTCCCTTAATTGGTTGATCGTTTTCTGATAGGGAATGCACCCAATTGGTCCTACATTCCCCACTATAAACTTCCTTGCATCTAGTTCGTACAGTCTCTGCATTCAAGAAATATATCCAACACCAATTTTTTAAGGAATGTAAGGAATTCCAAGTAAAGAAGAGATGTACGCACCTTAAGTTGTCCTCTAAGATGACTGATCAAATCATCGACAAACGCAGCGGGGCTTTCTCTTATTCTTGCACCCATTGAAATTACAGGGAGCAGGTAATTGTTGAGAAAATCATTGGACCCCACTGTGATGGAGAATATTGATTTTCTCTGTAGATAATCTCTTGCCTTTGATGCCCCTAACAAGTTGTCAATTTGTTTCCTTGTGATGTTGAAATAATCTATCTGAATGTCCATTGAAAGCCTATTAACCTGTTCATAACCATCTTACATTAAACTTTGTTTTTATATGAAGCCCAACTTTCCTGATAAATAAGTAGGTTGGCAGCCCGACAAGAGGCTTTATATCTAAACTAGAGTTTCTGATGTACTTACAAAAATACTTCCCGTAGCATTCATGATTCCACCACCACCAGATGCGTAATTAACGCCGTATAATATAGCTTTTCCGGTGGTGTTTGGGGCCAGAAACGGCAACGCATAATGCGGCTGCCCTAGCTCCTCCCCTGAAATCCAAAACATAAATGATTACAATAATGTATAATTTTTATATATCATTCCATCCGACCCAAAAAATAGAGCCCATACATACCAACAATGTCTCCTATGGTTCTTCCGTTGGTATACCGGCCCGTAGGGTTCCCGCTGGACGCCTTAAAATCAATGCCGTTGGGGGGAATATTAGCCTTGGACAAAGTCTGCAAATAATTATTGTTCCCAGCATCAACCAGAGAATCTCCAAAAATAAATGAAGCCCCTTTTGTCAAATCTACATCATCCTGCGAGAACCCTAATCGGCTCGAGTTTACCATCAATAACAACACCAAAGCTACAACACGATGAGCTCCCAAGGCCATGCTTATTGGAAAGAATACAAAGACAAGAACAAGCACTCCAATGTATACGTGGAAGCATATATATGTTAGAAAGTCGAAGATTCAAGAAAGAAAAGGGCAACGACCGTTAGGAAACTTGTGAAGCCTTGGAGTTAAATTTCGGTTTGACGAGTTAAGTTTTATAAAGGGGAGATTGTGGGGTTAGGTGATCGACATCAACGGGCATGGACCAAGAGAAGTTGCTTACTGTGATTGAAAAGTTATGGAAGTTAAGTCCAAACTGAGAATGTTCTAGTGGCAACTTAGGTGTGTTTGGTTGATGGGTTTTGAAGACCTTTAGATGTGAAAGAGAATGGGGGAAGGTGATATGATGGTCAACTATAAATGATGACAGATGTCGACTTAATGGAGTATTAATTCTTTATGTGCATTTTTTTATCTTGTCTATTGGAAGACGCTATAACGCACACTCAAAACACGTACGTATTCATGTGTAATTATGGTGTTTGATGTGCCCAATTGGGTAGTTTATTTGGACCTTTTATTTTCATTTACTATTTTTTTGTATCTTTTCTAACATTTTTTTTCCTTATATATTTTTAAAACATAATTGCTTTTCTTACCTTTTTAATATATAATTAATAAATTGATTCATTTTTATGGTATTTGGTTCGAGATCCATATTGCATACATATAAAAAGAAAAATGTTGATATTTTGATAATGCACAAAGTATGATGTATTTATATAATTATGATTTATGTAGCATTTAACTAATTCTTTATCTATCTATATATATATATATATATATATATATAAATATAAAAAAGCAGAACGGTTAAAAGATTTACAACAATGTCATTATTTCAATAAAATAATTGTTTTAAAAAAAATGTGTGTCTGCACGCATGGCTTTGAGAACGCGTGCATCCCACACCTGGGAATATGGCTAAAAAGTCCAACAACTCCACTTTATGATCAAATTAATACTTATTTTATGATCTTCAAATTTTCATTCTTGTTACATATATCCATAAGGACCACTGCAATTGTACCAAGGAAACGTGTATGTGCCTGATTTTTTGTGCAAATTCGCTTAAGAGAATTTATGTAAAAAAAATATATGTATTAAGAAAAGAGTTGCGGGGAACCAATCCAGTGCCATTTGAATGGGTACTGTTCACTTGCAAATGGTGGGAGGCTTGTGATTAATTCACTTTATCTTTAATTTCACATAGATATTGCATTCATTAAAATAAAATATATTTTCTTTGATTATTTTATTTTATTTTATTATATGCATATAATTTGAATATATAATGGATTAAATTTTTATATGGATATAAAGATCAATCTATAAAAATATTGAAAAACTTTTTATAAAAATGAAAATATTATAACATTTAAAGTATACAATTTATTATATCACCTAAATATTTTTAGTGTGTTGATTTGTATTGGATTTTCATTCTAAAATTCACTCGTACAATTTTATTATTTATCATAAATAATTTTTAAAAAAATAACAATATAATATAATATAAAGAAACAATAGTTCCAGCGAAACTTGGAAATATTACTCAACATTTAATTTTATAAACAAAAAAGAATTAAATAAAAAAACCACCACTCACACACAAAATCTATTAGATACCTCATAATTTAATTTAATTTTTATGTATCTGTTTTGTTTTAAATTTTGTCTATACTAGAAAACCGAAAAAAATAACAAGCACGTGTTGACTGTTAACTACAATAAACAAATACAAGTGGCACACATAATTTATTAACTTTTTTAGTATTTATATTATTATATATTTTGAATTTTTTTTTATAGAATTCGAATATTATTCTATTTGATAGTCAATCTTAAACATATTATGTTATTTATATATTCTATATTATTTATAAAAATAATATAATTTTATAATGTATAATTAAAACTAATATTGTTTCTGTACAATGCAATTGTTAAATATATATATAATAAAATTTTAAGTTAATCAATATATGAGAATAAATATTTGAGAATATTCCAAGTATTTTATTATTTTATTGGTGAAGACCTATAAAAATATTATTTTTTTTAAAAGATATATTCCTCCATCTTAAAATAAAAATATAATTAATTATATAAAAAGTAATTATTTTAAAAAAATTAAAAATTAATTAATATTTACTTGAATTTAAATTCACTACACAATAGATATTAAAATACTATCTTAAATCATCAAACAAAAATAATTGTATTTTTTACGTCTAATATCTCATTTTAATATATGTGATATGGGTGTTAAATAAAAAATCGTGTACAGATAATTAATTTAATATATAACACATAAAAATTAGAGTCAAAATATAAACTTATTTTATTTTAACAAATTAAAAAAATATTTCTTAAAAAAAAAATTAAACTAATAAAAAATTGAGACATCATTTATAAAATATTTAAATAAATAAAAAATTATATTTGAATTATTTTAATAGTAAATTAGTGTGGATATATTCTCACACATATATTGTAGCGGGGACCATATACTTAAAAATACAATAATAATAACATCACTATCTCTTTCTTACTTCAGTGTTTACCCAGGAAGGTCGCACAACTATAACATACGTGTGTCGTATTAAACAAAAGGCCTTTCCTCCATTGCTCTACATCTATATATATAATAACCCCAAGCCTACATTGACCACCGGATTTTATGGATCATACTAGACATATTGTATCTTTTAACTGCAATATTTTCAGGGAAAAATTTACAAATAGCAATTTTTTAATTTGTCATACTTAAATTTATAGCTGTGGGAATTGAATTAAAGGATATACCTCTTGCAATTGCTATTAGTAAATTCATTCTTTCGGTTGTATAATACTTCTAAGCTTTTCTTCTATTTGAAGATGATGTATTAAACTTTAAAAAAAAAGCATAGGGACCTTCAACCGCAAGAATCATATTATATAATTTCTACCTATCATTTTTTATACCTATCAGTCCACTTAGTACAAGAGCAGAAAATCCAATTGCAAGATGAATTAATCCAATTAATTAATCACCTTTGGATACCCCAACCCTTATGTACTCAAGACATTATTTCGTTCATGTCCAGCAAACACTAGTAGGACTTATGGGTAAAAGATGAATTCAATGTGCAAACCATTAATCTGTAGTTACCTTGCACATACATTCCATTTTCTTTGTTCTTTGATAAATGTTTAAGACTTGGTCATTTAATACAAACTCATTATTGACATTACTAACTATAATGATCCTCACAAACTTTTGTTCATCGTTGGCCCAAAACAAGATCTCATCTCTTATGTTCTAGACGAGTGCCTTACGCAAGATCTTCATTGGATAGGACGAGTGTAGGAAATATAGAGAAACAATCCCAATATATTACTCTGTTGGCTAACAAATTCTATATTTCCAATACACTAATCTTAAACATAATTCTACCGTAGCCAACGAGTCCCCATGTGGCCTCTCAAGAGAGGTTTAAGGAACCCGTCAACTAAACGAATTCCCTCATGCAGGATCACATGCACGCATACAGTCTAAGGACTAATTAAAGAACCTACAAAAATCAAAACCTCAAATTTTCCATTATCAGTACGACTAACAAATGGTTTGAATTTTGATGCGGGATCAGTTCAATGTGATTGTTTGGGACGAACATCACATCTACTGGCCTACGTGATGTCTCATCACTGATATCCATGGAACAGAATATTCACTCCCCAAATGATGTACTGCTCAGGGCAAGCCTATCTGAATCCTACGATATTCCTTCTAGTAGATTCTTTGATTTGAAACATTTATGATCTCAACCATTGAAACTTATTCCACAATCACAAACCTATGTGTGACCAAGTCTCCTAATAACCGAGACCGTAGGATTTCAATATCAAATAAAATGAAAACACAAATAAATATGATACAGAAGAAATACCTTAAACTTTGGCTAAAAGTTGACTGCTAGGGCACATATTCCCTATAAGTACTACGGGGTTGAACTAGTTACACCCATTCAGCGAGATAAGTGTCCAGACTTCTATAGCATCGGATCACAGTTACCGAATATTCCAATGGTGATATTACATAGAGACTGAGGATCCATATTGACGTCTGAAAGTTGATCAATCAGATTGCTTGCAGTTGTTCATGGAATCTTGATGGGACACATATTAGGGCCTTACTCTCTAATTCCTATACATCCTTGAATTCATCCGAGATAGAAAAATACCAGTCAACATTACATTCTGATTGGACAACTAGAATCAGGTTCTAAGTATACAGCAGATGAATTAAATCTATGATCTCCCTATAGATTGGGACACCCGATCTGCCTCAAAATTTCATGCCAAGTGTCCTATGGGAGTAGATGATGGAGACTGTTGAAACTAGGCCTATCCCCTTCAAAGCCCAGGGAAATAACACCTCTGCCATACGAAACCCAATCTTTCGTTATTCGCATCGTCTGATGGCACTTATCCTTTTCGCCAGACTTGAGGGAGGCATGATCCGAAATGGCGAGCTTTATATTCTGTGGTGCATGCTCAAAGGCATTCTTGTGAATACCGCCTCCTACTTGCCAACCAGTTTGAACAGACCGTGACGGTCTAAAGTGGAGACATCACCATTGAGGGACTAATGACCCCAATAGCTACAACATTTGATGTCAACCTAGAAAAGTTTATTTTGATAGTAAACATGGAAAATATAATGATGATCTAAGTTATCTTCGGGGAACATCATACATCCCACATCGAGTTCGTCCAAAATATTAGGGTTACCATTACACTCCCCAACACACCCTTTAACTATGGGGGACACTTTGGACGACTAGACCAATTGGCTGATGGACACACCGAACCACCTAAGGGGCACACTCGACCTTAATACCGAGCAAAGACAACAACAACATACAGAGCCTCGCATCAGAGCACATATAGAGATAGAAGAAGAAGACGATGGGGCACAAAGGTACATGCATGTCGGGGGTAACTCGTCTGCATACCTCAAATTGACTTTGGCCAATACTTTGATACATTCAAAGCCTCGTTCATTAAGTTTTGCCCCCAGACTACTGAGCAATTCTAGTTGTACGACCAACAGTTCCTGATTCTGAACCAAATGTCCAGTCACTACACCAAAATGTGGAGTTTATGCGAACTTAACAGACCAAGATATATAACATACTCCAGCAGATAAACAATTTGCATATGAACGTCAGACACTACTACACATCATGATCCATGCCACATTTGCCTCCACCATTTGAGTAGATGTTCTTCAAGGTACTCGAGATAAACCACTCATCTTTTTCAAACTTGTTCGTCGTCTACATATTGTTGAACAACTTGGGGGGGGGGGGGAGAGTGTGTTTTATCTTGGAAACATTTGGTTCTATTTTTCTTTTCTTTTAAATTTTTAGAGTAATGAAAAATTGGATTTGTAGGAATGGTTTGTACAATGAATATTAAATATACAAATTGGAGGATTAATGATTAAAACTAGTGATGAAATATGTGAGTGAAATCTAATTAAGATATGATGGATAGAATATATGCATTTGAATTATGTTCTATCCCTGCGAGAATTGAGCCTAGAAGCATGGTAATTTTTTTTTCATTGTGAGTAGCAATTATACATGTATATCTCTAGAACTTGCCTTAGTTTTTTTTTTTTTCTAAATCATACTCATATATGCAATAGAATGAAGATGATCTAAGGTCATTCTTGATCAACTACTTAACCAAATTATCTCACCAAATTACATTTTTTCTAATCAACCCTCTTTTGAGCCTTATAAATGTTTTTTCTTTTATAAGCCAAATCTTTGGATAGTTCAAAATTTTGATTATCTTATAAATTACTGAATAGAATGGAGATACAAGTTCATGGAATTTAGAGAAAACTAGTTGATTATGGGTAAACGAGGTGATCCAAAAATTTTATCCCATAAATAAATTAAATAATCCAAGAGATGGAACTTTTGGATCCACGTTGTTGTTAAAGTAGTTATATGAAAATTATGGAAGAAAATAAGGTGAAAAAGGTAAACATGTTACCTTATTGAGATGTGGAATAATGGTTAGTGAGTACTTGTCATTGGACCAAGATGGAAAATCCAAAGAAAAGTCAAATATTGAGTCACTTACCCTAAATTTTCCAACCATAACCAAAGAGCCCACATTACAACAAAAAAGAAAGGCCTTTTATTATTAATTTCTTGAGCATACAATTGAGCATTATAGAGATGCGACAATATGCAAGCATATGGTAGAACACATGTATCAATTAGCTTTGAACATAACCACTCTTATATATATTTGAGAGAAAGAGAGAAACACTTACCATGTGAGGTTGTGCGATTGAGTGCATATATTTCAAAAGTAATCTTGTCATATGGTGGAAAAGTTCGTGAATGTTTGGATAGTAATTTTATGTCTGAAATTTTAATCATTGTCAAATCCACCCAAGCATGTATTTTTTTCATTGTTCGAGGACAAAAAATAGTTTAAGTTTGACATTTTTATAAATGTTTTTAATACATGCATTTTGGGGTGATTTGAGATACATTTTATGATTAAAAAAATCATGTATAAATACATTATTTAACCTAAATCTATTACATCGAATGGATCTTATGTTTTTGTTAATTTTGTAGTATATTTTACTCCATTTTGAAGTGTAAAAAGACAATTGAATTAAAAGCAAAATGGCTGAAACCGCAAGAAAAATGATAAAAAAAATGCACAAAACAACAAAGAAAGAGTCGAGAGGAATTGGTGATCGACCAGGCAAAATTTTGCTCGATCAGGAGGACATTCAGGCTAAAAATTGGCCTTTCTGGACAAGGTTAAGTTCCTAGATGCTCCACTGGCGTCCTCGCTCGACCCGACCAAGATCCTACTCGAGGCACCTGATCACCCATAACCCGCTCGACCAGGCATTGGACCAGGGAAAAACCACTTGATCAAGCACTCGACCAGGCCAAAAAAGTACTCGACCACCCATTTTCTGCACCACTAGGAGCTCCATTGGGTCATTTCCCACTTGACCGAGCACCATGTGCAGAGTTTCATGCTTATCTTAATGATTTTGATATTTTTATTAGTTGGGACAAGCCTTAACATATTTTGTGCCTATAAATAGCTGACCTCTAGACCTAGAGTAAACATCTTCACATCTAAACACCTTTCTAAATCTTGACATCCAAATACACACCAAATTTTTTTGTTTTTTGTTTTGTTTTGTTTTGTTTTGTTTTGTTTTGTTTTTTGTAATGCTAGAGATAGTTAGAATTAGATTTCTTATAATGTTTAATCATGCTATGTATGGTTAAACCATAATAGTAGTAGGGCATGTTAAATACAATTATGCAGTTATATTAACATGCAGTTATATCAATTTATTTTAAGTTTATATTCAAGTTCTTTGTCTGAACTCTCATTCATATATACTAGTTGTTCGTCTGCGCGATGCATGAGATAAATTATATTTTGTTACATGAATAATATGTTATAAAATTATATTATTTTTATTATTACTATTATTGTTATTATTATTATTATAAAAAATTATAAAATGTATAAGTGATATGAAAAAAATGAAAATATATAACTATAACAAAGCAAGTGGTCTTTGAGCAAATAAAGTACTTATGAAATATATATATAAGAAAATATAATTAATTACTTTTGCGTGTGTTGTTGTAGTCTCAGACACATGTAGTAATCTATTTTTTAACTAATAAAAGAAACTAAAATATGCATTTTCTAATTATATTTTGTGTATGTTTGTTTTCCTTTATATATTTTTTATGCTTATAAAATTAAATATCAAATAACATTTTCAATATGTGGTAAATATAAGAAATAAAAAATCTTAGAGTTTCACTCACATCAATTTGAAGTATGGTTTCATATGTCTAGTGTGTCATTCTTTAAAAAGTTTTCTCTAATAAATAATAATTTGCACGACAAAGTTAAAATTTAAACTCAATCCAACCCACTATAATTTCTCAAAGTCAATAAAAATATTTAAAATCAGTTAAAAATATTAAAATGATAGAACTACATATATACTTGAATGGTAATAAATTTATTTTTATAAAGATATTTATTATGTTTATTCTAAAAAAAATTTAATATTTTTTTACATTGTCTCAAATTCATATAAGAATATAATCAAACTTTTATTCAAACCTATCATATATTTTAATAAATTCATAAGTAATTTATTTCATATTTTAAATATAATATTTTATTTTTATATATATAATATTGGTATCAAATTAAATATCATAAAAAGACAATTAATCTAATATATCACATCTCAAAAACAGATTTGTAACAAAAAACTTATTTGAATTTTAAACTTTTAGTCAAAAATAAAATATAATATTTTTAAGATATTTTTAAGTAAAAAATGCAGAATATTTCTTGAAGTTTGTACTTTTAGCATATTTTTAGAAGTTTTTATTATTATTAAATATGGACAGTTTTGTTCCTAATGACAAATGAAATAACCCTTGTTTTCAGTGTTCCACTTTTATATTAAGTAAGGATGGTTTAATTTTTCTTACTTAATTATGTGGCCAATAATAGAACATGAGTCATGATTCGAAAGATGAAATATAAAATTTCACACCACATTAATCGATAAACTTTAAACTAGTATGATATTTTAAAACCCTCCAAACTTGAACCATCTTCTTCTTCTCGAGCAATGAAGATAGAATAAAATCATGGTCGATATAGTGTGTTTGATGGGTTGAATGGTGGATATGTCGGACATTCACATTGCTCAAAATGGTCTTGCTGTACGTGCTACTCGTATTGTTGTTTTTGCATGTCAAGTGAAATTTAAGAATTATATTCTTGGTGATGCATATATTCTTCGAGGTTGGCGACAGGTGTATCCAAGGCATTTCTCCAATCTGTTCAATTGTTCCTTAAAATCCAACCAAAGGGTAACTTCATAATTGGTTCATAGAATCGATCATGGATGCAACATATCTCTCCTTAGTTGTTTGATAATCAGTCTACAACCTATAATTATTTCCCTTATCAATAATCAATTCTAGATACGGTCATAGAATTTCATCTACCAACAACATTATGTTGAAAAAGACCAACAGTTCTAGCTAACAAACGCACATGTAGGTTCATTAAAGCTAGATCATACATCTCCATAATAGATTGGTTCAAATAATCATGTTATTGTACCACAAATATTAGAATAGTAAAACAATTATGAATTTAACATTCTAATTGGCAACACATTGTTTCAATAGTCGAAAGATTGGCCACATCATTCAATCATCAAAACAATAATATCCATCGAGCACAGAAGATATATAAATAATAAAGAATGAAAGAACACGTGAAAACTAATTAAATCTCATAATTTTGAAGAACCAAATCATCGGTATCCCTTGGCTAAAAAAATGAAGTTTAGCCTTCCATAGAGGATTACAGAAAAATAGAAAAATAGAGAGAGTTGTGTAAAACTCTAGATATCTTTTTTACACATAATTCTCTAATAATAAAGTCTATATTAATCTCCCACTATTTCTATCAATAATTATAATCATAAATTAGAAGTAATTGTCGTTGCTTAGTAGGGTAAGAAGAATTGGCAGTTATGTTTATTCCTGTTGCTGGACGTCTTGGGTTAAGGGGTACCCACGTCTTATACGATCTTTCTCTGATATCTTTGCCTGAAGGTAAGGCGTGCCCACGGCTTTTGTAAAAACTCCGGCTGACTCTCTATTCTATAAAATGTCCTTGCACATTTTCAAACCCACCATTTTATGCCAAGATGCATTAATTCATTCAATTACCCTGTAAAACATAATCTTTAATCAAAATCCAAGTACTAAGCATGATTAGGTATCAAAAGAAGAGAAATAAGATAAATACTATATATAAAAAAAATCTTATTACCAAAACTTGAGTAGTGCAACATGAATCATAAAAGACTTTATTCTTAAATAATAATAATAATAACCAATGGGATATAAATATGAAATTGAAATTGAAATTTAACCGTATTTTGTACAATGGACTTAATATATCCAAACTCAAATTTCCACTTGATATAACAAAAATTTTATACAGCTAACAATTGAAATATAGTTTCGTATGCACATCAACTTGTCATTTTTAGTCTAGATGTATTCTGCAGCCTTCCTCACAATAAACCCATGATCTTAGCATTCTTAGCATCCAAATTCAATTCAAAATTACAAATCAATGTTTCTACAAACATTAAACAAAATGTAAAATATCAAGAAAGTGAATAAGATATACTTTATATTAGACTAGAAACTTTTAACTACAACCCAATCATATGTAGATTGATAACCTCTAGTAGAAAATGTCATCATCATCCATACTTGTCAAGTGCCCATTTGTATCATTATTCTCAGTTGTATCCTTTTGTATCCCCCGACCTTGTGTGCACTTTGACTTGTTGTGCCCTGTTCCTTGGCATTTGGTACATCAACGCTTTTTGCATTGGCCATCCTTCATTTTCAGTTATGATCCCTTTGTTTAGACAATTTCAGGATCCTTAATTATATTAGAAGAGTTTATGTTTAAACGTCATCTTTTACTTGATATGCTCTCAACTTTGAATTTTCAATAACCACCAAACATGACATTATTGATCCAATTTAAGTTCAAACAAGTTTGTAATGATCTTCTGACTCTCATACAAGATTGCAGAATTGATAAATTTGAGAATGTAATATCCCGAAAATCATTTCCTTTTTTTGTATCATTGAGGTCGCCATACTTGACTCTTTAACTAAAATTCCATAACCAATCCCCTTTTCCCATCTTTGTTGTAGCATGACTTCAAGAATTGTTGTCATATTAAGAGCTTTAATCGCACAAAACATGTGGCGGCATGGCCACCAAAAAAATACAAACTTCCCACAAGTACATGAAAAACATTGATAAGAAGTATGAATTCTAACCTTTGTCTCCATTGGTCTTTGATCGCCATACCTAATGATCACAACTTCCTTATAACCTTTCTCATCATTCACAAAATGTGGATGTACTCAGTTTCCATTTGCATCTCTTCACATACCTAAGTTATATGATGATTATGAACAACTTTAAGGTTAATTTCATATAGATGTTATCGCCAACATGCAAGAAAAATTAATTTCATATGATGAATACTCATGAACCAAATCATGAATGTCATGTAAGAAAAAATTAAGATTCATCTCATATCATGTAAATCTGTTTATTTCAATAAGATTTAAAATTTTGTTTGCTACATACCTATTAGAAAATCGATCTATTGTAATGGTTTGAAGCTGAATTTTCTAGTGCCTTTAATGCGTTTGCAAATGTGCTTCAATTTGGTTGTCTATAAAATCATAGCAAATCACATTCTGCCTAATTCAATTTACCCCCTCTGTGGTATTACTTTTCAATGTTATAGAAACTGAGTTGAATATTCAAAAAATGGTTCATATAAGAATTTATGCTCTCATATCTTTGGTCGGTGGTCATTCCTGCAAAAACCACACCACAAAGAAATGTTTGTGCCCACTTATCATTCGTTTCATACATATCTCGAATCCATTCATTGTCTGGTAGTTTGTATTTTTCTACAAAAGGGATCCAATGATTCTCAAATCTTCAATTGAATATCGATGGATCATGCATTTTTTACGATCTGCTAAATAATCCACATCATGAAAAACTACTCGAGCATTCCTCATCAAGTGCCATGGACACACTATATGCCTTGATCGTAGCATAATTGTGCTTAAGGCATTCTGAATAGCCTTATCACCATCTTTAATTACAAAAATTGGTTTCCTACCTCCCGTTGCATGCATGAAGGTTCAAAACGTCCATGTGTATGCATCAATAGTTTCTTTAGAGATTAATGCAAACTCAAAAATATTATTGCTTTGGTGATTGTTTATCCCAACCAACTCGACAAGAGGTAGTTTAAAAATAATTGTCTTGTAGGTTGAGTCAATGACCATTACATCTCCAAAAGTATTGTAATCCAATCTTGATTTAGAGTCTTCCCAAAAGATTATGTTAAGTTTGTTTTCTTCGTCTACTGCTTATCTAATGTAAATAATGATATTTTTTGTTCACCATTTTTTATGGATCGAGTATTTACAATAAATAGTGATTAATTACAAAGAAGGTTATAGATCCTATAATTAAGCCAATCAAGGATTAACTAAACCAACTATACAAAGGAAGTAAAATCAAGTATTCAGCTGCCTTCTATCACCCCCTCCCCCCACACCCTCAAGCAAAGCGTGGGATTATGTGTTCTAAAAAAGGGAACGACCCAAACTTTTGGTGAAGATGTCAGCAAGCTATAGATGGGAAGGGACAAATTGAGTGACGAACTTTTTTATGTTACCAATTCAAGAACAAAATGGTAGTCAATGTTAATGTGCTTAGCTCATTTGTGAGCTACTGAGTTATGAGTGAAGAATATGGAACTTTTATTATCACAAAGTAGTGTAGAAGTTTTTGTAGAAATATGTAAGTCACATAACAGATGAGTGGGCCACACGAGCTCAACTACAACATTTCCCATCACCCGATACTCCGCCTCACAACTAGAACGAGCAACAGTAGGTTGCTTCTTAGAAAACCAAGACACAAGATTTTCCCCTAAGAATATTGAGTAACCATAGGTGGAATAATTTGTCTCAATACATCTGGCCCAATCAGTGTCTGAATAACCAAGAACATTAATGGACGAACCCTGAGAGAAAGATAGGCCAAAAGATAAAGTACCCTTAACATAGCCTAAGACACATTTAAGAGCTTGAAAAACAATCATCAATAGGTGTCTGCAAGAATTGACTCAGAATTAACAACATAAGAAATATTTGGATGAGTGATTATTAAGTATTGTAGTGCTCCCACAAGAGAACAATAAAGTGTGGCATCGGGAAAAGAGACACCAAAACTCGTCAAATGTACATTATAGGCAAGTGGTGTGGCAATGGGCTTAGCATCCAAAAGTTGTGCCCTGACCAAAATGTCACGAGCATATTTAGCCTGGTTAAGAAAAACACAATTTGTATCATAATGCACTTCAAGCCAAATATGTAAGGGCTAGAATAATTCCACTTAATCAGAATGAGATTACAACGGAGAATAATATAGAGTTATAAGAGTAGCGTAATCTATGGAAACAAAATAACAACAATAAATGAAAGGTATACAATATCAATCACTAATATTATCTCTAATACCCCTCCACAAGCGAAGCGTGGGATTGAGGGAAATGCAAAGCCTAGACCGGAACATTTCAAACATTAGACGTTAAAGACTTTTCATGAAGATGTCGGCAAGCTAGAGCGAAGAAGGAACAAAACAAGTAACTAGACGGCCAGATTCCACAAGTTCTCACACAAAGTGATAGTCAATATCAATGTGCTTAGTGCGCTTGTGGGAGACAAGATTTTGAGTCAGAAACAATGCACTCTTGTTGTCACTTAGGAGTACTAGAGGTGAAGTAGGAGATGTGTGAAGGTCTCGAAAGAGGTGGGTGACCCACATATGTTCTGAAATAGTATTAGTAAGAGCCCTATACTCAGATTTGCAGCTAGAGCAAGAAAAGGTTGGTTGTTTCTTCGCACTCCAAGAAATAAGATTAGGACCAAGGAAAATAGAATAACCATATATAGAGCATCAAGTGTCAATGCAGCGAGCCCAATCAGCATCTGAATATCCAAGAATGGCAGACTGGCGAGGTGAGAAAGATAACCTAAATCCAAGAGTGCCTTTAACGTACCTTAGGATATGTATAACGGCTTGAAAATGCTTAGTAGTACGCCACTTTTGAAATTGACTGATAATATTCACAGAATAAGCAATGTTAGGACGTGCGATGGTAAAATACTGAAGAGCACCAACCAATGATCTATATAAAATGGGATTAGGAAACTCAACTCTAGTAGCTGTGAAAGTTGCGCCTAGAGCAAGAGGAGTGGAGACTGGCTTGGAATCAAGCAAATCAGCACGAAGGAGAATATCACATACATACTTTGACTGGCTCAGGAAAAGACTCGAGGAAGGATAAGAGACCTCCAAGCCAAGGAAATACCCTAAGAGACCAAGATCTTTAATGGAAAATTCAGTGCGTAGGTGAGACAACAGAGTTGAAAGTGCAGCATTGTCATTGCCTGTGACAATTATGTCATTGACATATACCAACAGGTGGATGAGCATAGACTTCCGATGCAAGACAAATAAGGATGTGTCAGCAGCATTGCAAAGAAAACCAAGTGTCAAGAGAAAATTGCGAAAGCGTTGATACAATGCTAGTGGGGCCTGACGAAGACCCATAGAGAGCCTTTGTAAGGTGACAAACATGATTTGGATACAAAGGGTTAATGAAACCAGGTGGTTGCTCCATGAAGACTGGCTTAGATAGATAGCTGTTGTGGAAGGCATTTTTCACATTAAGTTGATGTAGTGGCCAAGAACGCATGACAGGGCTAAAAGCTTTTAGGACAGGGCTGAAAGTATAAGTGAAGTCGAACCCAAGAAGTTGGCTGAAACCTTGAGCAATGAGTGAAGTCGAACCCAGGAAGTTGGCTGAAACCTTGAGAAATGAGTGAAGTCGAACCCAATAATTTTGTTCTGTAGACCCACTTTGATCCAACCATATTCGAATCAGAAGATCCCGGTACTAGATCCCAATTGCAGTTAGCTCACAAGGCGGCCATTTCTTCATTCATTGCATTGACCTAGTGTGGGCTCTTAAGAGCATATTTGATTTCTCAAGGCTCGAAGATGGCAGTGAGAGCCGAATAAAGATAACTAGAATCAAAAAATGCGATGTCCATGAGATAACGAGGCTTAAATAGCCCGACTGAGCCCATGTTCACATAGGATGAGTGCGGGCTGGTGGAGCAACATTTTCCTGTGGGGTGAAATGGGACTGATCGATGGCGTAGAGAAAAGATCATCATGAGCCATCGATGTAATAGGAGGCACCTGTAGGCTCTCAAGTAGGCAAACATAACACGACTGAGATGGCAAGGGACTTGTTGGTGGTGACGGAGCCAAGATAGATGTGGCGACAACAGGGATCGGGAGTGAGCCATATAAAAATTCAGATATCTCCCATCGAGAAACAGATGTGGATGAGCTATTTTTAGTGAAGGAAAGATAAGATTTGTCAAATTTGGCATGGCGAGTAATGTATACTCATGTGGATGTAGGATCTATACATCGATAACCTTTATAACTCGTGCTATATCCAATAAAAACACACGGCGAACTACGGAAGACATGAAATGAGTCATAAGAAGGAGTTCGTCCATAGACAACCTCAAATAGTGACTTTTCACCAAGAAGGTTAGTATGAAGGTGATTAATAGTGTATACTACTGTACTAAATGCCTCCACCAGAAATGCAAGGGAACAGATGAATGAAAAAGCAGTGCAAGTTCCATCTTAGTTATATGTCTGTGCTTAAGTTCAACTCTGCAATTCTAAGCGGGAGTGCAGGGACAGGACATAAAATGATGAATGCCACATTTGGCAAAGTGAGATTGTAGTCGATGATTTGTAAACTCGGTCCCGTCATCACTTTGAAACTTTTTAATATTATAAGAAAATGATTTTCAGTGAATGACTGAAAATGCATAAACACATTAACAAATTCAGACTTTCCACATAACAGGTAGAACCAAGAGAATCTCGAATGATCATCCAAAAAATCAGCATAGAAACGAAAACTAGATATAGAATTAATGGGTGTAAGATCCCACAAATCACAATGTATCAATTCCAGAAGCTCAGAAGCCCGACTATCATGAGTATCAAAACGTAATCTGGTACTTTCAGCTAACTGATAAGAATTGCATAATCTAGGCGTAGCCAGCAATGAAGTAACAAAGATCAGTCCAAGGTTATTTAAAAAGCTAATAACATAATTTGCCACATGGCTAAGGCAAGAATGTCATAATTCAAAAGAAGCATGCAACTTTTTATTCTGAAGTACTGCAGAAAAGGCTTTAGCTTGTGAATCCAACAAATAAAGCCTACGATCATGAGTTCCTGTTGCGAGAAGTTGCCCTGTATCCCGGTTCTGAATGTGAAACTATTGAATCAGTGAAAAGCACTTGAACTGGATAATCTTGAGTTACCTTGCTAATAAATAGCAAATTTTTAGTAATTCCAGGTACAACAAGAACATTATGCAATTTAAGATTTTGCGAAATATTTAATGAGCCAGTATGAGAAATGGAAAGACTCGCAACATTACCAACAGTTACGCAGTCACTACTCGAATAGGAGGAGATGGTGTTAAGATGAGTTGCATCCGAAGTCATGCGAGACGAAGCCCCAATGTCCAGATACCAATCTGAAGCATTCGGTTGGGAGATAGAACAACCTACCTAGAAGGCTTCATGAGATTAGCGAAGATGGACGGCCTGCAGGAGCGATCATAGGACTGATCAAAGTACTTAGGACAATCAAAAACATCATGTTCAGTTCCTCTACAAAACTGAAATGAGGGTGTGAAGTTGCGACGACCCCAGCCACCAACATTGTTTCTACCACGACCCCTATCATTAGTCTTGTGACCCCTTCTACTATTATTACTGGGACCATTGTGCCCCCATCCTTGATTTACAGCAGTAAAAGCAGACAAAGATTTGTAGTGACAACCATATTTAGCCACGGTGAGACTGCCGTGATTGCAAACAAAAGGTCATCTTTAAGGCTAATTTTGTGAGCCTTAGAATCGTGACTATAGGCATGAGAGAGTGCCTGCCATATGTCCCTGGAAGTTTTGCATCCGATCACAATGGCCATCTATTCCTTAATGAGCATTGAGACGAGAAATAACTACAATAGTTGATCACGGGAGTGCCACTTTGTGTATTCGGGATTGGTTTCATTTTTGTAGGCAGTTGTGGTTATCTCGATAGTAGGCGGAGAAAAAGATTCACCAACGAGAGCCATGAATTTCAGACTGACGAGAAGGGGCTCTATCTGAGCATACCATAGCAAATAATTTGCAGAGGTTAGTTTGATATTCTCCATTTGAATCATTGTAGAGAAAGGAAGGGTGGGTTTCTAGCTCTTCCATAAAAGATGATGAAGAGAGGCATATGTGAGAATGAGAGTAGTGTATAGAGGCAAGTGGCGAGAAAGAGAGGAGAAAGGGTTTCACGCCAATTAGGCTGATACCATGTAAAGGCTAGAATAATTCCCCTTAATCAAAATGAGATTACAACGGAGAATAATATATAGTTACAAGAGTAGCGTAATCTACGGAAACTAAATAACAACCATATATAAAAGATATATAACATCAATCACTAATATTATCTCTAATACAAGAAAATAATTTAGACTACCAAGATCCTTAATCGTAAATTCAGTGTCGATATGAACCACAAATTTTTGAATAACGAAATAATCATTTCTTGTCAATATAATATGGTCAATGTAGACAAGAAGATATAGAGTAATCATGCCACGATGAAAGATAAAAAGTAATTTAATTATTAATTTTTGCATTTTATTTTGTGTCACATTATCACACCGTATAAGATTTTGTCACTTTTATGTAATAACTAAATAGTTTTATAAAATAATTTATTTTTCTAAAATAAAAATTCATAATATACAAAATATGTTTTTTAATATGATTTTATTTTGAATAAAAATCTCATAATTTTATTTATTTAAAAATATTTTAAATATCAAAATATACTACAGTTAATCTGAAAAATATTTTATATTTTTTAAAAATTATTAATGTATGCAATATGGATATCAAATTAATGATCTTGAAAACATAATTTATTTGATATATTGTTCATGAAATAATAAGTTGACATAAAAATTATAAACTTTTAAAATTTAAGGTGAAAAAATAAAATAAAATAGAAAAGTAAAAAAGGTGATTGGTCAACCATTTATGCCCAATCCCACACCCCCATTCAATGACCGCCAATCTCTTTTTCTTTTTCTTTTTTAATTTTATCCAGAATTTATTAATAAAAGAGTGGTTTTGACAGAAAAACGGCACTCTTGTAAATTTGCCAAACTCTATATGTTAACAACAAATAATGCATATGAAGATTAAATGACATCACATACAAAAACATAAAGGAAAAATAAAACATCAATATTATTACTTACCAATGAGTTAATGTACATAGATTATGATGCTTCATTAATGGAGTTGTATAAATGCCTAAGCGGATCTGGCCTCAATCCGTTCTCATCGTCCTCTGATACAGGAGTGTAACATCGGCTATCATTTGTTGAGTGGTTGCCCATTAAGAAAATGTGCTTAATCTGTTTTCATTAAATGTGTTGAGTTATGGCCACTCTATGGTTGAATGAGTTAATGTCCTCTTCCTCATTTATTTATAGCTGTTTTATGTGGGTTTATTGGATAGAGTAGCAGTTGTTGCATTAAAGCTATAGGACCTGAATCGTCGCTACACTTTATTTCGTGCTTAGGGAAGCTTCCCTAACCAATCACACTTATTCTTTTATTTCTGATGGAAGAAGTTTTGTAATGTATATTCTTGCCTCCAGTCTCAACCAATCAAAATTATTATATAAGCAGAAGATTGTGTCATGCGCGGCTGCAAACTGCAAAGCAATTTTTTTTTTTTTTTTTTTTTTTTTTTTTTTTGTCTTTTTCCTTTTGTTTTCATAATGGACATTCAGTAAGAATCCCCAAATTTATTATCTTTCAGATTTGCAAAGCCTGCAGAGATATGGCTTGGAAAATTATTGAATTGTACTATAAATTCAATTGCATGCATTTTGAATTGAAAACTTCAACTGTTTATTGATTATTTGTGGGTTTCTAATTATTTTAGAGGATAAATAGTTACATGAATTAACAATATTTAACACTTTTCTCTAATTTAAAGAAAGAACGATAAATAAGTATTAAGTAGACATTATCAGTTAATTAGAGTTGCATTAGTTAAATTTTTTATAATTCTTAATTTTTTACAAAACTTGTTTCTTACAATAAGCGCATATGATAGTTGGTTGGTAGTGCTCATTTCTCATAATAAGTGTATAGGATAGTAGGCCGTTACAACTTGTTACTTACAATAAGTGTACATGACAGTAGGCCGTTAGAGCTTGTTTCTTACAATAATTGTACATGATAGTAGGTCGTTAGAGCTCGTTTGTCGTTGTAACTTAGCCGCTCGTTTGTGCTTATTTCTCACAATATGTGTATATGATAGTTGGTCGCTAGTGCTCGTTTCTCATATTAAGTGTATATGAAAGTGGCCGTTACAGCTTGTTTCTTACAATAAGTGTACATGATAGTAGTCCATTAGTGCTCGTTTGTCGTTGAAACTGAACATCTCGTTTGTGCTCATTTCTCATAATACGTGTATATGATAGTAGATTGCTAGTGTTCGTTTCTCATAATAAGTCGTTTCTCACAATAAGTGTATATGAAGTAGGTTGCTAGTGCTCGTTTCTCATAATAAGTTGTATAGGATAGTAGGCTGTTAGAGCTCGTTTCTTACAAAAAGTGTACATGATAGTAGGCTCTTACTACTCGTTTGCCACTGTAACTTAGCAACCCTTTAAGCTTGTTTCTCATAGTAAGCGTATATGATAATAGGTTTCTAGTGCTCGTTTCTCATAATAAGTGTACAGGATAGTAGGCTGTTAGAGCTCGTTTCTTACAATAAGTGTACATGATAGTAGCTCATTACTGCTCATTTGTCACTTTAAGTTAGCAACTCTTTGTGCTCGTTTCTTGCAATATGTATATGAAAGTAGGTCGCTAGTGCTCGTTCTCATAATAAGTGTATAGGATAGTAAGTCGTTGAGCTCATTTCTTACAATAAGTGTACATGATAGTAGGTCGTTAGTGCTCATTTGTGCTCATTTCTCACAGTACGTGTATATGATAGTAGATCACTAGTGCTCATTTCTCATAATAAGTGTATGGGATAGTAGGCCGTTAGAGCTTGTTTCTTACAATAAGTGTACATGATAGTAGGTCATTACTGCTCGTTTGTTACTGTAACTTAGCAGCTCTTTCTGCTCATTTCTCACAATAAGTGCATATGATAGTAGGTCGTTAGTGCTCATTTCTCATAATAAGTGTATAGAATAGTAGGTCGTTAGCTTGTTTCTTACAATAAAAGTACATTATAGTAATTCTTTGTGCTTGTTTCTGACAATAAGTGTATATGATAGTAGGTCACTAGTGCTCGTTTCTAATAATAAGTATATAGGATAGTGGCCGTTACAGCTCCTTTCTTATAATAAGTGTACATGATGGTAGGTTGTTACTGCTCATTTGTCACTGTAACTTCGCAACCCTTTAAGCTTGTTTCTCACAATAAGTGTATATGATAATAGGTTGCTAGTGCTCGTTTCTCATAATAAGTGTATAGGATAGTAAGCCGTTAGAGCTCGCTCTTACAATAAGTCTACATGATAATAGCTCCTTACTGCTCATTTGTCACTTTAAGTTAGCAGCTCTTTATGCTCGTTTCTAGCAATGTGTATATGATAGTAGCTCGCTAGTGCTCGTTCTCAAAGTGTATAGGATAGTAGGTCATTGAGCTCATTTCTTACAGTAAGTGTACATGATAGTAGGTCGTTAGTGCTCATTTGTGCTCATTTCTCATAGTACGTGTGTAAGATAGTAGATTGCTACTGCTCATTTCTCATAATAAGTGTATGGGATACTAGGCCGTTCGAGCTTGTTTCTTACACTAAGTGCACATGATAATAGGTCGTTACTGCTCGTTTGTTGTTGTAACTTAGCAGCTCTTTCTGCTCATTTTTCACATTAAGTGCATATGATAGTAGGTCGCTAGTGCTCATTTCTCATAATAAGCTTATAGGATAGTAGGCCGTTAGAGCTTGTTTCTTACAATAAAAGTACATGATAGTAACTCTTTGTGCTCATTTCTCACAATAAGTTTATATGATAGTAGGTTACTAGTGCTCGTGTCTCATAATAAGTATATAGGATAGTGGGCCATTACAGCTCATTTCTTACAATAAGTGTACATGATGGTAGGTCGTTACTGCTTGTTTGTCACTGTAACTTAGCAACCCTTTAAGCTTGTTTCTCACAATAAGTGTATATGATAATAGGTTGCTAGCGCTCGTTTCTCATAATAAGTGTACAGGATACTAGGCCGTTAGAGCTCATTTATTACAATAAGTGTACATGATAGTAGGTCGTTAGTGCTCATTTGTGCTCATTTCTCACAGTACGTGTATATGATAGTAGATCACTAGTGCTCGTTTCTCATAATAAGTCTATGGGATAGTAGGCCGTTAGAGCTTGTTTCTTACAATAAGTGTACATGATAGTAGGTCATTATTGCTCATTTGTCACTGTAACTTACCAGCTCTTTCTGGTCATTTCTCACAATAAGTGCATATAATAGTAGGTCGCTAGTACTCATTTCTCATAATAAGTGTATAGGATAGTAGGTCGTTAGAGCTTGTTTCTTACAATAAAAGTACATGATAGTAACTCTTTGTGCTCGTTTCTCACAATAAGTGAATATGATAGTTGGTCATTAGTGCTCGTTTCTCATAATAAGTACATAGGATAGTGGGCCGTTACAGCTCATTTTTTACAATAAGTGTACATGATGGTAGGTCGTTGCTGCTTGTTTGTCACTGTAACTTAGCAGCTCTTTGTATTCATTTCTCACAATAAGTTTATATGATAGTAGGTCGTTAGTGCTTGTTTCTATTTGATCCAATATATTCTTATATCCATATTAATGTTCAACATTTATCTATCCTTCTTTTTTTGGGTCCAAGTTCATATTTATTTCTCAATACTAACTCACAAAGATTATATCTAATCGTGTAATTGTATTATAAAATAATAATATTTTAAGAAATTATTTTTTCATAATATGTGAATTATGAAATAATAAATATGTCCTTTTGTATTCGTAAAGTGGTAAAAATATAATTTTACAAAAGCTGGCAGCTCGAGCCCCCAAGTCAGCTAACCTTTTTCACAGCTAGGTGCATTTCATGTGAATTTAGAAGACAAATGGTAAATAAAATTTTAATTTACTCAATATACCTTTCTTTATTTAGTGTCATTCTGTAATGGATGGAGAGAGTTGGCGGATGAATTGGACCTTTCAAAAGGGGATGAAGTTGTGTTCACCACACTTCACATCTCACTAACCAACCAGGGGATGTGGAGTATTATCCTTTTCATTTACTTTCAAATTTTGAATGATCCATTTACAGGCATTACCATTATAAATTATATTTCTAAGCATTCTTACTTTCTTTCTTTGAATTCTTACTTTCTTTGACAATTTAATAATATTACTTTCTTTAATTTATGTAAATTTACTGTTTGGAATAGTTGTGCAGCTCGGCCACCACGATTTAAGTTGAGACGACCAAACCACCAAATCTCGTAAGCAACATAAACTATTCTCCATGTGGTAAAAAGGAATCCATTAACCATCAATTATACCATCCAAACCAGAATTTGCCTACAAAATGGAAAGAAACTACATTGAATTCATTAACACATGACAAACTATAGTTTTTCATTAAGCAAATGTTCACAAAACAACTAGAAAAACTAAATATAACGAGGTCAAATACAATGTTCAGGCCCATCCAATATTGTTGACATGAATCTTCAAATCTTTGAGGATAGGCAATATAAAGTAATAAAATAAAATAAAGAGATCCCCAACAAACTATTGTCCTCCTTCAACTTGAAACTTCAAGAGCAGATAGTCATTTAACACTGCAGTCTCTTTTTTTAGTAGAAGATAGTTATTTCATCTTTCCTTATACATTGTCCTCATCTATACAACCTCAATCGGTAAAGCTAGCGTTTTAGGTCACTCTTTTCAGATCTCGAGCCATTTATAATCTCGATGGACCAAGGAGTGAACGGGTCATCATACCATCGAAAATATTTGCATCTTCCTTTCTTCTTCAAGAAATAATATCAACCGCATATTTTTTAATATCATTCAGTAACAACCCTAGCTATTATAGAAAGACAAAAGCAATTCAAATGAGTAACAAAGATATCTTATATAAACTAACACAAACTTATTAAATTCTAATGCATATAAAGCACAAATTCTAAACACTGATAAAACTCAAATTCATGACCCATAGGATTAGACTTGAAATTCAATACTAAATTAATTAAGTAAAATTGTTAACTAATTCAACAGAAGCCCTTAGGATTTATTCTAAATAAAAAATATAATAAAACACAAAATGATGAATGATAAATAGAACACCAAAATAAAGCACAAAACTAACACCAAATCAAAGCATGGAAAAAAATACTCCTAAATTTCCACAAGAAAAGAATCTTCATCCAGGATTTTGTTCTGTCCCAGAAACCCACATTGCAGCTTTCGTAACAGGACTGCAATTGAATACGTTTTCTAAGGCATCATAATCATATTTCGAACCCTTGAACCAAGGCGGACGAAACTAGCCGGAGTTGTTGGGCTGGGAAGAAGAGGATGAAGACATTTCTTAGGTGAATGGTGACTGTGCTGATGAGCTTTGGAGAATCCTAGACGAGTGACGAGTGGTGAATGTGTGGAGGAGTCTTACCATCCCATATGAGTGTCGAGTTGAAGAAGCCCCGATGAGTCACAAATAAACAACCGTTCAAGAAGCTCCGACGAGTTGCAGCCAGATTTCAAGAAGTTCGGGTAAGACCCATTTGCAACCCCTAGAATTGAGCAAAAATGGGAAGAAAGAAAAAAATGGCCGAAACAATAATAATTTTACAAAAATGGGAGAAATAAAAAAAGCTGAAACAATAATAATTTAATTCATTTTAAATTTTGTAACTTGTACTTCATGTAACACGTAGACAAATCTAAGGGCTGTGATTAAATGTTGAAAATCTAATAACTAAAATATGTTGGGACACTATAGAATTTCAATAAGTTAATTGGGGTTGAAATGCTATTTTCGTTTTTCTTGAAAAAAATTTAACAATTTCTCACTTTAGACCCTAAAAATATTTTTCTTCTTAATCTCAATCTCAACCTTTCTAAATATTTCAATCTTACAAAGATGCTAGGCATAAACCCTACATTAACTGTAGCTTACTGATTTGTATTACATCAGTGTAATTATATTATGAAACAGCTCTACTTTTGGCACTTTAAATCCTTATAATAGATTGACTTTATATGGATTCTTTACCGAAATAATGTGAAAAAAAAATGTAAAATAGAGTGGATTTAAAAATTATTTTCAAAATAAAATAAAATGTTACCGGTCGTAATGATGTTTGGTAAAAACGTCACTGAGCCTTACGTTTTAATTTGAAAATATATATATATATATATGCATGTATATGAATGTTATTAATGACCGTGTATATATATATATGTATATATATGCAAGTGTGTATATATATAAAGATATATATTATATATTTTTGTATATGTATATACACGTGTATATATATATTTATAATTTGTAGCTATGAATTTTATTATATTATTTAATAAATGATATTTATATTATTACAAATTAATAATACTTTTGTATTTTTAATTAAAGTAAATAAAATATAATATTAAATATATTTAAATAAATTTTATTTTATAAATATATATATTTATTTCAATAATATATAAATTAATAATATAATTATAAACCCAAAAAAAATTATAAATTTAAAAAAATCATATTATAAATTAATTTAAAAATTAAGGAATATTTATTAATATTTTAAAATTTCATATTACTTCTTATTTGAATAGTTTAAATATCTATATATATATATATATATATATATAAATATATTAATTATATTTAAAAAAAGAAAATTGAACACTGACGTTTTAAAAAAATGTCATTGGGCCTGACGTTTCTTTTATTTATATATATTCTTTAAATTTATATTATTATAAATCAATAAAACTTTTGTATTTTTAATTAAAGTAAATAAAATATAATATTAAATATATTTAAATAAATTTTATTTTATAAATATATATTTATTTCAATAATCAATAATATATAAATTAATAATATAATTATAAACCCAAAAAAATTATAAATTTAAAAAAAATCATATTATAAATTAATTTAAAAAATTAAGTAATATTTATTAATATTTTAAAATTTTATATTACTTTTTATTTGAATATTTTAAATAAATATATTAATTATATATATCAAAATATATATATATATATATATATCAAAATATATATATATATATTAATTATATTTTAAAAAAGAAAATTGAACACTGATGTTTTAAAAGAAACGTCAGTAGGCCTGACGTTTCTTTTATTTGTATATATTCTTTAAATGTATATCATATATATGTTATTTATATTTAATATATATATATATATATATATATTATTTCTTATTTATTATGTTTAAAATATACATAATTATCGTATATTTAATTTTTTTCTTATATAAATATTTATTTAGAAATATATATATATATATATATTAGATAATTGTAAAGAAATAAATTGTTATATTTTTATTTAAATTAATTAAATCATATTATAAATAAATTTCAAAAAATTAATGAATATTTATTAATATTATATATTTTATTATAGGTATTTATTGAATGTAATTTAATATAAATTATTTGTATAAATTTATAAATGAATTAATACATAATATAATTAAAAATTGAAAATGTTATAAATATATTGTTTTATATATTGAATTTATATTTTATACAAATATAAAAAAATTATTGGGCTATTGGACCATATACGTATATAAATATCTATACTAACTAAATTATATATATATATATATATATATTCCAAATATTCATGTAATTTTTAATTATTTTTATTTATTGAAATTATTTATTTAAAATTTAACAGAAAATAGAATTATTCTTATATTTAAATATTAATTATATATAAAAATGTATAATTTTATAGAGATATTTAGAGAATTTATTATTAAGATAGATTATTTTTTGTTTTAAAAGAAAATTATTTGTTGTATTTTTATTTATTTAATATTTATGATATATATATATATATATTTAAACACTCTATATAAAATTCTTTTTTTGAAATTATATTATGTATTAATTTATATATATATGCATGACATGTGACATGAAACATATATATATATATATGTTTTTTTTTTTTAAATAAAAACATCAGGCCCGATGATATTTTTACCAAACGTTATTACCGGACATGACATTTTACCCTATTTTGAGAACGATTTTTCAAATCCACCCTATTTGACGAATTATTTTTTCTAACATTATTTCGATAAATAACCCAAATTCTACTTGCAAAACCGTCAATCATGCTTCATCCACTACAATAACAATACTATATTTTCGCATAACCAAGTAAAAATTTATTGTTATTCTATAAAAAAAAAAAAAAGAGTTAATAGATAGAGTTGCGAGAAACACAGTATCTATCTAAATAAAAAATATATTATGCGAAATTACTGTTATATATAATTATGTAACTTATGAACAAATAACTAAATTAGAAATATAAATATATATATATATATATATATATTTATATTAATATTAATATCTATAAGTATAATGAACTATTTTTAAAGACCGTAATTTTTTGTAATTGTAGATACATGTAAAATAGAATTCTAGAAAAGTTGGAAAAGATTTTAAGAATGATATTTGTGAAAACATTCTGGTCACCAATAAAATGAACCGCACGTAACATACACAAAATTTCGTTCTTTTTCTTTTTTCGTTTGTTTTTTTCAACCCCCCACAACTCAGAGGGGCGCGGGAGCATTTTACATGTCTGGTGCTCATATACAGAAGCACCATTTGCTATAAACAAGGCGTAAATATAATTGCATAAGCTCTCTCAAACTTCTTCCATCATGTTGCAGTCAAACAATTCTCCCATGTTCCATATTTTGAGCTGAAAGTTCCACCACCACTTTGCTGTGCATACTCGGAAATGACAGCACGAGCACAATTATCCCAAGTTCTAGCAATTTCGCCAAGTGACATTGGTTGTGCAAGAGTTCGAAGGGAGATGCTAAATCTTGATTTTGCCTTCATGGAGAGATCCTCATATTCCTTGCTGCATATGAAGATTACAGGGCGATTTCATAAAAATAATAGAATACGTATTTCTATTCTCCCTTCAATCTTGGGTTGTTTAGCAGGTTTCCATCACTTCATTATCAAGTATACAGTTTACTACTAAAATTGATTGAGAATGGAGATCCCGATGGGCATATCCTCATATCAGGAATCAGATCATTTGAGCTTGAAGTAGAAGTATGCCATAATAAATAAGCACGATTATAGATGACTAGAAAGAAGAGTGCCGGGTCCTTGTATACTACTCACCTGACTTCTACTGGAAACTTGTCCAAAAGTATTGGAGAGCAATTAGGATAGTTGTTTGGAATGAGCAATCTCAGAGGTTGAATTGGAGACTGCACTTAGGTGAAAGATGGATTTGTAAATATGCAAAAAGATAAAAAGGTCAGAAGAGGCATCAAGGAATTCAAAAATCTTACCATTTGTGCAGAAGCATATTGTGACTTTAGATTTGGGCTGAGAGCCACAGCGCTGAAACAGCACTTCACAATAGTACCTTCTCCACCTTCAGCAGCAGCAACTACCGCAGTCGGATCAACATCATCATCACTAATATACACAACAGTGTCTATAAGTCTTTGATTTATTTCCCGCAGCTCATCTTCGAGTGCATGGTTAGCCTGCAACAATGACAAATCACCTCTAAAGTTAAAAAATTAAATTGCACTGCCGTCACTGAACTAGTCAAGCATGGAGAATTATCAATAAAATCAATAATCTGAGGTAACATCATAACCTTCTGATAATTAATTGAACCTTAACATGCATAAACGTTATGTGGAAAACTACACTTTGAAGGGGAAGACAAAAGCATATCTGCTTATTGCAAATCATATTTGATTATAAACTAACAGACTAAAAATAACACTTATAGCATCTAGTATGAGGTATTCATATTTCTATGAAACTGCAAACTCCAAGAAAGACTAGAAGGGAAATAGAATGAGATAGTAGTTGGACCTATGGTAATATTTGGAGCTGCATATCAAAGATAAGATAGATCAGGATAAACTAATCGCCACGACCCACGGGCATATCCAACACAGGGTGTAGTGTTAGTTGCAGCATAAACTAATTACACAGCCCGTGGCTCACCTAAAGTACAATTGAGGTCTCAAGTAATCACTCCTTTATAAAAGTATGTGGATGTAAGGGCTCCTACTATGTTTCACGCAAACCAATCAAAGGGCTTGATTTTGTTAAAGGCAAAGAGCATGGACGCTTACAGCTACTATACAGCTAACACACCATTAGTGGATTCCTGCAATGCAAAACAATTGAAATCAGGAAAAATATAGTTGTTTGGCAAGTTAAAGATATATGGCTAATCCATCAGGTTCTACCCACAGCAGTGCTAATTATAGTGAAAATAAGGCTTGGGTCCTGGCTTCAGAAATGTTATCTACAAGCTTAGCACATCCCAGGTGCAAATTACGATGAGAGGGCAAGAGTAGCTTATCTGGCGAGAATGTGAGAAGATGAGACTAAAAGATTTCTACTCCTACAACTCAACTGTCAGTGTCTTATTTGTTTGTTTCCTATTTTTCTAGAGAAACTATTACGGTAAATCCTATCCTTTACTTATATGAGGAGCTCTGATGGAGGTAAAAGGCGACAGCAAGGAAAAAATTAACTCTACAATAATCTGCTAGCTATTATAAGGTCCACATAATTGCAAGATGCAATCTGCCAAAGCCCAATGGCTGAAATTCAATACCATAACTCCTGACCCAGCATAATTGCAAGATGCAATCTGCCAAAGCCCAATGTCTTTCTTTTGCACTACAGTAGTTGTTGCTCCATTAGGGAAGAAGTATGAGTATGACAAACCTCAATTCTAGGTCTTTTGATAATTGATGCTCCAGTGGACTCTCCATCAGATTCATTACCATTTAAATGCCTGAAGCTATCATTCACGCTGCCAGTAGATGAAACAACATTAGATGGCATGGCACTAGTATAACGTCTCATTTTCTTGGTACCACTAGGTCCATCTTGTGTGAAGAAGTTTCTAGCCTGCAAACGACATTTTGTCAAGGCAACCAAATCTTCACCTACTGCAGCCCTTGATCCATTTCCTGGAGCAGATCCTGCAATTCTATCAACCATACTGACAACTGAGCTAATGTTGCTAACTGAGGCACTCAAAGCTTTAGGAGACATAGATTTCACCTGTAAAAGGAAAATGCAAACAAAAGCCATGTCAGGTGCGGTAACAATGTCTGATATCCATTCAGGTGCCACGTACTATGTAACAAAATACGTACCACTTTGATTAACCGTTCAAGAGGCTGTTCCACAACATTAGAGTGTCCTGAAACAATGGTTGACACAACACCATGAGTGCCATCAGGACTGGTAAATTCTGCAAGTAAAGGCGAGGCTGATATCCCAGGAGTGCCAATAGCAAGGGACTGGTTTGGTACTGATGCAGCAGTGGTTGTTGGATGATGAATGTTATTCCCAGCATTTGAGAGTGATGAAACACCAGAATTGATTTTCTCAGAATCGCCTGGCATAGGGGATGGAGCCATGGAAGTTGAAGGAGATGGGACAATGAATGGTGAGGTTGCAGATTGCAAAGGAGTTCCAACTATGGTATGCGGCGTCAGAAGATTCTGCTGGTCAATTTGTGGAGAAGGATGATGACCCATCTGAGGGGATGTCACCTGAAGAACCTGCTGTGACGAAATGGAGAACGGTGTTCCAGGCTTCATTTGTTGGTGATGATATGAAGGTCGTTGGCCAGATGTATTATGCTGTTGGAGAACTCCTGATTTTCCACTCATCTGGTGCCTCATCTTCACATCATTTGCTTCATTCATTTGATTAAGCTGCATCATTTGCTGTGCGGACAACTGTCCTGACTGCTGCTGAGCAGTTTGTTGTTGCTGCTGCTGCTGCTGCTGCTGCTGCATCAACTGTTGTCGATGCATATACTGCTGCTGCATCTGCTGCCGCTGGTACTGCTGTTTTATTTGTTGGGTCGAGAACATTTGCTGCTCCTGTTTTATTTGCTGTGGTTGAAGTATATTTGAATTTGATTGTAAGGGATTACCATTTGACTGAAGTGTTGTGAGCCCATTCTGTGATGACATAGAGTTAACATTCATCTGTTGCGAACCAGTCACAGGATTTTGTTGTAAAGAACCCATAGCTACTTGCTGCATTTGGTTAAGTGCATTGCCCTGACCAGGATCAACAGTTGGACCAGGCTGTATGGTATCCATCATACTCTGACGAGGATTTGAAACATTGGATACAGATGATAAGGAATTATGTTGCATATTGGTCAAACTATTCTGCTGTGTAGTCACTGTGGAACCCTGTGCATTCATCGGTTGCATCTGAGAATTCATTTGACCTTCACTAGTGTGCATCTGAGAAATTTGAGGCTGTTGCTGCTGAGATTGTTGCATGGGATGTATATGAGGCTGGTTGAGTTGGCCTTGTTGCATTGAAGAAACAGGCTTCCGAGGCCTATTTGAGTTGAGCATATTTACAATCTGCTTCTCAACTCCAACAATCTTCTCCTTATGATGGGGCTGAATGTCATTCTTGTTTGTTCGCAGAAATATTATAAGGCGTTCCAACATAACCTTGAGAAATCTTAGTTTATCAAGTTGCTCATTCTTAGGTTGTTGAGGAAGAGCATCATGCTGCAATACAGAAAGACGTAATCAGTGGGAATCAAAATAAAAAAATAACAAGGTGGGCAAGATAGTCAAACAGTGAATAAAAGTTAAAATAGTGGTGTTTTATGTTCTATTTTTGTTTTATCTTTTAGTTTTGTCTTAGCCAAATATATAGCTGCAGAAGTACTCACTGAAAACTGACTTAACATTTCTCAGTTAGTTTTCAATGTCCATTGAAAAAATTATTGAACATATTTTATTAAGAGAGAGAAAGCTGAGAGATTAGTGAACACCTTGCAGCAAAATGAGATCACAGGGTCATCAACTAACCAAGTAACTTACCTGCTGTAACTTAGCAGCCATTCGCTGGTACATTTCATTCAAATCAGGGTAATACATCTCATGCATGGATTTGATCTGCAATGAAGTAAATGAATGATTACACTTGAAGCTATATTTAAAACACACAACATGAAGTAAATTACTGACAGGTGAAGCATAAAGTTTTAATTAAGGTAATCACTAGAAATAAAAAAATAAAAAAATAGATGGCATGCAATTAACTACCTAAAAGTTTTTTAGAAGGGAAAAAGAAAGAATACCTTCTGATAAATGTCCTCTTGCCAGTCCCCACTACTTGCATTCCCAGTCTGTGATGTGGAATCTGAAGATGCTAAAATCATTATGTGTTAGCAAGCATAACAGAACAGAGTAGAGCAATGTATCTTACTTGGATGGTAAAAAAATAACAGAGGAAGAATAATCATTTGTCTCAACCAGACATTATAGCTTCAGGTTAAATGTCTGCCTTATTGTACTAATGAAAAATAACAAGTTCTTAATATAATTAAACTTGGGCTTGGGCCTTATTTTATCTGATTATATTAGAAGTCTATTTATATTAGGAACCCCGTTATCATAGGAGTCCAATTATGTTATTGTTCCCATGGGCTCTTTATATAAATAAGAGGCATAGATTAGGGTAGAGGACACTTTTAGAAATTATAGGATTGATCGGCCTGTGGCTTGTACGGGAGTATTTCCCAGTTACATTCAGTATTGAGTTATTCTGGAAATTACGTTTTACCAATAAATTATGTGAATCACTTCCTTGTTCTAACATAATGACACTCGAACTTGAAGAAGTAATGAATCAATAAATTAAACTATACTTAAATTATTGTGAGAATTTTGCAAGTCAAGTTAATCATGTAAACTCTATAGCCTAAAACAATATAAACCTTGAAATGAAATACATTATTGAAGATAAAACTTCGAAAAGCACATATAATCTGATGGAAAAACAAAATCATCCAAATTTGTCCAAGCATGTAGCAAAACAATAATATGTAAAGGTAGGTCCATGAAGCTTGAGGGACTTCATATCATGTAGACAACAAGGTGAAAACATAATGTATGTATGCAATTGAAAATAACTGAAATGTATATGTTCTGTTATTAGTAGTACTAAACTGCTAATAGAGAAAGTTAATCAACACGTCACATAATAAAAGGGTTTCACAGAAACGGAAATCGTTTTAATAAACGACAGCTATATTTTAAACAAACCACCAAAAGTATTTGCAGCCCTAGACACAAAAATCCTGCCAGTATATATGATGTCCGGTTGATTCTGTCTACAAAGCTCTTGTACATAATAAACAAGAATGAAGAACCTATGAAGAGATTGATAATTGATTAATCAAGCAATTGAAATGCAGCAATATAGGATGAGCCGATGAGGTATTTCAGAAGCATGCTTCTTTACGTGGTACTTTTATCAACAGTGAGCTAATTGTAAGAGGATATCAAAAAAGTACCATGGTATGAATAAAAAAGTATGTGCCAAACTGGTGCAGTTAAATGTTAAGAGTATCTGACTCAAGAGGAGAAACGAAAAGCAACCACATCCATGTCAAGCACCCACAACCAAGTATTTGATAGCCTTTCAGACCAAAACTTACTCAGTGGTACATCAGGGATGACTCTTTGAGGTTGCAATAACTGCTTCTGATCAATCGCAGGTTGCTGTTGAAGCATGGGACCAGATGTCTGAATTCTTTGTTGCATGTCTCTTGGCAATGCATTGGCCTGTTGTTGCAAACCCAGTTGTTGTTGTAGCTGCCCTGGCTGTGATTGCATCTGTGACATCAATTGCTGCTGCATTGGCTGTGACTGTGACTGTTGACCTTGGTTAGGCATCATGTTCGCCATGTTCTGCTGCATTTGCTGCTGTACTGCAACCTTAGATTGCTGTAACATATGGACAGGTTGCTGGTTAGCTTGTAAACCAGAGTTACCATGTTGCATTCCAACCATTTGCTGCTGCTGGAAACCAGATAGATTAGTTTGAGTGCCTAATTGCTGTTGGTGCATATTTGGGAGGTTGTTCTGCTGACCCACTGACTGCTGCTGATGCATGTTTGGAAGGTTGTTTTGTTGACCAATCGCCGGCTGCTGTTGCATGTTGGAGATACTATTCTGCTGACCTATCATTCTTTGCTGAGCATCAAGCATGTTGTTTTGTTGGCCAATCAGCTGGTTCTGTTGCATGTTAGCTGTATTTGTTTGTTGCCCACCAAGCTGTTGCTGCTGCTGCTGCTGATGCATGATGGAAGACTGCTGTGGCTGTTGCTGCTGCTGCTGCTGCTGTTGCTGCTGCCTGAGAACCGATTGCGGTAGCTGCTGAAGCATAGATTGAGTTGATTGCTGAAGAGACGTTGGCTGATTTTGAAGGGTAGACGAAGCTGACGCTTGCCTTAGAGAAGGCTGCATTACAGCCTGCTGAGAGGACTGCAGCTGATTCGGCTGCATTAAGTTCTGTTGTTGTTGCTGCTGCTGTTGCTGCTGCTGCTGCTGGAACTTTTGCTTCATAAGGTGTTGCTGTAGCTGCTGATTGTAAAGATACTGCGTATTCTGAGACTGCTGCTGTTGGTCTTGGGGCACAACCTGCTGTTGCCTACCTTGAATCTGTCTCTGAGAGTTTGCATACATATTAGAAGGAACACCTTGCCCCATGGAATTCCCCACAGCATTGGAACCAACATTAGACATGTTTTGTATGTTTTGCATGTTCTGATTTTGGACAGGGACATTAGGAAGGGTACCCTGAGACATGCCACCAACAGGGGCCAGTGCAGAAGTCAAACCAGCAGAATTCGGCACACCAGTTGACGGAATATTGTTCTGCATATTCTGAGATAAAAGTTGTTGCCGCACTTGAGATTGATTGGACACCATTGGCATTGGTAGTGGCTGAACCTGATTTTGCATTTGGGGCTGCATGCTTTGTGAAGCTGCAAAAGATGAACACAGAACATAGACAGATCCAATCAGCAAACGAACATAAAGGGAAAAAGATACAGGTCATGGAGACAAAGGGAAGGCAAATAAAATAAAGATAATAATAATTATAAAGAGAGAAACAGCTCATATAATTCATAAAAGCGAAAAAAGAAAATCTAGAATCTACGAGAAAGGGGAAAAAAAAAAAAAAAGAACCGAAACAACTCTACCCAATAGTTTAATCCACAACTTGTCCAACCCAGAAAGAACTGCATGCTATGTCAGCACATGGCAGAGTCATGCACAAGGGATACTGGAATGTCGAATTTAAAAAGAAATCCTGTACCAGAAAGATGTGAAGCCCTCTAAAGAATGAATGCAGTGGGGGGAAAAAAAAAAAAAAAAAGCATTTTAAACGGTTGGTGAAGTTTAGGTTCAAGAAAAAAATAACAAAATTGATAACCTTTAGGTGCTTCAGAGGCACATACAAAAAAAATTACAAGGACTTTACCACTGGAAAAGCTCAGGATTGAAGACCATATGACATTAAAATAAATAATTGATTGCAAGTTCCAAGCAAAAAAAACTAATCAAAATGAAATGCTTATAGTATTATCTTAACACATTGCACTGCAAATGGACTAACCATGTAAATCGGGTGGTGTATGATCTGTTTAAAGTAGGAAGTCTGAGCTAAGTGGCCTAGAAACCACCCAATTATAGATCATGTAAAAAGTACGACCATCACAAAAAAAAATTACAGACTCAAAAGGAAAACACCTGTCCTACCAAAACAAGGAAGGTACACACACTGTACCCAATACACTAAATTTCGATATTGTAGGATCTCTACACCATGGTAAACACATCAGCATTCAGCAGTAAAATAAATTTGTTTGCTGTCATCCATTTCATATGCTTTCGTTCATTCCGAGAGTGGATCATTGACCTCAGGAGGTGGAATTAATTAAGAGGTTTTGCATGGTTATTTATTCAGTATCCAGTGCTTTAAAAGGCATAAGGCGCCTCGAGGCGCCAAACCTGTTTCACTGCCTAGGCGCGAGGCATGAGGCGAGGGGCCCAAACTAAAAAAAACATGTAGATATATATAAAAACATTTAACCATAATAAAAAAACATAATAGATTCATTAAAACATGAGTAAATACAGAAGTCCAAAACATAATAACTCAGCATAATCACTACGGCATGGCACTAATCATCATCATTATAGTTCATGTCAAATTGTGGATTATCATCGGATTTGTATCCATCCACATCTTCTTCTTCTGCCTCATCTAAATCCCCTCCTATATCTGCCCATTTATCTTCCTCATCAACAAGTCCGAAAGCACCAGATCTAGATGATGTTTTTTAGAAGTCTTTGAAGTTGTTGCCCTTCTAGTATATGTTCTAGTGGTCCTAGGTAAATATTCCGTACTTCCATCCAGGGTCTTTTCTAATGTCATTCGAATCATTCTCCATCTCTACAAAAAATAAATATATATATATATATATATTTCTTTTTTTTTTTAAAACATATAAACATACATAAATACAAAAGATAAATTATATAGAATGTATATAAATAGCATAATATAAATATAGAATCATGATTTTAAACTGAAAAAAATTAAAAATTAATAAAAAGAGGATTTTTTTGGCGCGCCGGACCTGTTGCTGCCGGTTCACGGTGGAAGGGTCGCCGGCGGGAGGGTCACCGGTGGGAGGGTGGGACTTAGGAGGGGTTTCGACAAAAAAAATGGCACTAGGGGCTTAGGGCTGGGATGGCTGGGTTGGGTAGATTAGGGTTTTTCTCCTTTGTACATAATATAAATATATTATAATTAAAAATAAATAATAAAAAAAATGACAGATTGGTGGGGCGAGGCGCGCCTTTTTGGCGCCTGCGCCTTGCTGTGAGGCACCTGAGGTGAGCCCCTAGGTCGCCTCGCCTCATACCCCCCAGGCGCTGCAGGCCAGAATATTGGCACCTAGCGCCTAGGCGCGCCTTTTTAAGCACTGAGTATCCCTAATACAAAGTCCACTTGACAGACATAGAAAGGTCTAAAGATTTGAAGACTAAATGGAATTACTTGGACCAAGCACAACCCAGAAAGGTTTCAGAATCGAAAGTGAGACATCAAAAAAGGGTTAAATTAGGTGGTTGCTTTTTAAGTATTGAAAACCATTTGGCCCAATCACAAACGCCCCCTTTTTCCATTTTCCATTTGATCAGCTTTCAGAGGTACTAATATTTGGGATGACTAAGAGAGCAAAGTAATTCGAGAAGTAACAATGAAACGGTGAGACTTAAAAATTCCAGGTAAGCTAATGCAAAGGTAATTTAAAACTTTAGCAACTAGAATTTCTAAAGCAAACAACTTCTCAATCCCTACAGTTGCTGAAGGAGGTTATCAAGTCTCTAATATTCAATAAGAAGAGCAACAAAAAAGCACTCAATCTGATCTAACTTGGTTGGAAGAAGAAGAACAGCAGCAACAACCACAAATTCACCATAATAGCAACATAGGTTTCTTTACCTGCATCTTGTGGATTTGAGTTATTACTTGCAGCATTAGACTGAAGAGTATTTGACATAGGATTCTGGGATTTTGTCTCCATAGTCAGCATTTTCAATGATATCTTTCTTAAGTAATCTGACTGCAGAACAGAGGAACAAATGTCAAAGTCACAATAATCCTTAGTTTCAGGAGACCAAGTGTTATATAATAGAAAAAGAGTAAGGTTTGGCCTGAACACTAGTAAACCCAAGGGAAAATCATGTAATATATACCTGGCTTGTTGCTGCAGTATAAATTTTTTCCTCAAACCTGACTGCTATCTTTTTGAGCTCCTGCAGACCCTCTGGTCCAGAGAAAGGAAGATGCCTCTTCAATGTCTCCATTCTGTTCATTACGCATCAGAGGTTAGTTCAACATTCATAATATGACCATTCACACCACATTTCAAGATTCTAGACCACAGACATTTTTCTTGTTGGAGAGGGGGGGGGGAGGGATTTCCTAAAGCATACTTCAATTATGATAGTGATTAATATTCAGTGACCCACTTTTGCATACTTGGAATCTCACTCCCACAAGTATATCAGAAAATCCAGAAGTTTCTACTTCCTCACTTCTCTAAGCTTGAATATTCACCACTTCAATCACAGAAACACGTTGACAATAATTTGATAACAGATTCAGTTGCTGTTAGCACACTATGTTAAATCCTCTAATATGAACCATCCCCCCCCCCCCCCGGGGCTGGTCAGCAAGAAAAACATCTTCACAGACAACACATTCCAGACGCTGTGGCATTCTCCCCCATGGGATCAGACAAAAACCAGGGGAATTTTTTTTAAAGTCAATGCTCAATCTACTAATATCTAGATATGAAAAATCAACAATAAATAGAGGCCTTAACCAGTGAATCACTTTCCCTAACTTGTATTCATCAAGAGAAACATTATTTGTGAAGTTGTGTAACCAAATTCACTTCATGAAGCACCTAAAGGGCCAAAGCAAAAAAATAAAAAAAATTCAGGAGTCACCATACAGGAGTATGGCAAGTCCCAATGGCTATTTTTCCAATTCAAATAAAGAAAACAAAGCAAGAGACACTCCGCACTTCATCAGACATGTTAAAATACTTTGGGCGTAATCCCATCCAAGACGGCAAGTCTTAGCCTCAAGTTTTTCTTTATTTGGAATAAGAAACAACGTACCCTTACTTTTCTTCTTTTCTCCATTCAGTTTGAACATACAGCCTAAAATATTGCCATACATATTTTACATTTTTTCTACTCGTATACCATACAACCTTAACAGTGTAATTTTTCTTTAGTCATACATAAAATTCTGAACTCTTAAGTATTCCTAAATCTTTTGTATTCATGAAAGCAATTGATTTTCAAAGCTATTACCCAAATATTGGTGTGCATGCAAGCCAGTGTGGTAAGATTCACCAAATAACAGCATAAGAAAGAGAACCAAGCCTTGTCCTATGGAAATAGAAATTGAAGTGATCTATGTACTTCCACTTACGTTAAGAAAAATCAACATCTAATACATACTACACAAAGTGATCCAATTAGATGTTTGTTTCTATGAAATATACTGCAATGAACCAGCTTTCACAAGATATAGATAAAAAAAAAAAAACAAATCTAGACATTTAATGACCAAGAGACCACATTATTTACTTTATATCTAAACATTACAACATTTCATGTACAAATCATGTCGTCCATTATGCTACAATATCTGATTTACTTTTTACACCTAGATATGTAGAAGACACATATGAAATATCATGAAAGGTTTTTTAAAGTTTTTGTTATACTTATCGTTGGCACTCTCAGCATCAACTAAACCAGAGGCCAGCGACAGGTGACTAAAGCGAAAATCAAATTTACCATAACTACACCTACAAAACACTTCAATTCATTCACTTCCTAGAATAAACCACACATATATATTGTTAGTTGCTTAGAGTCCCATTGGCATTTCACACAGCAAACATCTTACATCATAACAAGTAAATGGGGATTTTTTTCCTCTCCTGATGCTAAAGAGTCAAATCAAATTTTGGAAACAGTTCCCTCAAACTAACCTACTGTAATACCAGTTGTTCCCTCAAACTTATAAACTATCGAATAGGAAAAAGATCGAAATGAGGATGCACGTCGTTTCTGACCTAGAAAAATAAAATGAAGGAAGAATTCTTGAACCAAGAAAAGTGGCACGCTAAAAAGAACTTGGTCAACACCAAAAACAGAAGAATTACAAGAAGCTAATTCAAAGTAAGAAAAAGAAATGAATTATTTTACATCTTGTTGACAATCCTCTGTCTGGACTCAGATTGTAGCTGAGTTCTCCAATCACCGCCTTCCATACCACCAGCGGCCACCGCCTCGCCGCCCATAACCTGACCAGGAATCGGGACCTGCCCTTGGGCTGCCCGCCAATTGTTGCCATCCATATTCAGCTGCCTACAAAAAAGGACCATGGTAACCAGAACTTATCAGGCTCTCGTGCCATCAATTTTGCGATAGATTAAAAAAAATCTTTAAAAGCGAAGAAGAAACAAACACCTGAAGAAAACAAAACCAAAAACAATAAATAAATAACTAAATAAAACCGGTTACAATTCAGTTGATAATACTCTGATTTGCAGAGATTTTGACTTAGATATTGACCTCAGGGGATTGGGAGAATATGCAAGAGAGGAGAGATTGGCGATGAATTGGGGGAGACGTGTTTCTTGAGAGTCTGGTGTTGGGAAGAATTCTTTAAAGGGAAGTTGAGAATAATAAAAAAATGATCTATCCACCAATGGCGACAAACAAAAAAGGGGTTAAGTTAATGGGGAGAAATGCTATTTTCTTTTCCTGGCAAAACATTCATCAATTTTCTTCTTGATGTCAATCTCAACCTTTTTAAATATTTCAATCATGCCCTATAGTAACATAAGTTAATGTTATTAGTTTTTAGAAAAAAACATAAGTTAATGTTATTGAGTCGGTGAAGTGAAGCTTAGTGATTTGTCATGCGTCCGTATAATTACATTATTAATATTTTTAATTTTTTGTAGTTCAATTTTTTTAGCACTTTACATATTTTTAATAGGTCGGGTTTATATTTCAATGTAATATTTTGGCAATGGCATATTTTTATAATTTATGCCAATTATGTTTAGGAAAACATGTTGGTATATCAAGAAAATTAAACAAACCACATGATGAGAGTTAACTATTTATGATTTATGCCAATCTATTTATGATTTATGCCAATTGTGTTTAGGGGAACATGTCTGTAGATCAAGAACATTAAACAAACCACGTGGTGGGAGGAAAAAACACGGAGCAAGATATGTGTGGCGAATCTGATAAATATTGACAACATACCTTCATTAAATGAAGATAAGGCAATGTTGTTAAGTTACATAGATCTTTGTGTATATTACATGATTTTAAACTACTATTTTTTTGCATTGAACTAAGAATTTGGAGATTAAATGAAGTTAGTCATATGCATGGAGTAAATATTATTGAAGATTTACATCTTCAAACTATTAAAATTTAATCATTATTGACCCAGTAATTTTTTTAATATAGTTAAAGTTAATTAAATTTATAATAAAAAATGGTATGTTTTCATTACAAATATGACACGCCAATATATACATATATGTATAATTTTTTAAGTTATTTTATTATTCAAAATTTGATGTAAATATGTCATCCGTATAATTACATTATCAATATTTTTTAATTTTTTGCAGTTCAACTTTTTTAGGGTTTACATTCCAATGCAATATTTTGGCAATGGCATATTTTTACGTAAAATTAATTGTTATTCTATATTATCCCCTTATGTTGAAGAAAAAAAGTCATATAAAATATTTATATATTGATACATATACATGAGTCAAGCTTAATTATTTATGATTTATGCCACTTATTTTTAGGAAAACATGTCGGTATATCTAGAAAATTAAACAAACCAAATGGTGAGAGTTAACTATTTATGATTTATGCCAATTGTGTTTAGGGGAACATGTCGGTAGATCTAGAACATTAAACAAACCACGTGGTGAGAGGAAAAAACACGAGGCAAGATATGTGTGGCGAATCTGATAAATACTGACAACATACCTTCATTAAATGAAGATAAGTCAATGTTGTTAAGTTACATAGATCTTTGTGGATATTACATGATTTTAAACTACTATTTTTTTGCATTGAACTAAGAATTTGGAGATTGTTAGTCATGCATGAAGTAAATATTATTGAAGATTTACATCTTCAGAGTATTAAAATTTAATCATTGTTGACCTAGTAATTTTTTTAATATAGTTAAAGTTGATTAAATTTATAATAAAAAATGGTATGTTTTCATTACAAATATGACACGCCAATATATACATCTATGTATAATTTTATAAGTTATTTTATTATTCAAAATTTGATGCAAATATGTCTTCCGTATAATTACATTATCAATATTTTTTAATTTTTTGCAGTTCAACTTTTTTAGCACTTTACATGTTTTTAATAGGTCGGGTTTACATTCCAATGCAATATTTTGGCAATGGCATATTTTTTCGTAAAACTAATTGTTATTCTATATTATCCCCTTATGTTGAAGAAAAAAAGTCATACAAAATATTTATATATTGATACATATACACGAGTCAAGCTTAACTATTTATGATTTATATCAATTATGTTTAGGAAAACATGTCGGTATATCTAGAAAATTAAACAAACCACATGGTGAGAGTTAACTATTTATGATTTATGCCAATTGTATTTAGGGGAACATGTCGGTAGATCTAGAACATTAAACAAACCACGTGGTGGGAGGAAAAAACACGGGGCAAGATATGTGTGGCGAATCTGATAAATACTGACAACATACCTTCATTAAATGAAGATAAGGCAATCTTGTTAAGTTACATAGATCTTTGTGGATATTACATGATTTTAAACTACTATTTTTTTGCATTGAACTACGAATTTGGAGATTAAATGAAGTTAGTCATATGCATGGAGTAAATATTATTGAAGATTTACATCTTCAAACTATTAAAATTTAATCATTATTGGCCTAGTAATTTTTTTAATATAGTTAAAGTTGATTAAATTTATAATAAAAAATGGTATGTTTTCATTACAAATATGACACGCCAATATATACATATATGTATAATTTTATAAATTATTTTATTATTCAAAATTTGATGCAAATATGGCGTCCGTGTAATTACATTATCAATATTTTTCAATTTTTTGCAGTTTCATTTTTTTAGCACTTTACATGTTTTTAATAGGTCAGGTTTACATTTCAATGCAATATTTTGGCAATGGCATATTTTTACGTAAATTTATTTGTTATTCTATGTTATCCCCTTATGTTGAAGAAAAAAAGTCATACAAAATATTTATATATTGATACATATACACGAATCAAGCTTGACTATTTATGATTTCTATCAATTATGTTTAGGAAAACATGTCGGTATATCTTGAAAATTAAACAATCCACGAAGTGAGAGTTAACTATTTATGATTTATGTCAATTGTATTTAGGGGAACATGTCGGTAGATCTAGAACATTAAACAAACCACGTGGAGAGAGGAAAAAACACGGGGCAAGATATGTGTGGCGAATCTGAAAAATACTGACAACATACCTTCATTAAATGAAGCTAAGGCAATGTTGTTAAGTTACATAGATCTTTGTGGATATTACATGATTTTAAACTACTATTTTTTTGCATTGAACTAAGATTTTGGAGATTAAATGAAGTTAGTCATATGCATGGAGTAAATATTATTGAAGATTTACATCTTCAAACTATTAAAATTTAATCATTAATGACCCAGTAATTTTTTTAATATAGTTAAAGTTGATTAAATTTATAATAAAAAATGGTATGTTTTCATTACAAATATGACACGCCAATATATACATATATGTATAATTTTATAAGTTACTTTATTATTCAAAATTTGATGCAAATATGTCATCCGTATAATTACATTATCAATATTTTTTAATTTTTTGCAGTTCAACTTTTTTAGCACTTTACATCTTTTTAATAGGTCGGGTTTACATTCCAATGCAATATTTTGGCAATGGCATATTTTTACATAAAATTAATTGTTATTCTATATTATTCCCTTATTTTGAAGAAAAAAAAGTCATACAAAATATTTATATATTGATACATATACACGAGTGAAGCTTAACTATTTATGATTTATGCTAATTATGTTTTTGGAAAGCATGTTGGTATATCTAGAAAATTAAACAAACCACATGGTGAGAGTTAACTATTTATGATATATGCCAATTGTGTTTAGGGGAACATGTCGGTAGATCTAGAACATCAAACAAACCACGTGGCGAGAGGAAAAAACACGGGGCAAGATATGTGTGGCGAATTTTAAAAATATTGGCTACATACCTTCACTAAATGAAGATAAGGATTGTCGTTAAGTTACATAGATCTTTGTGGATATTACACGATTTTAGGCTATTATATGATTTTAGGCTATTATTTTCTGTATTGAACTAAGAATTTGGAGATTAAATGAAGTTAGTCTTATGCATGGAGTAAATATCATTGAAGATTTACATCTTCAAACTATTAAAATTTAATCATTTTTTACCTAATAATTTTTTTAATATAGTTAAATTTAATTAAATTTATAATAAAAAATAGTATGTTTTCATTACAAATAAGACACACCAATATATATATAAAATTTTATAAGTTATTTTATTATTTGAAATTTGATGCAAATATGTCATTTGATTTAGTTTCAATGACCTAATTTTTAATTTAAAAAAAAAAAAAAAGAAGAAATAACCCCGAATGAGATCATATAAGATGATGTACTATAATATTTTCTCTTCTTTCTGATACCGATTAAATAGTCACTCGCTCAATATTCAAATTTACCCTAAAGATGACATAATACAAATATTGTTGTACATGATCTCTTGTAACCACATGCAAAAAAAATAATATATATATATATATATATATTGATAAACAAACAACTCTCCCAAAAAAATAAAAATAAAAACATTACTCAATAAAATTTAGTTTTGAATAAAATTATTTAATTGTCAGTTGATAAATTGCACCTTCTACAATATTTTATACATTTGATGTAAAATGCATTTTGTACACGACACATGCATTAGGATATACCAGTTTTCCTTGTACAGCTAGAGGTGCCACTAAGCTGCGCGTATGTTGTCTTTGTCGTTTAACGAAAAAAAGAAGTAAAAATGTCAATACATACAATAATACTACCACCTAATTTAACATATACTAGTATTTTTTCTCGTATGATACTCAATTTATAATATAATAATATAATAAATTATTATAAAAATAGTAATATAATTTTTAAAATAAAATATATAATTATATAAAATATATTTTAATATATATTATTTAAAATAAAAATGTCAACAATATAAAAATACATTAAATATTAAAATATACCACAATTAATGTATGAAGATACTATTTTATTATTAAACATTAATATTTTACTATTAAAAATTAATATTTTATTATTATATATGCAATATGGATATCAAATTGTAGATCATGAAAAAGTGATTAATTTGATATATTTTTCATAAAAAATAGAGTTGAGATGAAAATGTTATAAGCCTTTAAAAATTAGAGTAAAAGAGCAAATAAAAAAAATTGATTGGTTATCACAGTTTCTAAAAATAGAAAGTTGATTCAAGGGAAAAAAAATGACATTTTTGTAAATTAATACAATTGTCCCACTTTTATATAGTTATAGATTATAGATTAGATTAATGAAATATATAGAAACTTGTATTAATCTTGTAGTGATATAGTTCTACAAAATTCAAAATATATTTCTTATGTTGTTACAATAATATTTATTATTTACCTATGTTAGATTTAATCGAAATAATCTATAAAGCAACAACAATTTTCCCAACTAAATTAATTTCTAAATTGGAAAAATGTCTAATTTTCCTTTAAAAAAAGTAAGCACAATTATAATGTTATAAATAATATTCCTTTTAAATTCATTAAAATCAAATAAATATTTCCATAAACAATAACCCATGAAAATAACAATACAAAACTTTCGCCAAACTTCTATTGAGAATCATAATCTTTCTATATTAAAACATTTGATTTTCTTTGAATCATGGTCTTCATATATTTCTATGACACAATTTTATTTATTATTTTTTATTAATTCTATATATATATATACACACACACACACACATATATATATATATATATGAGTACCTCTTTAAATAAACTTTATATCATTTTTCTTTTGTAACTTTCTTACTGAATTTGGTTGTTTTTATTTCTTATGTGTAATAAGTAGTCTATAAACTACAACTATATGTATGTATATATATAAAAAGAGAAATATCGCCTAGAAAATATTAAATTATCCCACATAAACTATTTTCTAACTATGGTATTTATTTTTCATATAACTATATCAATATTTATCTTTATATAAGATATACAATTTGATTAATAGAGCCATAATTTTCAATATTGAAATTACACTTATTATTTTCAAGATATACTAAAATTATTATTATATATCAAAATATATTTATTTGATTATCCTTTTTTTTTAACAAAAAAATTTAAAAGCTTATAATTTTTTTGTTTCAACTCTATTTTTATGAAAAATATATGTAATAATTCTATTTTAACAGTTTTTAAGTAGACATCCATATGTATATAACATATATATACATAAAATTTAATTATTAAATATAAAATACTTTTTCTTAATTTAATTGTTATGTTTTTTTTTATATTTAACTAAAATAACTAAGTAAATATTAAACAAATCATTCTTTAAATATCAAACCAAGAAATCAATATTATAAAATAATGTATATCTTTTGATATAATACAAAAAATAATATCCTATGGTGGTGATTTTTTTTGTTCTATACTAATAATATTGTTAAAAAAAAAAAAGATTTGCGTGTTTAATGAAATTGAAGAATATAATTATAATTTTTAATTATATTGGCTCTTTTTAATATTATAATGTTAATATATAATTATTTATTTATTTTATCATTGATATATTGTTTCAGCATATACATTTTTGGTTGAAATAATTTATTTTATCAATGAAATTTTGAAAGAAATTATAATCTTTTAGAGATATTCAACTAAAAATTCGTCTAAGGTATGTGAATATATATATATATAAATACATTGTCAAACATATAAGTTTTACTACAATTACAAAAAAATAATTTTTTTTAAACCAATACAATTATAATCATAAAAACTGGGTTATTTACCTAAATAATGTAAAAAAATAAACATTTTATAAAATAGTGTGGATTTAAAAAGTATTCCAAAAATAGGATAAAACGTTAGTGGGTCTGACGATATTTGGTAAAAACAACACCGGACCTGACATTTTAATTTGGAAATAAAAAACGTCAGACCAACGGGTTGTTTTTATTTCCAATATATATATATATGTGTTACATGCAACTGCAAGTCATTATCATCCACTGCACATCATTATTATCCTATATATATATATATTATATATATATGCATGTATGGATATGTATACATATACATACACATATATATATATGTTATTTTATAATATATATATTATGTATATAGAACAAGATATATAATTATTTATATAAAATATATTACATATATATTTATATTTTTATACTTCTAATTTATTTATATTATTCAATAAATTATATTTAAATTATTAGAAATCAATAAAACTATTGTATTTTTAATTAAATTAATTAAAATATAATATAAAATATATTTATATATTTTTTCTTATATAAATATATGTTTATTTCAATAATATATAAATTAATAATATAATTATAAACCAATAAAAAATATATATTTTTATTCAATCTAAAAAATCATATTATAAACTAATTTCAAAAAATTAATGAATATTTATTAATAATTATAAAATTTATATTACTTATTATTTGAATAATTTAAATAAATAAATAAATATATATAAAAATAAATAAATTATATTTAAAAAAGAAAATTAGAAATAGCGTCAAGTCCTCTGACGTTTTAAAGAAATTTCAGTGGGCCTAACGTTTCTTTATTTATTTTGTATTTTATTTATATATATACACTTTATACTTATATATTTTAATATATATATATATATATATATATATTAGAACATATGTAATATCTTAATATGAAGATTCATTTATTTTTTATTTATTTTATTTGTTTTAAAAATATATATTTGTGTTTATATTTATATTTTATCTTATATAATAATATAATTATAAATATATATATATTTTATCTTAAAGAAATATATATTATATAAAAAAGAACCAAAAAAATTATATAATTATATTTAAAATAATTTAAACATATTATAAATTAATTTTAAAAAAATCAAAGCATATTCATGAATAATTAGATAATTTATTATTCGAATTATTTGAATATGATAAATATACAATAATTATAAATATAGAAACTGAATAATTATATATCAAAAAAGTAAAAATTGAAATAACGTCAGACCCACTGTCGTTTCAAAAGAAACGTTAGTGGGCCTGATGTTTCTTTGATTGAATTATTTTTTATATTTATATATTCTTTAGTTTTTTATTATATATATTCTTTATATTTAATATATATATATATATATATATATATTACTTTTTAAGTTTAAAAAATATATAGTTACGTATATCTTTATATTTTTTCTAATATAAATATTTAATTAGAAATATATACTTTTTCTTATATAAATAAATATTTTTTAATTGTAAGCAATAAAATTATATATTTTTACTTAAGATAATTAAATCATATGATAAATAAATTTCTAAAAATTAAAGAATATATATTAATAATTATATATTTTTATTTTAAGTATTATTTGAATATGATAATTAAAATATATATATATATAGTTATATAATTATATAAATTATATTTAAAAAAAGGAATAATATATATTTATGTAATTATATAAATTATATTTAAAAAAAGGAATAACGTTAGGCTCACTCACGTTTTCTTTGATTTAATTATTTTATATATATATATATATATTCTTTAGCTTTTTATTAAATATATATTCTTTATATTTATATATATATATATATTAAAATAAATGTAATATTTTAATTTGTAGATGCATTCATTTTTTTGTTTATATTATCTTTTTAGAAAATATATATTTACGTAAATATTTATATTATTTCTTATTTAAATATATAATTAAAAATATTTATATTTTTTATATGATTTTTTATTATATAATTATGAACAATTAAAAATTATATAATTTTGTTTAAATTAATTAAATCATACTATAAATAAATTTCCAAAATTTAATGAAAATTTATTAGTGATTATATATTTTATTATACGAATTATTTTAATAATTTAAATATCAGGAAAAAAAAGAAATACCGTTAGGTCCACTAACGTTTATGTACATTATTTTATTTATATATATATATATATATATATATATATATTTATATATAATAAAATTTATTTAATATATTCAAATTTTTATTTAATCTGTTAAATATAATATACATTTACGTTTCTGTTTATATTTTTTTCTTATATAAATATATTTTATATAATTATAAATCAATATAAATTATAAATTTTTATTTAAACTATTCAAATCCTAAAAATTAAAGAATATTTATCAATAATTATCTTATTTTATTTGAAGTAATATTTTATTATATATATATATATATAAATATAGAAATTACATATAAAAAATGAAACGTTGAAATAATCTAAATATATATATAATTTTATGATAAATAAATAACAAAAAAGAAAATAATTTGGATTATTAATTTTATATTTTATTATAAGAGTTATTAAATTATTTTGAAGATTTATTAAAAAATGAACAGAAATTAACAAAAATTATATACATTAAACATGACAATTTAAATAAGTTAAATAAAAATGATTTCATTTTGTATAGTTATACCAGATATAGTTTTGTACAAATAATCTAATTAAAAATGATAAGTACAACACCATAATATCTCATCATATATTTTTATAGCACGATAATATCATATCATATATTTTTACAACACGATAATATCACATCACGTCATACTTAAAACAGAAAAAGTAAAAGAGTAAATGCATGAAATGACTTTTTACTCCAATATATTACCATTAAATGCACCTTGACTGCAGTTTACCATTGACTGCAGTAAAATTATTACATGTTAACTGAGCCATTCTCTCTCTTCGCTTATATCTCGAAAGACTGACCTCACTTTTTTTAAACACTTTCTTGTTAACTTCTTCTTCTTCTTCTTCTTCTTCTTCTTCTTCGTTCAGTCTACTTATCTTTATTTCTTCTCTTCTTCTCTTCAATCACTTTAAATTTATTTCTCCACTTCCTTCTGCATTTTGTTCCAACCATCTCATTGGTATGTATTATTTATTTAAATGTTAATTTATTTTACAATATATATAATAAATATCATTATTTCTTTTATTTCTTATTTCACATGTTTTGATTTATTTTTGGTTGATAATTCTTATAATTTTTTTTTTAAATTAGCACCAATCAAAATATCTTATATCTTGTAATTTTTTGCATGATATCACATATTTTTTTCTCAAGTATTAGCACTAATCATCGATTTTTTTTTTTTTGCATGATATATCATGTAGATCATCTTTAACAAGGAAAACATCATTTTGCAGAGACAACCCCATCTTACTGAACTTTTTTGTAACTTTTGATTAAAAGGTAAGTAGTATATACACATCATTTATTTCTTTGGATGTTTGTGTTATATATGCCTTTCAAATGTTCATATATATACATATATATATACATATGTACATGTAGTTCATGAATTATTATACTATGAGTATATTATTTTATATGTTCTTTAATTTTTTTGTTCTATTTATTAAAGTGATGTTATTTCAATTTTATTTATTATCATGTATAATTTTTTAGTGTTGCATATCTTATATGTTTAACTTGTTTTCTTTATGATATGTGGACACTATTAATTAAAACTAGCTTAGTATAATTAATATATTATTATATGATACTTAAATAAATTTATGCATTTAATAACTGTAATGACCCTTATAAATTATATTTGATAGGTTTGACTTCAACATCAAAATCATCATCATCAACTTCCACATGACCCAATAAAAACTTCACATACAAAGGTTATCGGTCTATCGTAAAAAAATCTACAAGTTTCATGCAATTAAGAATATGTAATCAACATCTTAAATAAGAAATAGAGAGATTGAGGAGAAATAATATTGCCACAAATGTCATATCCAACATGCAAGAACAAGAAATACGAAAATTACAGCGGCGTGTAAAGATATGCCAAGTTGAATTGGAGTGGTCATCTAACGGTGTCTCTGTTTTAGAAGATTGCATTCAGCAACAACAAGACGTCTTAGGGCAGGAGATAAATTTACAACGTGGTACTTTAAGTACCATGAAATAATAATATGATAGTACAGCTTGGGGTTAGAGACGGACATATAAACGCCCTTGAAAACGAGGTTCATGACTTACGTGCTTAATTGTATAATGAAAGACATCAAAATGAAATTATCCAACAGGAGAGTATGACTAACTTACAACACGTGAATATGATGGGATCACGCGTACTAGATCTTATAGATGTCACCCCTCGCTTAAATATTTGGGAAGATCCAGTTGAGAACAAAAATGTTGATATAGAAGTCGTCGATGATAATAATGTTGTAGAAAATTACCTGCTAATGATCATTCATAGACTGATATATATTCTATGTAATTGTATCTTTGTTGTGAAATGTAATACATTATTTATCAGCTTTTTCATGCGTTATTTTAAATATTATGTGTTACACACTAATTTACTAATTTATTTGTTCTTCATGTTTTTATGAAATTTTTATATGTCACAATGAAAAAATTGTTAATATTACTTTGAAGCAATGACGAGTCACAGACGAGTCACAATTAGAGTATATAGCGGAGGCAAAATCATACACAAAAATGGAAAGGTTTTGTATAGTTGTTCACCCAACGGTTACAGACGAATAGATCGAAATACAGACTTGGTTGCATTGAAAGATCAAATTTACCAATTTACTGGTGTGCCTAATGACTAGTTTTATCTGAAAATTTTCACAAAAGGAGGAAAGTTTACGGACACAATAATGTCATAGAGTCTGTAGTCCAGATTGAGAATGACGATAATCTTAGGTTCTTTCTAGATTCTAATGATGGACTAAACTCTATGGACATTTTCGTTGAAAAATAACCATATCAAAATCTTAGCGAGCATGAACTTATGATTATGAGCCAAAACTGGGGATATTATATGTCGTTGTTGTCCCAACAAGATGTGCCCATCACATTAGTCCAAGATTTTAGTAATCCTTGTGATTATGTGCTAAAAATCACTTAGGGCTTGAAGAACCTTGGTTTAATCAACACTCTTTTCAGTGGTTCCAAGCATGTAGTATCCAAATTATAAGTGGTCCTAGTAATACTACAAATCAAATTGGAGGTATAGGGTAGTGTGATGAGTCTACAGAAGATGATGACCGTTGTGCAGATTCATTAGGTCCAATATTCCTATGTGAAACGAAAAACAAAAATTTGGATGACATAGAAGCAAAGCAATAGGATGCGAAGAAGATGTTGATGCAAACGATCTTGACCCAGATACTATGGAAACAACAATCCATATCGATTCCGACTCAAACATTCTGTTTTACACAACAATTGTCCCCGAAGTTGTTGCCGACTCTATACATAATCCTTTGTCTTTGTGGGGAAAGTTTTATGATCCTAGCAAAGGTATAATTGAGAAGGACATGGTATCCAGGGATAAGAATGCTTTGATTTCAGTGATTAAGGGTTTCTCCGTACGACATGCATGATGCCAACTTTGAGCTATAGAAAGTAAACCATTCCTCTGGGTCGTCAAATGTCAACACAATATACATTCACAAGAGTGTCCTCGATTTTTTAGATCAACATTTAAGCAAAGTTTAGGGATGTTTAGAATAACCAAATATGGTGGAGATCATAGGTGTTATATAAATGAAATATTTTTTGATCATCGAAATCTGGACAAAATTTTTGTAACTTTCTTGATTAAGGAAAATGTTCATGTCAATCCTGAGATCCGAATTTCTGAGGCACAAGCAGATGTTAAAAACTTTACTGGATACTCGATTTCATATAAAAAGGCATGGCATGGCATTAGACGGGCAATTGAGAACACTTATAGGACCTGGGAGAGTTTAATAAGAAAGCTACCTAAGTTTTTGGGGGCACTACAAAAGTGGAACACGGGCACCATAGTTGAATGAAAACACCATGACACCAACATCCCAAATAAAAAGATTATCAAATATATTTTTTGGTCATTCGAGCCTTGTTACACTAGGTTCAAGTATTATCGACCCATTATTAGTGTTGATGGGACACATCTATACAAAAGGTACAAACATAAAATGTTAATAGCCGTTAGAGTGGATGGAAACAGACAGACAATTCTCCTCACATTTTCTATTGAGGACCAAGAGAATTTTGAATCTTGGAAGTGGTTTTTGGAATTAATTTGCAAGTACGTCATATGGGAGGGAGCAGATGTGCATAATTTTAGATAGAAATGCAGGTCTTCTAAGTGCAATACAGTCTATAGAAGTCTTTTAATCCCCCACATGGGGTAAGTTATTTTTGTTTGAGAGATGTTTGTTCAAACTTCAATTCACATTTTAAAGATGTGTAATTGAAAGATCTGTGTTGGCGGGCTAGATCTGAACACCAAATCATTAAACAAATAGTGTTATGAATGAAATCAAAAGCCTAAATCCGGCAGTGTACGTGTATCTAAATGAAATCAATAAAGAATAATGGGCATTTGCGCATGATGGTGGGTGGCAACATGGTATTCTAACCATCAATGTGTCAGAATCGTTTAATGGTTCTTAAATGGTGCTCGACGTCTGCCTTTAACATCTATAGTGGAGATCACGTTCAAGCAATATGTTGCGTATTTTAGAGAACGAAAAAAGCTGTTAGAAGAATGCAGAATAATGCACAGTCATATATTGACTATGCTCATTCCAAATTTCATTATTGGTCTCAACACTCTATGGGTCATGTAGTGACCCAAAGATTACCATGAGTAATCTGCTATGGGGGTCACCAAAACACGCACGGGCAAAGGGGGTCATGTACATACTGTTAGACTTACTACGAGAATATGTTCTTGCGGAAGGTGAACTTTATATGGTATTCCATGTTCGCATGTGATGTCTGTATGCGCTGATCTAAGGATTAATGCTACTGCATTTGTGCAACCGTACTATCACTTGATAAACTACAAGCGAACATATGCTACTACATTCCAGCCATATTTAGGTGAGGAATATTTGGATAAACCTGATTTTCAGTTATATCATGACCCCACTTTACGAACTATGCATCATTCGGGAAGAAATCAATCATCATGTATTCCAAATGAAATGGATTGGCCTGAAGCACGAGCGCGACAACATGCTAGAAGACAAGAGTCTTATGGACAACGAGAAGGAACCACGCAATATCATCATCAAAATTCTAAAAGCTTGCAAACACATGCAATAGAACATACAAGTTCACAATCTAAAGATTCTGAGATCATCTTAAACCTATTTTAATTATTGTGTAATATACGTACTTTTGTGATAGGGAAATTGAGTAGAAAATGTTTACTGCGTAAATAATTATTCTTACTTCATACACATGCATTTATATTTATATATATATATGTATTTATAATGGGCTATAATGTAATTTTATACTTTTTAGTGACCATATGCGTTTTCAAGTTAATAATCCTACATTAAATAATGGTGTTGTTCATTTTAGTACTTGATGGATATCAATTCATGGAACCAATATGGCCCTCGGGACCTGACAGTTCTTACATATCAATCTCAACACATTTTCAAGGGCCTACTAAAGCCAGACGCAGATTTGAATTTTTTCTTTCGCTTTAAGCGGTGTGACAATGATTTTTGAGAAATATTTGAAGATGGACTGTCATCCCCCATACACGCATTTTTGGACTTGTTATTAGAAATTAGATTTTATGGTGTATATAGGTACAGGAGGTTTTATCCGAATAACCACTTAATCACCGCATTGGTAAAGAGGTGGCGTCTAGAAATCCACACATTTCACTTGCTTGTAGGTGAAGTTATTGTCACTTTGTTAGATGTCACCTTGATTTGGGGTTTGCCCATTGAAGGTGAACCGGTATGTGGAGTCGATCCTATGATATCTGCCAATAAGTAGGTTGATTACTGTTAGGTACTCTTGGGTTACACGCCCGAAGTATTCCACATCAGAAGTGGAAAACTAAGAACGAGCTCTTTAGTAGCTCATATACGAGCGCATCTGGTGACCGATGATAGCACGTTTGAACAGGTTGAGCAATATGTGTGGGCTTTTACGTTATTCCTGTTATGCGGTGTGATGTGCCCAGTTGCTAGTGGAAAATCAATACCACTAGTATATCTACAATGCTTACAATGTGAAATCAGTTAATGAGTACAATTGGGGTAGTGCCGTCCTATCTTTCTTTTATCATCACTTGTGCAATGAAAGCTTGAATACAAAGAAAAATCTCAGTGGACCAGTTCAACTATTACAGGTACTGCATACAAATTTATTAAGGAATCTTTTATGAATAACCTTTTTAATTACAAAATGATTATTACTTATTAATATAACATATATTTGGGCTTGGCCGCAAATATCATCTATTGTGCCTGTATCTAAGGCACGATGATTAAATATGTTGAAAATTGAAAGACCTCAACATTTAGGTGGTGATACACTTCTTGTGGCCCCTTTCGGTGCACGGTAATGTATGCAGTTCATTTAATTTTGAGGTGATTTTAGGTTTATGGTTATCTCTAGAGGCATTTAATAATGAACTCATATATTATATGTAAAAGTTGGAATAATGATAGCACTTTCGTGCATACTGGTAGACGTCAGGTCAAGGTTTTCAGAGAAATCTTGGACAAATTGAGCTACGAACAGGTGTGATTTCTCTGTTCATTTCAAGATATCAAACAATAGAAATATAGGATTATATAATATATATATTATGGCTATTATAATATTTATATATATATATATATATTATGAATTCATATATGTAATCATTCAAACAAATATGTTTTTTCTTCTTTTTTTGGTTTTTTATACTTTTTCCCAGTTTACTTGGGATCCATATGATTGGTCGCAACCGGAAATACTACAATTGTCTTCCCGATATTTCTCAGACAATGTGCGATCACAATGTCCCCTGATTTTTTTCTTTGGTAGAGTTTTATCATCCAGAGAGGGCCTTACATCAGTTTCGAATGTTGCAAGACATTCCAACTCAGTTCGACCCTCTTGATGACTAGAAAATGAATGTGCATCGATCATAAGAGGCACAAAAATGTTAACTGGATGGACATACATTAGAAATATGTTCATCAATAGATGCAAAGAAATGAATATATCATAGGCACCCAATTTGTTATGAAACCAACGACCACTCCTCATTATTATGGTTTGTATAACTCAATTATATGTTTTTTATATCCCCTATCGATAGTCATGAAGAAAAGGGAATCAAAACTGGAGATGCCTCATTAATGCAATACATTGTATGCAACATACATTTATATATATATATATATATATATATCTAAGTTTTTCTATAAATTCAATGTGTTTTATTGTGTATATATTAAATAACTTATGTATCTATAGATTGAATAGTTGGAACCGATGAAGAGGAGCATAAAGAACTGAAACAGATTGGACATTGATCAACTTAATTCTTTGTTGGATGAACAACTCTCATTGTATGAAAATTTAGAGCAAACTAATGAGAGGCTGTCACCGGAGCCTAAATATGTGACGTATACTCAACCTGCACATCAGCATGAGTCCCAAACTCAAGCAGATGCAAATTTGAGAACTAGAAGAAGTCATAGGGCTGATCATAAAGTTAGCCCTGAACATCGGATGCCACCATCTACAAATTTTACATCAACCTCTTCACGACCAGGATGTCCACCTGAACAAAATATAGAGGATGTATATAAGCCTTCAATGAGTACACCTACATATACTCCGACACCATACTATCCATCTTTGGCCACTCCCTCACAATTTCAACATATGAACTTTGACCTTGGAGCTGGACCATCTACAAATATGACAAACTACAGGACTTCCATCATACTCCTATTCCATTCTAGTACTCCAATATGGCTAATTTTGTGATGTACCTGAATAGTCAATCCTCTAACTGATTGACCATTCCTTTGATGACAATTTCAAAGAAAGATGAAGTACAAGAAAATTTAGAGCTAGAACTACATATGATTGACACAAGAGTTAGAAGGGGTGGAAGTAGAAGTAGACAACAAGAAAACTCTGGAAATGAAGTGCAAGATCAAGGAAGAGGTCGTGGAACGCAAAGAAATAGAGGTTGTGGTACAGGAGGTCATTTCTAATTATGGTGTATAATGTGAGAATCTGTAACGATTTGTATGATTTAAACATTTACCATTTCGCTTTTTTTTTCCTTTGTTTATTGCATTTGCAATATTGGTAATAAAAAAATTCATCGAAAAGATATAATTATGCCACCTAAACATATAAAAACAAAAAAATAAGTAAAATAATAATTGGAAAATTTACTCGCCCGGCCAAGTAAAAGGCTTGATAGAGTAAGAAAATAGTGTTGACCGAGTTGCCTAATTCCAGAGTGTTTTCCGCACTCGGCCAAATGAGTGAGATACGCAATCAAGGGTGCCAACTGAGTGAGAAACTTTACCCAGATAACCGAGTTAAGCCTCTCATCGTGTGGTCCGAGTGAAATCTGACCGAGCATGTCAAATTCTAGATTTTTTTATCACTCGACCGACTGATGAAAGTGGCTTACCGAGCTCCCTAACCGAGTGAATGACTTTACTTAGTTAACTGACTAAATTACTAGACCGAGTGCAGAAATGAAAAACTGATCGAGCGTTATTTTGACAGATACTTTTTGAAACTCGGCTACACGAGGGTTGTGTCTAACCGAGCTACACCAATGACACCGACCAAGTGAAGAATCTCACTTGGCCACCCGAGTGAGATGTGAATCCCAGTCACGTGACCGAATCAGTCACAAGATTCGATTTTTAACCTTTTTGGCATACTTTTCACTCATTTTTCTTACTCCCCAAAACCCTACTCTCACTCTACTCTCTTGAAGGCTTTGAAATCCTTTCTCTTTTCCACTAAAATTCAAAGATGTACATCATAAAACATCTTAAATCCTTCAATTCATCCGTTAAATTGCATTCACCGAGAAATTTGTGAAGATTTGAAGGTTGGGGCTCTTCCCACGTTTTTCTTTAATCTTCTTCTACTAAGGTATGTTTTGAATAACCATCCATCTTTTTGGAGTGATATATTGGTGATAGTCCTATTTGGAGTATAATGGAATAAATCGGGTTATGTTTTGTTGGATTAGTTTATTGGAGTCTTTCATCGGACACTTGGTGTGCATCCTAGAAATTAGGGATTTGGCATTATTGGTCTTGAATAATGATAATGTATTGTTATTATCCCATGAATTACAATGTCTTTATGATTATTTCATGTTATGAATTAAATCAATAGATAATAGGTGTATTAATAGGTGTATGAATTATGGCTATAATTGTTTGTGTTTAGCATTGAAAAATTTGTTGCAATAATATAAAAGATGTGCAAGTTTAAAGTAATTAATATAAGAATGGATATATAACTTCATGTTTTCTAGGTACCATTGAGAAAATGTATCAGAAAATGTATATGTATCCGTTTGGTGATCGAGGTGTCATCACTAATGATATGGCTCAACAAGTAGAGAATTGACTTAGATTTGAAAAGGAAGAAAGAGTTAGAACTCAAATTCATTCAATGAAGTAGTAAGTAATGATTTCGATTGGAGTCAACACTCCGTCGAAGAACAACAAGAAGAATACGAGAGAATTCTAGCAACTATGCTCGATGCATACGACATAGAATTTAACGGTTAGGATATTTGTAGTGAGAGATGGTTTGAGGTGTACAGAAAGAAAAGACAGGCCACTCATTTTGCAGACAAAGAATGGATGAAAGAGATGGGAATTTACGAGGATCTAAAAAAGTTGTGCAAAAATATAGGGTGGTCTAAGTTCTTCAACTTAAAAGAGAAAACATATGAGCCATTGGTCCTCGAATTCTTCTTCACCGTTCACATGGGATACAATGATATGGTGCCGGGAGCTCTAACCTTCTATTTGGGTAATGAGTTTCATACGCTTTCGCTCGAAACCTTAAATCAAATTTATGGATTTCCGAAGAAGAAATTCTCCAATCTACCAGATGCTAAGATACACTTCCCTGAATTCAATCCAATAACCATTTGGAAGGAAATAACAGAAGCTTTTCCTGACAAGCCATCCGTTAACAACCCTAGTCGATCATAAGCATCGAGTATAAGAAGCCCGATCATTCGATATTTCCAACTATTCCTCTCAAGTATAATTTTGGCCTAACCTGAACCGGGGGTTGTGATATTGGATCGGTTGTTCATATTATGGTGCTTGATGAATGAAAAAAAATTCAATGTAGTGCCGATGCTTTTAAGGCAATTTGTACGAACAAAACATCAACAAACCATATCGGAGGGTTGATCACTCCAATTGCTCAATATTTTGGGATGAATTTGGAAGGGTTGGAAGAAACTCTAGGCGAAACAATCATGAACCTCAAACTTCTATGCAACATGGAGATGTGTCAGTTGCACCCTGGCACGAGAAAATTGTATCTCATCTTCTGATAAGAAAAGACTTGCTCTGCCCAACTCTCGTCTGATAAATGTCTTTAGGGAAAAAGTCAAATGCTTTTCTTAATGGCTCAATCCATATTGAAGCCATCGAGGAGAGCGAAAGAGAACTAAAGAATGAAGAGAAAAGATGCAAGAGGAGGAGAAGAAGTACAGATACAAGAACACAACCAATGGAGGTCGATAGGGGGAAGCAGAACTACTTGCATATGAACATGGAAGAACAAGGGAAAATCTCCCACGGTATGAAGCCGAAATGTCCCAGCAGCCACAACCTTCACATAAAGTTCATACGGGTTGGAATGATTGGACAGAATAGAGAAATGCCTTGGATACAAATGTTGCCAACCTCGAAGAATGTATGTATCGTCAAGCATATAATTCTCAAATTGCACTTGACATGCAAAGACAACAATACGAGTGGCACATGTAGCAAGGCCATATTGAGCAGAGTGAATATCCGGCATATCAACCATTCAACCATCAAATACTCTGTATCGACCATGATTTTATTCTATCTTCATTGTTATAGGAGAAGTAGGTGGTCCAAAGTGTTACTATTCTTCTTGTTTTGCATCTAAACTCAAATTCATTAGTATTGTTGAAATGATAGCAACTCTTGATAATATTTATTTATTTTAATAATTATCCGAATATTTCATTTGTCGCATTAACACAAAACCATGGTCTGTATATTTATTTGTTTTAATGTAGTAATAACATATCAAATCCAATGTCGCATCAACAACACACCAAAGGCTCAATGCACATTTGAAATCAATACAGAGGAGGAAGTTTCCATTATAAATACGTGTGTGGTGACATTTATTTTACTTACATACATAGATGGATCCCCCCATTGGAATTCTCTCTGCTTCCCCCACAATAAAAAAATGAATGACTTTCAAGAAGCTCAGTTCTACTCAGACACCGACTGGACTAAGGAGATGGAGACAGTCATTGTGAATACTCTTGTGAAGGACATCGAAGCAGGTAATTGGGAAATTGGTAACCATAATAGTAACTGCATGCTAAACGTAAGAAGGGTTTTGAAGAACCAATTCAAGGAGCGTAAATTTAGTTATGCTGACATGAAAAGTTGCGTTGATATGCTACAATCCCGACACTACACGTTCAAAAAAATGACAATCATAGCTGCAGTTCGTTTGGTTAGTAAACGTCAGCTTATACAAGCCACACCACATCATTGGCATTTATGGGTAATGTTCTCAATAAGTTAAGCAACCATTCATTTTGTTTATTTTAAATAGCCAATTTATAGTTATGTTAACTATTAAGTATTTATTGGATCGCAATCCCAAAATGATAAATACAATTGCATACTTATTCGATGGAGCCATTCTTCAACCAACTAGATAAGCTTTTCAAGTTTGAAGATAATGATAAGAGTGGATCATGTTCCTCAGGTATGGAGAGATCCAAGGTGAAGAAAAAATTATTTCGTGTAGCAACGATTGCCATTTTAGATGTTGAAGGTTTCGTGACTATTGTAATAATATAACGATTGCCATTTTAGATGTTGAAGGTTTCGTGACTATTGTAATAATATTAGGGTATTATTTATTGAGTGTTATAGTATATGTATAGATTAATGTGCTAGGTGTTGTAATCGACATTTTTGAATCAATATATTTGTTTTTAACATCGTCAATTCACCTTAGCTAATCTTATATTTTTTTCAGTCTTAGTGAACGCCAGGAAATACATTTAAATACCAATATTATAGAAAATTATAATTATATCGTATTATTATTGCACAATAATATGAACATAAAACAATAATATATTATCCCACAAATACACCGAAAAGTTGAAGATTGTGAACCTAAAAAAAGAAACAAATAAACAAAATAAAACCCTTATTAGCAATTTTTCATATAGACAAAATTAACCACATGAACTAATTGCACCCAATATGTGTAAAGGCGGTAATGAAGTGTTCGGCCTGATAAAACCAACTTTAAAAGTAACTTTTGTTCGAGTATTTTCAACTAATTAGAAAATACATAAATCACCCAAATCCAATTTCGTGCCCTCCACAAAGCGCCCCCAAATTGTATTATCAAATTTTGGTTTTTTTTGTGGTTTTCATGGTATCACATTGTCCATGACTTTCCCCCATAATATAAAATAACTGGTATTTCTATGCTAGGCAAGAGTTTGATCATCTCCTCAGGCTTGACTGCAAGAAACATTTATAAAAAAACATAAAAAAATTAAATAAATATTATATACACTTTTGTTGAGTAGGATTTCTTTCATCTTAGATGGATCGCTATGAAAGGAATTGGACGGAATTCGCCTTAGAACCAGTTAGGTTAGCAATTTCTCTTTTATATTCGCCGAAGTGCTCGCCGGCAACGACAGAGGAAGCCATCCTATGTTGTGGCGGTAGTTTTTCTAAGAAAATAAATAAATACCAGTAGATAGTGCAAGGCAATAAGGGATTTAGACAAAGTAATATCGAAATAAGGCTTCTTTTCATCAAGAAATGGCGAGTCATCGATGTATCCTTCATCACTCGTACTAGCACGCCATTCTTCCTTACTCATTCTCTTTACGCATTTATGTATACTGCTAATTAGACATTCATATAAATAGAGTTAAGGTATGTGATAGCAGTTGGTTCACTAAAGATAGAAACTATTATTAACTTGACTACACGTTGCATGTTGCACACAAGAATTGTGTAGTGCATGATTGTCACAACTTGACTGCACGTTGTAAATAAAAATGTGTCATGCATGACTATGGGTTAAAGTAGTTGGCCGAATTCAACTATTCCTCATAAAAAAGAAAAAGTGAAAACTGAGACTGCAATAATTTAATCTGTGATTTACAATTCAGAATAATATGACAATTCACATGTGACGGAAATTGATAACATAATTTACAATTATTTCATATTTATATATTTTTTAGATTATTTTATTACTTTTATAATAAAATATAAATTTATTAATAAATATTATCTTAATTTTTAATATTATATATGATACAATAAATTGAATATAAATATAAAATATAATATTTTTAGTTATATTCATAATTTTTCAATTAATATAATTAATTATATTCTTTAAATTTTTTAAATTTATTTATAATATGATTTGCATAAGTTAAATAAAAATATATAATTTAAATATATATGTATAAAAATAAAAACAAATTTCAATCTTCAAATTAAAATATTACATTTATTTTAAAAAAAGAAAAAAATATATATATATACAAAACAAAACAATATAAATAAAAATATTTAAAAAACAAAATGAATTAAATAAACGTGAGGCCCACTGACGTTTCTTTAAAAACTTTATTCTTTTTTTTCTTTTTTATGTAATTTCTATATATATATATATATACATATATTTATTTAAATTACTATAATAATAATACGTATAATAAAATATATAATTAATAATAAATATTCATTAATTTTTGGAAATTTATTTATAATATGATTTAATTAATTTAAACAAAACTATATAATTTTTAATGTTTTATAATTATATAATATATATTTATATATGAAAAAGTATATATATATATATATATATATATTACATTTTTTATTTATATAAGAAATAATATAAATGTATACGTAAATATATTTTTTTTCTTATATAAATGTAATAACTAAATTTATAAATGCATTTTGAAATTAAATATTACATATATTTATATATATATATATAACTAAAGAATATATATATATATATATATATATATATAAATAAACAAAATAAAAAGTAAATGTCACGCACACTGACGTTTCTTTAAAATATAGGCGTTATTTCCATTTCTTTTTTATCTTAAAATAAAATTTATAATTTATAATAAATTCTTTAATTTTTTCCAATTTATTTGTAATATGATTTGAATAAGTTATATAAAAATATATAATTTATATTTATTTATAATTATATATTATATATTTATATAAGAAAAAATATAAATATATCCATAACTATATATTTTTTAAAAAGAAAAAACACATAATATATACTTTATTTAACAGATTAAATAAAAAAATCCAATCTACAAATTAAAAAATTACATATATTTTAATATATATATATATATAAATATATATATATATATATATATAACACTATAGAATATGTATATATATATATATATATAAACAAAATAATCTAAATAAACGTCAGACCCACTGACATTTCATTAAAATGTCAGTGGGCCTAACGTTATTTCAATTTTTCTCTTTAATTTTTGTGTATATATATATACACATATATATTTATTTAAATTATGAAAATAATTTGTATAATAAAATATATAATTACTAATAAATTTTCATTAAAATTTTGAAATTTATTTATAATATGATTTGATTAATTTAAACAAAATTATATAATTTTTAATTGTTCATAATTATATAATAAAAATTCATATAAGAAAAAATATAAATATATTTAATTATATATTTATATAAGAAATAATATATATTTACGTAAATATATATTTTATAAAAAGATAATATAAATAAAAAATGAATGTATCTTCAAATTAAAATATTACATTTATTTTAATATATATAAATATAAAGAATAAAAAAATTAATTAAAGAAACATCAGACGTCAGTGGCCTGACGTTATTTCATTTTTTTAAATATAATTTATATGTTTATATAAATAAATATATATATATATCATATTCAAATAATACTTAAAATAAAAATACATAATTATTAATAGATGTTCTTTAATTTTTAGAAATTTATTTATAATGTGATTTAATTGTCTTAAATTAAAATATATAATTTTATTGCTTTACTATTATATAATATATATTTATATTGGAAAAAATACATATTTCTAATTAAATATTTATATAAGAAATAATATAAATATATACGTAACTATATATTTTTTAAACAGAAAAAATAGATAATATATATATATATATTAAATATAAAGAATATATATATACATATAATAAAAAATTAAAGAATATATATATATATATGTATAAAATAATTAAATCAAAGAAACATGAGGCCCACTGACGTTTCGAAACATCAGTGGGATTCACGCTTCTTTGATTTAAACGTCAGAGGGCCTGACTTTATTTTATTTATTTATATATATATATATATATATATTTAATTATCATATTCAAATAATACTTAAAATAAAAATATATAATTATTAATAGATGTTCTTTAATTTTTAAAAATTTATTTATCATATGATTTAATTATCTTAATTAAAAATATAAAATCTTATTGTTTTACAATTAAATAATATTTATTTATATAAGAAAATAAATATATATTTCTAATTAATATTTATATAAGAAAAAATATAAATATATACATAACTATATATTTTTTAAATAGAAAAAAAAGATAATATATATATTAAATATCAAGAATAAATATATAATAAAAACCTAAAGAATATATATATATATATATATATATATATATATATATAATTAAATCAAAGAAACGTCAGACCCGCTGATGTTTCTTTTAAAACGTCAGTGCGCCTGACGTTATTTCAATTTTTCCTTTTTTTTATATATAATTATTCAGTTTCTATATTTATAATTATTGTATATTTATCATATTCAAATAATTTGAATAATAAAATATATAATTATTCATAAATATTCATTAATTTTTTAAAATTAATTTATAATATGATTAAATTATTTTAAATATAATTATATAATTTTTATTGGTTATTTTATATACAATATATATTTATTTTAGATAATATGTATATATATATATATATATATATATTTCTAATTATATTTTTATATAAGATAAAATGTAAATATATACTCAAATATATATTTTTAAAACAAATAAAATAAATAATAAATAAATGAATCTTCAAGTTCAGATATTACATATGTTTTAATATATATATATATATATATATATATTAAAACATATAAATATAAAGTGTGTATATATATAAATAAAATACAAAATAAATAAAGAAAGGTTAGTGGGCTTGACGTTATTTCTAATTTTTGTTTTAAATATAATTTATATATTTATATGTATATTTATTTAAACTATTCAAATAATAAGTAATATAAAATTTATAATTATTAATAAATATTCATTAATTTTTTGAAATTAATTTATAATATGATTTTTTAGGTTGAATAAAAATATATATTTTTTATTGGTTCATAATTATATTATTACTTTATATATTATTGAAATAAATATATATGTATATAAGAAAATATATAAATATATTTTATATTATATTTTAAATAATTTAATTAAAAATACAATATTTTTATTTATTTCTAATAATATAAATATAATTTATTGAATAATTTAATTAAAAATACAATATTTTTATTTATTTCTAATAATATAAATATAATTTATTGAATAATATAAATAAATTAGAAGTACAAAAATATAAATATATATACGTAAATATATACGTAATATATTTTATATAGATAATTATATATCTTTTATATATACATAAATATATATTACAAAATAACATATATATATATATGTATACATATCCATACATGCATATATATAGGATAATAATGATGTGCAGTGGATGATGATGATTTGCAGTTGCATGTAACATATATATATATATATGAGAAATAAAAATATTAGTAGGCCAGCATTTTTAATTTGCAAATTAAAACGTCAGGTCTGTGATATTTTTACCAAATATCGTCAGGCCCACTGACATTTGACCATATTTTGGAAATACTTTTTTAAATCCACACTATTTTGTAAATTTTTTATTTTTTTTACATTATTTAGGTAAATAACCCCATAAAAAGTATTATGTAATATTTTTTTATGCTTATTGAACATATTTATTTTGTATTGAAATTATTATATTCGCTCACTCTTTAAAATATAAAAAATTCATATATGTACATGATGGAATGAGGCGGGGTGAGATAAATAAAATTATCGTATATATTAATACTTGTAATAATTTACACCGCACATATTTCATGCTAACTATTAAACATACTTTGATTAAAAAATAAAAGAGAGAAAATGAATACATATAAATAATATATAATATTTGAATTTATAATATTATATAACTAAATTAAATTAAAAAAATTTACACAAATAATATATACGTAGTTTAACTAGTAGATAACAATAAGATAAGCCTGTATACTATTACACTTTTCAATTTGTCTTTTCTTTGATTGTGCGTGTCTACACGCACACATGCGTACGCCATGTGATTTTGTAGAACTCCATATCATAAATACTACAGTAGAGCACACCACTGTATACATTGCAAGCCACATAGTACTGAAACTCAAATGCCGCACAGCATATGCGCACGCGCACACAGTTTACAAGAAATAGAGGAATTTCTATGCAATTTAAATTGTTCCATTATCAGCATTTGAAAGAAGGCGTCAGTTGACGGGAGACAGGAGTGTTGTTTATTGGCAACACAAAGCCTGGCTTATTATTGAAGCACCCCCATTGCAATTTCAGCGCATCAGATTGCTCCCCCACTCAAGGTAGCAAAACACTATGTATGTGTAACCTCAGTCGAAGAAGCACCACCTGCATGGTATACAACTACCGGTTCAATCATCAATTTATCTCCTAACAATAGACCATGATAAAGAATCGTACAGAAACCAGATGCAGCTCAACACATACAATTCATAATTACATTGTTCAGCTTGTGTGAACAAGGTTATGTGAATGGATGACTAAAAGAATGAAGTGACAAGCTAATTCGAGGAAAATAAGTGTAGCAACTATATAGAATTATTAAAGTGTACAAATTCCGAATTCCTAAAGTTGCAGAAGGATGTTGCAAAGTCTCTAATGTTGAATAATAAGAGTTACACAAAGAGCTCATCGTATGTAAACCAGTGCTCGGAATAAGTAAATTGATTCAGAAACACAAAATTGTAACTTGCACCGAAATAGCAACATGTCTCTTTACCTGGATAAATTATACAGAATGTAAATCAATAGCATAATATAAATATAGAATCATGATTTAAACTGGAAAAAAAAAACAAAAGACAGATTGGTGGGGCGAGGCGCGCCTTTTTGGCGCCTGCGCCTCGCTGTGAGGCGCCTGAGGTGAGCCCCTAGGCGACGCCTCGCCCAAGTTCGCCTCGCCTCATACCCTCAAGGCGCTGCAGGCCAGAACATTGGCACCTAGCGCCTAGGCGCGCCTTTTTAAGCACCGAGCATCCCTAATACAAAGTCCACTTGACAGACATAGAAAGGTCTAAAGATTTGAAGACTAAATGGAATTACTTGGACCAAGCACAACCCAGAAAGGTTTCAGAATCGAAAGTGAGACATAAAAAAAGGGTTAAAATAGGTGGTTGCTTTTTAAGTATTGAAAACCATTTGACACAATCACAAACGCACCCTTTTTCCATTTTCCATTTGATCAGCTTTCAGAGGTACTAATATTTGGGATGACTAAGAGAGCAAAGTAATTCGAGAAGTAACAATGAAACGGTGAGACTTAAAAATTCCAGGTAAGCTAATGCATAGGTAATTTAAAACTTTAGCAACTAGAATTTCTAAAGCAAACAACTTCTCAATCCCTACAGTTGCTGAAGGAGGTTATCAAGTCTCTAATGTTCAATAAGAAGAGCAACAAAAAGCACTCAATCTGATCTAACTTGGTTGGAAGAAGAAGAACAACAGCAACAACCACAAATTCACCATAATAGCAACATAGGTTTCTTTACCTGCATCTTGTGGATTTGAGTTATTACTTGCAGCATTAGACTGAAGAGTATTTGACATAGGATTCTGGGATTTTGTCCCCATAGTCAGCATTTTCAATGATATCTTTCTTAAGTAATCTGACTGCAGAACAGAGGAACAAATGTCAAAGTCACAATAATCCTTGGTTTCAGGAGACCAAGTGTTATATAATAGAAAAAGAGTAAGGTTTGGCCTGAACACTAGTAAACCCAAGGGAAAATCATGTAATATATACCTGGCTTGTTGCTGCAGTATAAATTTTTTCCTCAAACCTGACTGCTATCTTTTTGAGCTCCTGCAGACCCTCTGGTCCAGAGAAAGGAAGATGCCTCTTCAATGTCTCCATTCTGTTCATTAAGCATCAGAGGTTAGTTCAACATTCATAATATGACCATTCACACCACATTTCAAGATTCATGTTCTTCTAGACCACGGACATTTTTCTTGTTGGAGGGGGGGGGGGGAGGGATTTCCTATAGCATACTTCAATTATGATAGTGATTAATATTCAGTGACCCACTTTTGTATACTTGGAATCTCACTACCACAAGTATATCAGAAAATCCAGAAGTTTCTACTTCCACACTTCTCTAAGCTTGAATATTCACCACTTCAATCACAGAAACACGTTGACAATAATTTGATAACAGATTCAGTTGCTGTTAGCACACTATGTTAAATCCTCTAATATGAACCATCCCCCCCCCCCCCGGGGCTGGTCAGCAAGAAAAACATCTTCACAGACAACACATTCCAGATGCTGTGGCATTCTCCCCCATGGGATCAGACAAAAACCAGGGGAATTTTTTTTAAAGTCAAAGCTCAATCTACTAATATCTAGATATGAAAAATCAACAATAAAGAGAGGCCTTAACCAGTGAATCTCTTTCCCTAACTTGTATTCATCAAGAGAAACATTATTTGTGAGGTTGGGTAAACAAATTCACTTCATGAAGCACCTAAAGGGCCAAAGCAAAATATATATATATATATATTCAGGAGTCACCATACAGGAGTATGGCAAGTCCCAATGGCTATTTTTCCAATTCAAATAAAGAAAACAAAACAAGAGACACTTCGCACTTCATCAGACATGTTAAAAGACTTTGGGAGTAATCCCATCCAAGACGGCAAGTCTTAGCCTCAACTTTTTCTTTATTTGGAATAAGAAACAACATACCCTTACTTTTATTCTTTTCTCCATTCAGTTTGAACATACAGCCTAAAATATTGCCATACATATTTTACATTTTTTCTACTCGTATACCATACAACCTTAACAGTGCAATTTTTCTTTAGACATACATAAAATTCTGAACTCTTAAGTATTCCTAAATCTTTTGTATACATGAAAGCAATTGATTTTCAAAGCTATTACCCAAATATTGGTGTACATGCAAGCCAGTGTGCTAAGATTCACCAAATAACAGCATAAGAAAGAGAACCAAGCCTTGTCCTATGGAAATAGAAATTGAAGTGATCTATGTACTTCCACTTACCTTAAGAAAAACCAACATCTAATACATACTACACAAAGTGATCCAATTAGATGTTTGTTTCTATGAAATATACTGCAATGAACCAGCTTTCACAAGATATGGATAAAAAAAAAAAACAAATCTAGACATTTTATGACCAAGAGACCACATTTTACTTTATATCTAAACATTACGACATTTCATGTACAAATCACGTCGTCCATTATGCTACAATATCTGATTTACTTTTTACACCTAGATATGTAGAAGACAGGTATGAAATATCATGAAAGGATTTTTAAAGTTTTTGTTATACTTATCGTTGGCACTCTCAGCATCAACTAAACCAGAGGCCAGCGACAGGTGACTAAAGCAAACACCAAATTTACCATAACTACACCTACAAAACACTTCAATTCATTCACTTCCTAGAATAAACCACACATATATATTGTTAGTTGCTTAGAGTCCCATTGGCATTTCACACAGCAAACATCTTACATCATAACAAGTAAATGGGGATTTTTTTCCTCTCCTGATGCTAAAGAGTCAAATCAAATTTTGGAAACAGTTCCCTCAAACTAACCTACTGTAATACCAGTTGTTCCCTCAAACTTATAAACTATCGAATAGGAAAAAGATCGAAATGAGGATGCACGTCGTTTCTGACCTAGAAAAATAAAATGAAGGAAGAATTCTTGAACCAAGAAAAGTGGCACGCTAAAAAGAACTTGGTCAACACCAAAAACAGAAGAATTACAAGAAGCTAATTCAAAGTAAGAAAAAGAAATGAATTATTTTACATCTTGTTGACAATCCTCTGTCTGGACTCAGATTGTAGCTGAGTTCTCCAATCACCGCCTTCCATACCACCAGCGGCCACCGCCTCGCCGCCCATAACCTGACCAGGAATCGGGACCTGCCCTTGGGCTGCCCGCCAATTGTTGCCATCCATATTCAGCTGCCTACAAAAAAGGACCATGGTAACCAGAACTTATCAGGCTCTCGTGCCATCAATTTTGCGATAGATTAAAAAAAATCTTTAAAAGCGAAGAAGAAACAAACACCTGAAGAAAACAAAACCAAAAACAATAAATAAATAACTAAATAAAACCGGTTACAATTCAGTTGATAATACTCTGATTTGCAGAGATTTTGACTTAGATATTGACCTCAGGGGATTGGGAGAATATGCAAGAGAGGAGAGATTGGCGATGAATTGGGGGAGACGTGTTTCTTGAGAGTCTGGTGTTGGGAAGAATTCTTTAAAGGGAAGTTGAGAATAATAAAAAAATGATCTATCCACCAATGGCGACAAACAAAAAAGGGGTTAAGTTAATGGGGAGAAATGCTATTTTCTTTTCCTGGCAAAACATTCATCAATTTTCTTCTTGATGTCAATCTCAACCTTTTTAAATATTTCAATCATGCCCTATAGTAACATAAGTTAATGTTATTAGTTTTTAGAAAAAAACATAAGTTAATGTTATTGAGTCGGTGAAGTGAAGCTTAGTGATTTGTCATGCGTCCGTATAATTACATTATTAATATTTTTAATTTTTTGTAGTTCAATTTTTTTAGCACTTTACATATTTTTAATAGGTCGGGTTTATATTTCAATGTAATATTTTGGCAATGGCATATTTTTATAATTTATGCCAATTATGTTTAGGAAAACATGTTGGTATATCAAGAAAATTAAACAAACCACATAATGAGAGTTAACTATTTATGATTTATGCCAATTGTGTTTAGGGGAACATGTCTGTAGATCTAGAACATTAAACAAACCACGTGGTGGGAGGAAAAAACACGGAGCAAGATATGTGTGGCGAATCTGATAAATATTGACAACATACCTTCATTAAATGAAGATAAGCCAATGTTGTTAAGTTACATAGATCTTTGTGTATATTACATGATTTTAAACTACTATTTTTTTGCATTGAACTAAGAATTTGGAGATTAAATGAAGTTAGTCATATGCATGGAGTAAATATTATTGAAGATTTACATCTTCAAACTCTTAAAATTTAATCATTATTGACCCAGTAATATTTTTATATAGTTAAAGTTAATTAAATTTATAATAAAAAATGGTATGTTTTCATTACAAATATGACATGCCAATATATACATATATGTATAATTTTTTAACTTATTTTATTATTCAAAATTTGATGTAAATATGTCATCCGTATAATTACATTTTCAATATTTTTTAATTTTTTGCAGTTCAACTTTTTTAGGGTTTACATTCCAATGCAATATTTTGGCAGTGGCATATTTTTACGTAAAATTAATTGTTATTCTATACTATCCCTTTATGTTGAAGAAATGTTGAAGAAAAAAAGTCATATAAAATATTTATATATTGATACATATACACGAGTCAAGCTTAATTATTTATGATTTATGCCACTTATGTTTAGGAAAACATGTCGGTATATCTAGAAAATTAAACAAACCACATGGTGAGAGTTAACTATTTATGATTTATGCCTATTGTGTTTAGGGGAACATGTCGGTAGATCTAGAACATTAAACAAACCACGTGGTGAGAGGAAAAAACACGAGGCAAGATATGTGTGGCGAATCTGATAAATATTGACAACATACCTTCATTAAATGAAGATAAGGCAATGTTGTTAAGTTACATAGATCTTTGTGGATATTACATGATTTTAAACTACTATTTTTTTGCATTGAACTAAGAATTTGGAGATTGTTAGTCATATGCATGGAGTAAATATTATTGAAGATTTACATCTTCAAGTATTAAAATTTAATCATTATTGACCTAGTAATTTTTTTAATATAGTTAAAGTTGATTAAATTTATAATAAAAAATGGTATGTTTTCATTACAAATATGACAAGCCAATATATACATATATGTATAATTTTATAAGTTATTTTATTATTCAAAATTTGATGCAAATATGTCATCCGTATAATTACACTATCAATATTTTTTAATTTTTTGCAGTTCAACTTTTTTAGCACTTTACTTGTTTTTAATAGGTCGGGTTTACATTCCAATGCAATATTTTGGCAATGGCATATTTTTACGTAAAACTAATTGTTATTCTATATTATCCCCTTATGTTGAAGAAAAAAAGTCATACAAAATATTTATATATTGATATATATACACGAGTCAAGCTTAACTATTTATGATTTATATCAATTATGTTTAGGAAAACATGTCGGTATATCTAGAAAATTAAACAAACCATATGGTGAGAGTTAACTATTTAGGATTTATGCCAATTGTATTTAGGAGAACATGTCGGTAGATCTAGAACATTAAACAAACCACGTGGAGAGAGGAAAAAACACTGGGCAAGATATGTGTGGCGAATCTGAAAAATACTGACAACATACCTTCATTAAATGAAGATAAGGCAATGTTGTTAAGTTACATAGATCTTTGTGGATATTACATGATTTTAAACTACTATTTTTATGCATTGAACTAAAAATTTGGAGATTAAATGAAGTTAGTCATATGCATGGAGTAAATATTATTGAAGATGTACATATTCAAACTATTAAAATTTAATCATTAATGACCCATTAATTTTTTTTTAATATAGTTAAAGTTAAATATAGTTAAAGTTGATTAAATTTATAATAAAAAATGGTATGTTTTCATTACAAATATGACACACCAATATATACATATATGTATAATTTTATAAGTTATTTTATTATTCAAAATTTGATGCAAATATGTCATCCGTATAATTACATTATCAATATTTTTTAATTTTTTGCAGTTCAACTTTTTTAGCACTTTACATGTTTTTAATAGGTCGGGTTTACATTCCAATGCAATATTTTGGCAATGGCATATTTTTACGTAAAATTAATTGTTATTCTATATTATCCCCTTATTTTGAAGAAAAAAAGTCATACAAAATATTTATATATTGATACATATACACGAGTCAAGCTTAACTATTTATGATTTATATCAATTATGTTTAGGAAAACAAGTCGGTATATCTATAAAATTAAACAAACCATATGGTGAGAGTTAACTATTTAGGATTTATGCCAATTGTATTTAGGAGAACATGTCGGTAGATCTAGAACATTAAAAAAACCACGTGGTGAAAGGAAAAAACACGAGGCAAGATATGTGTGGCGAATCGGAAATATTGACAACATACCTTCATTAAATGAAGATAAGGCAATGTTGTTAAGTTACATAGATCTTTGTGGATATTACATGATTTTAAACTACTATTTTTTTTGCATTGAACTAAGAATTTGGAGATTAAATGAAGTTAGTCATATGCATGGAGTAAATATTATTGAAGATTTACATATTCAAACTATTAAAACTTAATCATTATTGACCCAGTAATTTTTTAATATAGTTAAATTTGATTAAATTTATAATAAAAATGGTATGTTTTCATTACAAATATGACACGCCAATATATACATATATGTATAATTTTATAAGTTATTTTATTATTCAAAATTTGATGCAAATATGTCATCCGTATAACTACATTATCAATATTTTTTAACTTTTAGCAGTTCAACCTTTTTAGCACTTTACATGTTTTTAATAGGTCAGGTTTACATTCCAATGCAATATTTTGGCAATGGCATATTTTTACGTAAAATTAATTGTTATTCTATATTATCCCCTTATGTTGAAGAAAAAAAGTCATACAAAATATTTATATATTGATACATATACACGAGTCAAACTTAAATATTTATGATTTATGCCAACTATGCTTATGAAAACATGTCGGTATATCTATAAAATTAAACAAACCACATGGTGAGAGTTAATTATTTATGATTTATGCCAATTGTGTTCAGGGGAACATGTTTGTAGATCTAGAACATTAAACAAACCACGTGGTGAGAGGTAAAAACATGGGGCAAGATATGTGTGGCGAATTTGAAAAATATTGAAAAAATACCTTCATTAAATGAAGATAAGGCAGTGTCGTTAAGTTACACAGATGTTTGTGGATATTACACGATTTTAAACAACTATTTTTTGTATTGAACTAAGAATTTTGAGATTAAACGAAGTTAGTCTTATGCATGGAATAAATATCATTGAAGATTTACATCTTCAAACAACTGAAATTTAATTCTTCAAACAATTGAAATTTAATCATTTTTGACTATTATAGTTAAATTTAATTAAATTTATAATAAAAAATAGTATGTTTTCATTACTAAGACACACCAATATATATATATATATATATATAATTTTATAAGTTATTTTATTATTTGAAATTTGATGCAAATATGTCTTTTGATTTAGTTTCATTGACCTAATTTTTAATTAAAAAAAAAAAAAAAACCTCGAATGAGATCATATAAGATGATGTACGACAATATTTCCTCTTCTTTTCGACACCGATTAAGTAGTCACTCGCTCAATATTCAAATTTACCCTAAAGATGACTTATAATACAAATATTGTTGTACATGCATCTCTTGTAACCACATGCAAAAAATAAAAAATAAAAAAATTATAAAATAAACAAACAACTCTCCCCCCAAAAAAAAATACTCAATAAAATTAGTTTTGAATAAAATTATTTAATTGTTAGTTGATAAATTGTACCTTCTACAATATTTTATACATGGGAAAATGTACAAAATTAGCCCCTGAATTAGTACATCGGGTACAGCTTAGATCCTGAATTATTTTTTTGTGCAAATATGACCTCTAACTTTTAAAATAGGTCAAATAAGCCTCCGAACTTTTAAAATAGGTTAAATAAGCCCCTGAAATTTAAATATATGACAAAGGATCTTATTAACTATTAAATTAACTAAACATATTTTTAAAATATTAAATAAATCTAAAAATCAACAAATTGAATCATAAATATGCTTAAATAAATCAATAAATTAATAAAGTAAAATTAATAATAATTTAATTATAAAAAAGGGTTTGAAATGTGAAGATTTGTTATGATTTTTAAATATTCTATTTTTATTATATTTAAATCATTTAAGATCTTTTGATATTTTATATATAGTACATAACTTAAATATTATCATTTTATTTTTTAATATTTATTTATTTTAATAATTTTTTTGATTTATCTAAATATTTTTTAGATTTATTTTATTATTTTAATTTATTGAAATTGCCTATTTATTTGAAAATAAGAAGTTCAGCGGCTTATTTTACCAATTTTTAAAGTTAAATGTCCTATTTGTACAAAAAAATTGTTTAAGGTCCAATTTGTACCTAAGGTATTAACTCAGGGGTTAATTTGTTCCTTTTCCCTTTATACATTTGATGTAAAATGCTTTTTGTACACGACACATGCATTAGGATGTACCAGTTTTCCTTGGGCAACTAGAGGTGCCACTAAGCTGCGCATATGTTGTGTTGTCGTTTAACGAAAAAAAGAAGTAAAAATGTCAATACATATAGTAATACTACCACTTAATTTAACATATACTAGTATTTCTCTCGTGTGATACTCGATTTATAATATAATAATATAATAAATTATTATAAAAATAGTAATATAATTTTTAAAATAAAATACATAATTATATCAAATATATTTTGATTAAAATTGTTTTAAAAAATGTCAACAATATAAAAATACATTAAATATTAAAATATACTACATAATGTATGAAGATACTATTTTATTATAAAAAATTAATATTTATTATTACATATGCAATATGGATATCAAATTCTAGATTATAAAACAATGATTAATTTGATATATTTTTCATAAAAAATAGAGTTGAGATGAAAAGGTTGTAAACATTTAAAAATTAAAATGAAAAATAAATAAATTAATTAATTGGTTATCACAGTTTCTAAAAATAGAAAGGAGAGGGAAAATGACATTTTTGTAAATTAGTACAATTGTCCTAATTTTATATAGCTATAGATTATATATTATGATTAACTTGAAATATATAGAAACTTGTATGAATCTTGTGGTGATATAATTCAACAAAATTCAAAATATATTTCTTATGTTGTTACAATAATATTTATTATTTACCTATGTTAGATTCAATCGAAATAATCTATAAATAATCTATATATATATATATATATATAGAAACTTGTATGAATCTTGTGGTGATATAATTCAACAAAAGTTACCCAAAAAATAACAACAACAATTTTTCCAGCTAAATTAATTTTTAAATTGGGAAATTATCTAATTTTTCAATATTGAAATTACACTTATTATTTTCAAGATATACTAAAATTATTATTATCTATCAAAATATATTTATTTGATTTTTTTTATTTTCTTATTTTTCACTAAAAAATTTAAAAGCTAATAATTTTTGTGTTTCAACTCTATTTTTATGGAATATATATGTAATTAATTCTATTTTAACAGTCTTTAAGTAGACATCCATATTGTATATAACATATATATACATAAAAATTTAATTATTAAATATAAAATACTTTTTCTTAAGTTAGTTTCATATGTTATTCTATTTAACTAAAATAATTAAGTAGATATTAAAGAAATGATTCTCTAAATATAAGATTATGTATATCTTTTGATCTTTGTCTATCTAAAGACATAGAAAAAGACAAAAAAATAATATCCTATGGTGGTGATTTTTTTATTCTTTACTAATAATTTTGTTAAAAAAGAAAAAGAGATTTGCAAATATTTAATGAAATTGAAGAATATGATTATAAATTCTAATTATTTGACAATATTGGCTTTTTTAAATATTATAATGTTAATATCTAATTAATTAATTATTTTATCATTGATATATTGTTTCAGCATATACATGTTTGGTTAAAATAATTTATTTTATCAATGAAATTTTGAAAGAAATTATAATTTTTAGAGATATTCAACTAAAAATTCTTCTAAGGTATGTGAATATATATATATATATATATATATATATTGTCAAACATATAATTTTACTACGACCACAAAAAAATAATTTTTTTTAAATCAATACATTTTCACAATCAGAAAAACTATTATGTAATACTTTTATATGCTTATTGGACATATTTATGTTGTATTGAAAATATTATATCCGCTTACTCTTTATAATATAATAAATTCATATATGTAATGTGGGAATGGGGCGGGGTGAGGTAAATAAAAATATCGTATACATTAATACTTGTAATAATTCGCATCGCACATATTCGAGGCTAGTTATTGAACATACTTTAATTAGACAATAAAAAGAAAAAAAAAATATATATATATATATATATAAACAATATATAATATTTAAATTTTATAATATTATATAACTAAACACAAATAAAATATTCGGAGCTTAACTAGTATATAACAATAAGATAAGCCTACTGTATACTATTAGACACTTTTGAATTTGGCTTTTCTTTGATTATGCGTGTCTACACACACGCACATGCGTACGCCATGTGATTTTGTAGAACTCCATATCATAAATACTACAGTAGAGCACACCATTGTATACTTTGCAAGCCACATAGTATTGAAACTCAAATGCCGCACAGCATATACGCACGCGCACACAGTTTACAAGAAATAGAGGAATTTCGCCGAAATTTAAATTGTTCCATTATCAGCATTTGAAAGAAAAAAACAAGGCGTCAGTTGAGGGAGACAGGAGTGTTGTTTATTGGCAACACAAAGCCTGGCTTATTATTGAAGCACCCCCGTTCCAATTTCAGCGCATCAGATTGCTCCCCCACTCAAGGTAGCAAAACACTATGTATGTGTAACCTCAGTCGAAGAAGCACCACCTGCATGGTATACAACTACTGGTTCAATCATCAATTTATCTCCTAACAATAGACCATGATAAAGAATCCTACAGAAACCAGATGCAGCACAACACATACAATTCATAATTACATTGTTCAGCTTGTGTGAACAAGGTTATTGTGAATGGATGACTAAAAGAATGAAGTGACAAGCTAATTCGAGGAAAATAAGTGTAGCAACTATATAAAATTATTAAAGTGTACAAATTCCGAATTCCTAAAGTTGCAGAAGGATGTTGCAAAGTCTCTAATGTTGAATAATAAGAGTTACACAAAGAGCTTATCGTATGTAAACCAGAGCTTGGAATAAGTAAATTGATCAGAAACACAAAATTGTAACTTGCACCGAAATAGCAACATGTCTCTTTACCTGGATCTTGGGGGTTCCTCCTGCTATTACTCATAGCATTAGACTGAACAGAATTAGTTCTAGGAATCCGGGCTTCCATTTCCAATCTTAGCATTTTCAAAGATATCGTTCTTAAATATTCAAACTGCAAAATTGTTAAACGTTCAATTTAACTTTATTTTCACAAGAACAAGTAGCCAAATGGCATATACATGTAAAGTTCGTCAGCATAAAGCAAGTCCAAGGGGAAATCATGTGTCATTCTACCTGACTTGTTGCGGTGTTATAAACATTTTCCTCAAATCTGACGGATACATTTTTTAGTTCCCTTACTGACTCTTCTCCAGGGAATGGAAGATGCTTCTTCAGTATCTCCAGCCTATGCATTAAGCATCATTTCTTAGCTACCATTCAAAAACACACGCAGAGAGAGAGAGAGAGAGAGAGAGAGAGAGAGAGAGAGCAGACAAAATCTAACAGATCTGCAGGTGCATTAGGATGTTAAAGGACAACTTGGAAAAGACAATGTCTACATGACAACTGACCAGGTTACCAATGAAGATAAAAGAAGTAAAATAACATTAAAAGAAGGACCCACCCTTCATTATTTTATTCTAAGTTCTAACTCTTTAATTGTGCGATATAGACATGTCCCAGTGAAAATATATATACCTGCTCTTGCAAGGGCTTTATACAGATTTCGTAGCATAAAGTTCCTCCAGTACAAGAACATGTCAAGGTTTACATAATAAGAAGCTTATGTGTAAAGAGTTTCATCACATTGCATCACTTGCAATAGGTAGATTTCAAATCCACTCAAATTAGAGCGGATCTCAAACACACACAAATCCCCAAAATAATCAGTTCACAATGAAAGTGATGGATTTCAATTCCACATCAATCAAAATAAACATTTTTAATGGATTTGCTACTAAAGGATTTTAAATCCACCATAAAATCCTTCAATCTAAATGCAACATCCACTAGTATTCTATATGACCAGTTATTCAGCAACTTCATAAGCAAATTTGTACACTACTCCTAGACACAGAAATAAATACGGTTAGAATACCCCCAAAAAAGGTTGAGAGAAAAATTTGAAACTAGGCAAGATTAGTTTAGACGAACGAACAAATGTAGCAAGCTAAAAGATGCTGGACCAAACACTGCAGTTGAAGAATACTAGAACATGGTTGAAAAGTAAGACAAGAACTATATGATTTTACATCTTGTTTACAATCCTCTGTCTAGATTCTGGCCGTACCCGAATCCTCCAATCGCGGCCTTGCATACCTGCATCTGCCACTGGGAAGAAGGATTGAAAAGAAACCATGTAGAAAAGAGGGAGCAGATCTAAAGGAAGGTAGTGACAAAATGGTATTAAAGCACTATGGCACAAGAAAAAGTCAAAAGTTAATAACTTTTAAGAACATAGAAAAGAAAGAAAACAAAGAGACATCGAGAAATATACCACTTAAAGATATTCCCATTTCAAGTCAAAACTTAATGGTTATGACAGACTTCAGGATACCTCTACACATTGCACAACATGTGGACTAAGTTATGGAAACTGGAAGGGTTCAATTTGCTTAGAATTCAGATGTGATAAGTGTGGTCCAATAATCATCCGACAGATAAACCATCATATAAGTATGATTCACAGAAGAATTTATAGACCCAAAAAAAAATTGATCTTTCGTAACAGGAAGTGCACCCAAAAGACTAGAACATAACAAGTCACAGTTCAACCAGACAATTCACAGCTGACAAATTTCATTGGCCCACCATGCTTTAAGATTAATACTTGAATAATTTTCCAATCTATAAGACCTCTATACCATGCTGAATACATAATAAATAAAAAAGAAAAAAAGTTGCTTCTCTTTCAGCTATAACTTAAACTTTTGCTCATCCACAGAGTATATATTGACCTAAGGAGATGGACTGCATGGTTTTTCATGCACCATTACTGATATGGCCATTGGGATGAACACAAAAAAAGGTCTAAGGATTTAAAGTCTGAACCAAGTTACTTGGACGAAGCACAATCCAACACAAGAAAAGGTTCAAAATGCCTGGATAAAAGACCAATCAAGTCTGAGCACTGAAGACCTTTTGACACTGACACTAAAATTTACATTGACTATAAGAAAAAGGTGATTGGAGAAGTATCAAGGACAAATTACAGTCATCAAAGATGCCCAAGGAGCCAATTAATAGCAGCAAAAGCAAAATAAAGGTTTTAAGAAATATAATTATTGGTGTCTGAGTTCTCAATCCGTAAGTTACTGAATAAAGTTCTCTAATGTTCGATGAAAAAAGCAACACAAAGAAAAAAGAACATAGCTTGGAATAATAAGCTTGGTTGAAAAAGAAAAAGAAAAGCAAAAATTTAACAATCTAACAAATTGGTATCTCTACCTTCAGATCGATATTGGGGGTTTCTGCTATCACTTGCAGCATTGGACTGGACAGAAGTCGCCATAGGATTACGAGATTTTGTCTCCCATGCTAGAATTTTCAAAGATATCCTTCTTAAATAATCAAACTGTGTGATAGACGGAAAAGGTCAAAAGTTACAGTAAACTTCAGTTTCAGGAGAGCAGCTACACAAATGTAAAGTTTGGCCTGCATACAGAAAATTCAAAGGGAAATAATATGACATGAATAAACCTGGCTTGTTGCTGCATTAAATATATTTTCCTCAGACACCACAGCTTCTTTTCCAACACCCCGAATATCCTCATGTCCAGAGATAGGGTAATGCCATCTTAATGTCTCCATTCTAATCAATAAGCAACGTTCATTATTTGTGAACAAGTGGGCAAGTCAAAGTTGCAAAATGAATACATGAGTATTAGTGGGTCAAATCTTAAAGTTTGTTACTGTGCAAAGATCATTTCTACATTCAATGGAAAACACCTTGTCATTTCAAACACAACGCAATCTCCGTGTATAATTCCATGCTAATACAACAATTCGCATCACTTTTCTTCGCTTCAGTTCCCCAGTCACTTCCTACATGAAGCCTCACAAGTTTCACACATTTATTATCTTGTTTTCACTTTTACTGCATTCCCACTGCAATACAATTTTTTTGTTCAGTGCAGATGTAAAATCTTCAACCTCCAAGTAATGCTGAAATATCTTCGATAAAGGAATATGTTCGACTTTTTAAACTCACAATTGTAAAATCAACGCACCATAACATAAAGGTTTATGTCCATGGATTTAAGGCAGATAATGTTACATTTGTAATCTAGTTTAGTAACAGCGGCCAACTTAATAACAAGTGCACAAGCACCAGAATTCGCCTTGTCCTACGGAAACATGAACCAAAGTCAAGCTTAGTATACCTTGTACATAGCTAAAGTAAAAATTTACATGGGAATACATACTATACATAATTGATCTAATCTGATGAATCCTTAAATTTTTTTAATTGAAAAATAAAAAAGGATGAAAGAAAGGAAGGAACGTCTCTAACAAGGTACTCTTAAGATGAACTCTAAACAAGACAAAACATATGTAGACATCCTACGACTTCAATAGATATTAATTATATTTCAAAATATCGAGAGACTACATATGATAGCACATTATTCTTCATGTAGTATCTGTGTTTCTTTTTTCAGGAGCCACACAAGAAATCAAGATGAAGCAATAACAGAGGCAAGATATATGTAGCTGCGCCAACACCAACACTGAAAAATTAACTACGAAATAATTCAAAAGTAAGATGTCAAGTATAAGATTTTACATCCTGTAAACAGCCCTGTGTCTGGAACCAGGTGGTAGCTGATTCCTCCAATCACCGTCTTCCATACCCGCAGCCGCCGCTCCCTCGCCACCGATAAAATTCTCCTTTGTTGCCCGCCAATTAATGCCAGGCATTTTCAGCTTCCTGAAAAAAATCAGGGATCATCAGGCTGATTCAACAACCATGCCATAAAATTTCAAACATAGTTTAAGAATTATTTTCTCTGAAAGCAAGAAAGAAACAAATACTCGAAGATAACACGATTCAAACCAGTGAATAACTCAGCTGGTCAGCTTCGGACTTACAGCAGCGGGTAGGCAATTTTTCACTTCAATTTTAACCTTGGGGTTGAGATTGCCGATAAAATTGGGAAGAATTGTTACTAGCGAGTCAAGAGTTCCCCAAATAACCGGAATATAAATGATAACTTAATCAGAAAGGAGTGCCGGTGGCGGTATATCGTGTTTGGGCGGGAGATTACAGCAATCTATCAGCCAACGGAGACAAGAAAGTGGGAAGTTCTAGGAAAGGTATAGTCTTTGAGGGGTATCTTCGCCAAACGACAAGAACAATGGGGAATTTTATGGAAGGTCTGATCACGGGCGGGCACGGGGCATCGCACATTTCTGTGCGGGATTTTCAAGTAGGGAGCTGTCATTTTCTATGCTACCCCAATTAGGTACAACAATAATTATACTCCACTCTATATTTATATTTTCCATATTTGTTAAAAATACGGACGGGATATCTGTAAGTGTTTTTGATTCGTTCGACTTTGAATATTTGGAATGTGAAAGTTAGATTGTTCAGTATAAATGGTGTTTGTATTAAAATAAAGTAGGATAAGCAGTACATATTTTAAATTATTGCATTTTTCGGCCTAAAATAATTACTAAATCTAAAAGTACACATGACAGTATTTAATCGAACAAATTTATATTATTAAATTTATATTTAAGTTAAACAATGATCTAATTTTTTTGAAGATTTTTGTTTGCATTCAATTATAAAGATTGTTTACTTAATTAATAGGTCAAATTTTTCTTAAATGTTTTTTTGTAAGAAATATTCAATGTCAATGTTTTTTGCATGTTTTTTTATTAATTGATTAACCATATTTTTAAATACAATTAGTTATTCCTAATTTTATAGGATTATTTTTCTTAAGACCATATTTTTAAATACAATACAGTGTTATCAATTTTTTTAGTTTATTTTATTAAACCATTTTTGTAATACATTTAGTTGTTCCTGATTTTGGGGGGGGGGGGTAAATATCAATTTAATGTGAAATAAATTGATATTATGAACTTTTGAATTTAATTAATTTTTTGATTAATTATTTTGTATGTTGTAATATTTAATATGTAGTAATATATTAATATGTAGAAAGCTATATGAAGTTGGTTATGATATATATATTGAGAAACTTATTAATTAAATATATTACCTTAACTAATAAATATATTTTTATATATTAGTGTGTTGCTGACTTTTTTATATACATTATCCTTCAAAGAACAAGTATTAATTATATATTAATTATTTGCTTTTAAAAATTGAATAGTACTAATTATTAAGATTTTGGTATGATTTTGCTGTCAGTTTTTTTTTTCTCCTTATTTTTCATAAATTTAGTTTTCGAAATCTTCTTTCCTTATCTATTAATAGAAAGATTTGAAATATAATCTAATTATTTTAGTAACATATATCGGCTGCATATTGATTGAATTCAGAATAATAACGGCCAGCGTAGTAATAGGTCCGAATTTAAGAAAGAGTTATATATATATATATATATATATATAGCAGAAGTAGTACAATTTTAGTAAATCTTATATTTTTCCGCCTAAACTCCTTATTATTTTTAGTATTACAAGTGACTTAATATAATTGGTTATCTTTATGTAACAGGCTATTTATATGAAGATTTGTTATTTAAATTTATTATCCATTTTACAAGCCTATTCTATGGGAATTTGTTTACAAGGATTTAAATATGGTAATTATAACCTGCTTATCACCACTATTATTTTGCGAAGATTTGACATTTTTTTATGGGAAGATTTGTGTATAAGATTTTTTAGTTGTCGGTATTAAAAAAATTCCTACTTTTTGAAACATATATTACTTGCCAATATTTTTCTATTTTATATGTTATAACATAACAACAACTGATTCTGTATTTCCAGGGCAATATGTTAAATGGATAATAAATTTAGATAATATATAACCAAATTTGCAAAATAAATTTTAATTTGCAAATGAAATTCAACGAACAAAAAAAAAAAAAAATTTGCAAACAAAATTTGTGGACAAACAAAATCAAAAGTTGCAAAAGTCAAAAACGAATTAAATAAGTATCCATAATTAATTTAAATTGCACATGAAATTTTGGGAATATGAAATCTCAAACTTTGCTAACCCATATCAATTTAAAAAATAAACTCTAATTAATTAATTTATTAAGTATCCATATAAATATATATGTATTTATTTAATATATATATATATATTAAATATGTCTTCTCCTATAATGTGAAGATACAGGGGCGCCTTATACCATATCTTATATAGATATAAAATAAGAGTTCTTAAATAAATTCCTTCTTATATGAATATAAATATATTAATCATGTCATCATATTCCTTACAAAGTTTTGTAATCTTCCCATTTAAATCATCCTATAATTCACAGGCAATATTGCCATATGAAGGTAGGGTTTTTGTGAGTTGTTAATTCTCATTATTTTTTTAACAAAGAAAATTTTAATTATCTTTATTAATTGATCGTTGGGATTTATCTTTATATTTCCATTTGATTTGAGTTCATAAGATATATTTGACTATAATTTAATTTAGTTTACAGTTAGAAAAGATATTCTCATAATTTAATATAATATATAATTAACGATAATTATATATATATATATATATATTATTTACAATCATTCATTCAAATATTAGAATTTTGGAATAATTCTTTCCATATCTATGCTGTCAAACACAATTTATTGCAGGATCATATCAAATCAGCTTTTATTTTAATTCCAACATTGAGAAGGTAAGTTATTAATTAGGAATAATGTATTTTTAGGTCAAATTTATTCTATAAATGATCTATTTCTACTTCACATTTCAAATCACTCTCAATATCCTCCGCAAAGGTTTGGTTAGGTTTTCTCCAATTTTCTGTAGTTTTTTTTTGCATTCATTATTTATTTCGTATTTCTTACTAATAATCTCATGTGATTTGTTTGTTTTATTATGTCCACATTTTTCTCATTTAACAGGTTTAAAAAAATAATATTGAGTTATGTTTGTTTAAATTTTTTTAATATGTTAAATCATATTTGTTATTTATTTAAGTTTTTAAAATTAATTTTGTTCACATTTTAACATATATCATGTTAAATTTAATCTTCATTTTTTATTATTTTGTTTGTTATAGTAAATATATTATTATATAAAATTACTTATTTTATATTTATACATAATTTTCTTGTAATATAATTATTAAAAAAAATTTGTCAACGGAATTTTGGTGTAGTGTATTTTGGAGAAACAATAATTAAGATATCATTTTTTTTTGTATTTTTTAAAGTTTTGTTGTAATAGTATATTTATTAAATTTATGTATAATGTTAGTACGTATATTTGTTGTTATTTAATATATATATATATAATAGGAAAAGTCGTTTATCTTTTGAAACCACTATTTGCACCCTAAAATAATTACTAAATTTAATGCACATGGAAACATGTAATTAAACATTATTATACAAATAAAAAATAGTGATATCATAATCGAATATGGATTTTCGAGATTTTTCAATTTTGTTTTTCAATTTTATTACTACCAATTAGCAATATATTAAAGAAAAAAAATCCGGAATATCCCTAATTATTTGGATTAAAATTAATATATGCACACAAAATTTTATTTATTAGGAAGATTGAAGCTCAAATTATTCATTTGTAGTAGTTTTATATTTGGTGATTTTATTCATTTTTAAATGTGGACCTACATTTATTGGTAGTTGTAGTTTAAATGTGATTTTTCTTTTTCTTGGAACTAATTATTAGAATATTGTTGTGGATGTTAAGTTGAGGTATATTAATAAATACATATCAATATCAGAAAACTTACAACAAGGATCCTTATTGTGTCCATCTAAATTGCAAAATTAGTCTTCTAACTTATGAGCGGTCTCAAAATCTATCATTTATCATTTTTATTGCTTGAATTTAGTCATCTTTTAATCAAAATTAAAAAAATTGTCCGATAATTACACTTATACACCACATAATCACATCATATTAGGGATTCACATTTTTCTTCCTAATATGTGGCCTCTATGGTAAATTTTGATTTGTGTGATGTCATATTGTTTATTATAAAGGACATGTTCATTTCACTTATTATGCCACAAAAATGAAAACTCTTATTTAACACAGTAATGTGTGGTGCCTGTGCAAATATCCAACAAGAATTTCAAATTTCAGCTAAAAAATGTGTAATTGAAGAAATTAAATAGAAAATGGACCGAAATTGTAAACTTAATAAGATAAATGACTAATTTTGGGATCACCCATAAGTTATAGAACTATTTTTGTAAATTACCCATATAAAGTTGCTACATTTATGTGGAATGATGTCTGATTATATATTTGTATTTTCACCTTCTAATTGTTTTTCCTTTTCGCCACATACTTATAGTTGATATGGATTCGAGTACTACTAAAGGATTATCTATCAATTCTTTATTATGGTAAAAAATATTGATTTGGTTTTCTTCTATATTTAAAAAATATAGTGGAATATTTTGAATTTGTTTAAGTGATAAAACAAAATTATAATTCATGGTGTTTTTTATATAGGATGACAATGATGATTATTGATAAAAATCTTGTAGATATATGTGTTGGTTGGCAATTCAAACATATTTATCCTTAGGTAAGTTAAATCTTGTCCTTCAAACTTCCTAATAAAGGATCAAGATAAAATATTCTAAGAAAAAAACAAAAAACTTAGACACATTTCATACATCTTAATTCTAGCATAAATAGTTAAGTAACTAACATTATCTTTACTAAGAAAAGATCAAAAGATATATTTAATTAAAAAAATATATGTTAAATATTATATCAACTATATTTGATATAATCCAGCACTTTTATATTCTTAGCCCATTTTATCTATTATATCATAATTTTAAATAATCCTTTATTTTTTTTATATATATCAACTTAAATTTTGTAGATATAAAATTTGAGGTACGTATCAGTTAATGTATCTACATTCAAATTTCATTTTGTTCATATTTAAATAGGTTTATGATGAATTAAGAATTTTAATGTTTTTACTACAAATAATCTTCATATAATAAAAAAGTTATAGGTGCTCACTTATGTTAACACTCTTAATTGATACATAATTTTTGTATGGTAATATATATCTAATTTCTTAACTATTTGTTTTTAATCTTTTCCTAAATGAATTATTGTGAATATCGTACACATCTAACATTTATTAAAATATTATTGTTGAAATTAAATATATTAAAACATTATTTAGATAAATATTATATGCAATTATAAATACATGTCTACATTAATTTTTGTACAATCCCTAAAATCAAGGCAAACAATTTAGTTATTGATTAGTGATTTTAATTTACTAATTATTTCACTTTTCTTAAATATATGAAACATAATTATTGGTCCAAGATATTTATCTATACATATCGAATTAATCATTATTATTAAATTTATTTTTTAAAATATAATCTCATTTGATTATTTTTAGAGTATATATCAAATATAAAAAAATGATAAATTTTTATTCCCTAAATAATAATTAAATCAGTTAAAAGTTAAAAATCAACCTAAATCATGGGAGAAAACAATACCTAGAAAACTAAAAATATATATTTGGTATCTCATGTTCTTTTTTTTTTTTTTTTTTTTTTTTTTTTGGAGAATCTTAATGAGATCTATTTTATGGAAATTTTGGTTTATTATGGATTGAATTATTCATCATCATTAATGCATAAACAAGTCAAACTTGCATCTAATTTTAACTAATTGCAAGTCTTCACTTAATTACAATTAATCCCATGTTTTTTCTTTTATATATTAATTAATAAAGTCAAACACTGATTTTGTTTTTTGAAAGATTTATGAGTAAATTTACTCTTAAATAAAATTAATAAAATTCCTATTTTTTTAAGTATATATTACAAGCAAGATTTGCTAGATTGTAATAGTTATTAGAAATAAAACTTAAAAAATGATGAAACGTCAGTTTTGAATAGTAATTACATACTATATTAATGTCCCTATTATTTATGATAATTTTTAATTAAATATGCAATTAATTGAAAAATCAACATAACAGTTATCAGTAATAGATTTAAACAGGATCACTACGTCAGTTTTGCAAAGCAAATGATATACAATAATTATGCTGGTAAATTAGAGTTATTTGTTAAAAAATTACCATATCAGCTATTAGTAATAAAATAAGAAAACTCCTACTATGTCAATTTTCGATAGTATAGGAGTAATATAATTATATCCTAACCCAAATGTCACCCTATAAAATTCACTCCAAAATTTTAAATACAATTACCATAAATTAGTATACTTATATAGTTAATTAATAAAAAATATAATCAATATATTACATAATAATATATAAGGCTAAAAAATTATCTAAATTAAAAAAATAATTTAGGCCGGAAAATATAGTTGTTTCCATAAATGAAATTTGTTATGTTATTATATATATTTATATAGAAAATCCCAACATTATGTTTTAGATTATCATATTATATGTAAAATATACATACATATATACATATATATATTGAAATAATCAATATTTTTGAAAATATGACTCTAGTTTATTTTATAAGTAATCTATATTTAAAAAAAAATATTGTTCAACAAAATTATTATACATCAAGTCAAATTTACCTTACACCACATCATGAAAAAAGTTGTAAGATATTATCTTCGTTTAATGTTCAATATTGGTTTATGTAATTAATTTATAATTTCAAAATTTTGGTTTATATTTATAGGTGATTATATCTCTACACAAAATTTAAGCTTATTTTAATAATATTTTTCAATAATGATTTTTGAAATTTTTTTATAATAACAGGTGAATTGCAATGGAGATAAAGTAAACTATCCAAATAAAATTGAATTTGCAAAGGTTGATATTATTAACTTGATTGATGAATAAATTGTGCACATGTTTTATTTAATTATCTTTCATCAAATTGTTCATCCAAAAATTAAGAGCGCTCAAATGAAAATTGAGAAAGTCTAATAATCATTAATTCATCAATATATGAAGTTTAAGTTGTCATAGTTGAATAATTGAAATAGTGATATTTGGTTTTGAATTGAAACAAACAATGTTTTATGTTCATTGAAATTTTTATTATTATTGTATTTGTGTAGAATGATTTTGTTTGAATTTATGTAACTAAGAATTATGTAAATTTATTGTACATTCATATTCTTCTTTTGTATTTGGAATTTAAACGTCCTTTGATAAATTGATTAATTAATTGACAACTGTTAAATTTTAGATAATTATCTAAAGTTTGTTACACTTATATTATCTTTATACGATATATTATATATTGTAATATTAATAAATTCTATATTTACATTAAAAGTATTATCTACATATTAATATTTAATATTTATAGGTCAACTGTCATTACCTATTTCTTTAGAAAAAGTATCTAATGATAATAATTTCTTTTTATCAATAAATTTTAAATTATGAGATCTCAAAATTATTGTTTCAAATAAGGAATTTTTCGAAATGACAATCAATTAAAATAATCATTTGAAAAAGTATATGATAAAAATAAATCCAAAGGAAATCAGTTGGAACCTTATTTGTAATAAGCAAAGATTATGTTTTCAAGAAATAAATGAGAATCAAAATTTCCATATTCCTTCTTTCAAGTTCTACCCTCTCTTTCTATCTTTTCACTTTCTCTTTATATGCATTATCTACTACCTTTGATATCATTATACATTAATATAATAATAATGAATTAATGTAAATATATTGTTTATATTTACAATTGAATAAAAATGATAATTAAAATATATTAATACATTATATATATAACTTTTAATTATTTTTATATTACAAACAGTGCAACGCACGGGTGCATTACTAGTTATCATAAATGTATGGAGAATAGAACATATATCTCGTAGTATCACAACTCCTTTCTCTCCAAGTGCTCTATCCTAATAAGAACAAGAGAATATGAAATAAATTCATGTTCCATGTTCAAATAATTATTTAATTGCAGTGATAAAATAAAATAAAATTAGAGATAATATATTAAATAATTTTAAAGTTAACGAACATAAATTGAATTTTTTCCTAATATATTCAACTAATTAGGTTAATATATCAATATATATATATACATATATATATATAACTAGTAAGTTATCATGTGGGATGCACGGACATATTATTATATTATAATATTATTAAATTTAATAAGTGAATAATATTAATATTTAAAAAAATATATAATAGGTAAAATAAAATAAATTTACTTACGTATTTTCTAAGTTTCAAAAAATTCTCATGTTAAGAAAATAAGAAAATAAGAAAATTATACCCTTTATTTTCTTTCAATGTGCAATTTTAGGATGAAGGAAAGAAATCATATGTAGTTCAATATAAACAAAATTATATGAAATTTATGATATTTTAAATTTGCATAAGAGCAAAGTCATACAATATTATCAATCATTCAGCACATCTTAACATTTGATTATCAACTAACAATTGTTCTTATTCCACATCCTAAGTTAGCCTCTTATGAGCATCTAAGCTATAAAAAATATATGAAACAAAATCATCATTATTCTGAAAATTTCAAGATATTAGAACATATTAGGTCTATCCGAAACACCAATTTTATATTAAAGAAAACAAATTTCCATCTTGCCTATTTGCCACATGACTCCTCCTTTATTTTCTCAAATAAAATTTTATTCTTCTTCTACATGAAAATCTTAAACTATGATGCAAAATATATTCTAATATATATAATAAATTTATGTTAAATAAATTAAATAATTTTTATTTATAATTAAAGATACTATTATGAAAAGATAATTACAATCTATGTCAATCCTTGCCTATTTTAAATTTTAGTATTGAAAATTATGTTAACGATAATCTGATTATTCAACGCATTTTTTAAACAATCAAATAATTAAGTAATTAAGTATAACACAATTAATGTTCTCCTATTATTAAATCATAGAAGATTGTAATTAGATAATACTTGATAATTTAGTTGATATCATATAATTATATATATATATATATATATATATATATGAACCTCCCCTCTCTCTATATATAAATAAAATTATAAATAATATTATATTTAAATCTCTTAAATTTTCGAACTTATTTCATATCATATAGTATCAAATATATTATAGATATCATACAATTCTAAAATATCTAACTAAAAAGGTGCTAAAAACAATAAATAAATATAATAACTATTAGTATAAATAATTAAGTAATCAAATATAACACAATTAGTGTTCTCCTATTGTTAAATCGTATAAGATTGTAATTAGATAATAATTGATAATTTAGTTGATATTATATAATTAAAAAAGAAAAAACCCCTCTCTTCCTATATATAAATAATATTATAGATTCAAATCTCTAATTTTCAAACTTATTTGATATCATATAGTACTAAATATATTATATATATATATATCATACAATTCAAAAATATCGAACTAAAACTCTGTTAAAAAATAATAAATAAATATAATAACTATTAGTAGAAAGAAAATTGGCGAGAAAATGAGTGGCTACTAAAAATAGCTGGTACTTCTGTTAACTTATATATATATTTATATAGATTAGATGAAAATAAAATTATACACATTAATCTTACTCTATTATGTAAATATTAATTATTTTTATTTTAAGTCAAACTAAATTATTGCAATTAACTTGTACTGATATATTGGTTATCTATATCTCAAAATTTACAGAATTATAGGATCTAAATTAAAGTATAATTTATATTTACAAAATATTTAGAAGTTTGTTTTGATATACTCTCATAATAAAATAATAAAAATAAAAATAAATAATAATATAATTATTTTATTGCGATATCAATCAAATTATTTTATTTTATCTCATACATAAATAGATATTAATATATATATATATAATAGATATCATAATTAAAAAGTAATTTAGGGAGCAAAAATTTAATTTAGTTTATTTATAGTCGGTTGTAAGAAATCTGTCTTACAACAGAACTTACAGTGATTGTAATTTGTATCTTCTTTCAGTTATCTCTTTAACATTTTATAGTATGGAGTATATTGACTAAATCTCTATCATTTAATATTTATACAACCTCTGATGTATTATGTAGATCATCTATTGTTGCTACAATACACCTGCAAGTTGTTAGGACACACGTTTTTTTTTTCTTAGTCATTAGTAAAAAGTTGTCGTTCATCTCTACTAGCTCTTGTCGAAAATCATCCTTGTTGTTCTCTTACTTCACGGTGATTTGAAATAATTTATTTTTCAATCCATTATACTCTTAATCATGCATTAATGAGATTTAATAACAGTCACTGTACATTAATTTTTGTTGGTTGTCGTGTAGATGTGTTTGAAAAGAATGTAACTATTTAGTCGAGACAATAGTTTAACTCTTTTTTCATAAGACGAGACTGTCTTGTATTTAGTGCTCACAGTCTACGACAATCGTCCCCAAGATACAACGACTAGGAATTGAAGGATCGTAGCACAACAATTTTAAAAATTACTCGATACTCGAATTTTTTTTTAAAAAATAGAATACTACAAATGCTAGAACGCTTTGTATATAATAGTAGTGAAGTGAGTTGTAATGAATGATTTGGGGGTCTATTTATAATATTTGAAAAGATGTGGTGTCTATTCGCAAATAGGGGCCTTTTTCATTTATCTTCAGTGGAACATTAAATTAAAATTTTCTAAATAATTTAATATGATATTTTAAAAATAGATAAATTTTAAAATAATTTATAATTACTTTTGAAAATAAAAACATTATGAAATCACTAATCTGGATCATTTATACATGTGCAAATAACATATTTTCATTTCAAGTACGCACTTAAAGATATGTAAACATATGTAAACTTTAGGAAAATACATAAATTTGACATACTGAAGTTATATAAATTCATAAAATTTGTAAAATATATTCACAAAATTAAATATATACTGAAAATCTCCTAAATTTGTCAAAATTGTAAAATCAAATGACAAGCATATCAAGTTTATATTTCAATACACATAAAGAAAATAAAAAAATTTCTCATTCATTCTCAATCTTCACTATTGGTGACTTTGGTTTTTAGAGGAATCACTTGATAAAAAATAATCCAAACAATGATCTATTTACATTGAAATCTTCTCTTTACTTCTTCACGTAGAATTGACCTATATGTTAAATAGAAATATATATATATATATATATATATAATAACATAGAAAAAAGCCATAAAACAATAATATTTATTAGCAAAAAATATTCCTTAAAGAAAAACCTTTAATTGTTTTTCCGATATCATCCAAATCAATCGTAGACAAACTATCAAATTCCTACAACAAAAAAGAAACTTTAGTTAAATATTTTAAATATATTCAACATTAAATCATTTATATTCTCTATTCATGATTAAAATGTCTAATTACAGATTTATACAATAAGAAAAAAATTAAAAACAAAATAGTAATAAATAAATTTGATAAATAAATACTAACCCAAAGAAATTAACACGTCAACAAAAATATAGTAAATAAAAAATAATAATAATATACTTTTTTGTTTTAATCTCCAAATCAAATAGTTGTACGAAAAATGATGCTTAGAAAATCAATATATTAGTTTGTATTCTAAAAAAAAAAATACATGAATGAAGAACATAATTTTTAACAATGAATAATACCACTTAGGGTTTTGAGTGGTTGTGGTGTGAGTGAAAACCTTTGTGCATATTTATAGAGGGGAAACCTAAATTACTTTGTCAAACTCTTTAAAAGTGAATTCTCTTACATTTTCAAATATGATTTGAGGTATGGTAAATTTGACTTTACTAAAATGTACATTCGATGATCCTTAATATTTCAGTTGCCATTATAATCAAATCATTGATTAGAGAAACAAATTTCCATATGATATGCATCTTTAAAATTATCTAATCCTAAAATTATGTCTGCAAATCTAATTAAATATGGCTAATGATTTGATAATCTGATATTTGCAAAATTTTGGCTGCCATTATAATTAAATCATTGATTAGTAAAACAAAGTTTCCTATAATATGCATCTTTAAAATTCTCTAATTAATTATGATGACTAATAAAATAAAGAGGCTTCTATAATTGTGCGACTTTTGCTATTATATATATAGATAGATATATCGATTTTTAATGTTATTTAATTTTAATAATTTAAATAATGTAATTGAAATTGATGTTAATATATCCACTAATTTAAAATAACATGCAAATTTTTATATAATGTTACACATATATTTAATTTAATAAGAAATACTAAATAATTTCTAATAATTAAAAACTTATATATGAATATTACTTAGTCATTCAACATATATATATATATAAAGAAATATTTGATAAGAAAAATGTTAGTTGATGATCTACTACTCAGATGTGTCAAATGATTGATAATTTTAAAATATCATAAATTTCATATAATTTTATTTATATTTATAGTGTTATTATTATCCATATATTGACATATTACTTTTAGTTGAATTATATATAATTATTTTCTTTTGTCCCAAAATTGTAAATTAAAGAAAAATAAAGGATATTATTTTCTTAACATGCAAAATTCTGCGACTTAAAACAATGTAGATAAATTTATTTTATTTTACTTATTATATATATATATATGATTTGATATATAATATTTATATCATTATCATAATTATACTACTACACATACAAATTATTGAACATAATTATATAGTTTTTAAAATATTAATATTATACATTTATTTTATTTAATAATATTATACTATGATAATATATTCGTGCATCGGAAGAGAATTTACTAGTTAAATCATAATTGACTAAATTTAGTTTATTATCTATGATTTTTATTTATTTATTTATTTTATTTTTTTGTGTACGTAAAATTGACATTCTAATTTGACATTCTTAACTTCAATGCTAATACCAAATTTACTTAAATTACCATCAATTACAATAAAACGTCGTGAAGATTTTGTACATTTCAAAACCACAGAAATAGAAATTAAATCAACTTCACACACACACACACACACACACACACACAGGCATCACCTGTACATATCTCACAATCCCTTTTGATTCAATGATATGATCAAAAAACAGGGAATATATATGGGGTTTTGTTTTTCTACCCTTTGGGTTGTAAACAAATGAGATATATCATCTTTTTTCCATATCTATGTGTGTGTATCCGCGCTATACGTCTCAAGACCTGTAGAAGCTCGAGACAGTGGATAAATGCTAGAGGTAGCCTCTGTTTCAAGCATCCCAAGGTCGAGCTAGACAATCTTCTAGATAGGTTCGAACTTCTGTATGTCCTTTGAGACACATGGATATACAACTAAAAGTTTATTTAAGGTAACATTTTTCACACATATTCTAATTTTCTTGGACAAAATAATATATGTTAATTGGCAACAGAATCTATATATGTAGCATACAATGATTATCATGAAACACAACAATGTAACAGGAGATAAGTGTCAAACCCAATAGACTAGCTTGATAAGGACACACAATTTACAATTGTGAAATTACATTAGCCTGCTTATGTGATTTTAAGTAATTTCGAAATCGTAGGATCTCTACACCATGGTAAACACATCAGCATTCAGCAGTAAATACATTTGTTTGCTGTCATCCATGTCATATGCTTTTGTTCATTCCGAGAGTGGATCATTGACCTCAGGAGGTGAATTAATAAAGAGGTTTTGCATGGTCATTTATTCAGTATTCCTAATACAAATTCCACTTGACAGATATAGAAAGGTCTAAAGATGTGAAGACTAAATGGAATTCCTTGGACCAAGCACAACCCAGAAAGGTTTCAGACTCGAAAGTGAGACAGCAAAAAAGGGTTAAAATAGCTGCTTGCTGGATGAAAAACCAGGCAAGTCTAAGTACTGAAAACCATTCGGCACAATCACAAACGCCCCCTTTTTCCACTTTCCACTTTCCACTTGTTCAGCTTCCAGAGGTACTAATATTTGGGATGACTAAGAGAGCAAAGTAATTCAAGAAGTAACAATGAAAGGGTGAGATTTTAAAATTCCAGGTAAGCTAATGCAAAGGTAATTTAAAACTTTAGCAACTAGAATTTCTAAAGCAGACAAGTTCTCAATCCCTACAGTCGCTGAAGAATGTTATTTAAGTCTCTAATGTTCAATAAGAGGAGCAACAAAAAGAACTCAATCTGATCTAAACCAATGGTTCACATAATTTAACTTGGTTGGAAGAAGAACAACAACAGCGATAACCACAAATTCACCATAATAGCAACATAGGTTTCTTTACCTGGATCTTGTGGGTTTGTGTTATTACTTGCAGCATTAGACTGAAGAGTATTTGCCATAGGATTCTGGGATTTTGGCTCCAAAGTCAGCATTTTCAAAGATATCTTTCTTGTTGCTGCAGTATATATTTTTTTCCCTCAAACATGACAGCTATCATTTTGAGTTCTTGCAGACTCTCTGGTCCAGAGAAAGGAAGACGCCTCTTCAATGTCTCCATTCTATTCATTAAGCATTGGAGGTTAGTTCAATATTCACAATATGACCCGGGGGGGGGGGGGGGGGATTTACTACAGCATAATTCAATCATGATAGTGATTAATATTCAGTAACCCTCTTTTTCATACTTGGAATCTCACTCCCCCAAGTATAGTCAGAAGATCCATAAGTTTCTACTTCCTCACCTTCTCTCAGCTTGAATATTCACCACTTCAATCATAGAATGACAGAAACACGTTAACAATAATTTGATTACAGATTCAGTTGCTGTCAGCACACTAAGTCAAATCCCCTAATAAGAACAACCACCACCACCACATCCCCCACCCCCCCTTTGGGCTGGTCAGCAAGAAAAACATCTTCAGAGACCACACATGCCAGATGCCATGGCATTCTCCCCTATGGGATCAGACAAAAATTAGGGGAATTTTTTAAAGTGTCAATGCTCAATCTATTAATATCTAGAAATGAAAAATCAACAATAAATAGAGGCCTTAACCAATGAATCTCTCCCCTAACTTGTATTCATCAAGAGACATTATTTGTGAAGTTGTGTAATCAAATTCACTTCATGAAGCGCCTAAAGGGCCAAAGGACCAAAAAAAAAGAAACATTCAGGAGTCACCATGAAGGAGTATGGCAAGTCCCAATGGCTATTTTGCCTATTCAAATAAAGAAAACAAAATAAGAAACACTTCGTCCTTCATCAGACATGTTAAAAGACATTGGGCGAAATCCCATCCAAGATGGCAAGTCTTAGCCTCACCTTTTCTTTTTTTGGGGATAAGAAACAAGGTAGCCTCACTTTTCTTCTTTTCTCCATTCAGTTTGTACATAAAGCCTAAAATATTCCCATACATATTTTACATTTTTTGTACTCATACCATACGGCCATAACAATGCAATTTTATTTAGTCATACATAAAATCCTGAACCCTTAAGAATTCCTAAATCTTTTGTATACATGAAAGCAATTGATTTTCAAAGCTATTACCCACATATTGGTGTGCATGCAAGCCAGTTTAGTAAGATTCACCAAATAACAAGAGCATAAGAAAGAGAACCAAGCCTTGTCCTATGGAAATAGAAATTGAATTGATCTATGTGCTTCCACTCAGCTTAAGAAAAATACACATCTAATACATACTAAACATAAGTGATCCAATTAGATGTTTGTTTCTATGAAACATACTGCACAGAACCAGATTTCACAAGATATAGATAAAAGACAAACAAATCTGGACATTTTGTGACTAAGACACCACATTATTTACTTTATATCTAAACATTACGACATTTCATGTACGAATCACATTGTCCATTATACTACAATATCTGATTTACTTTTTACACTTACATATGTAGAAGACATATATGAAATATCATGAAAGGTTTTTTAAAGTTTTTGTTACACTTCTCGTCGGCACTCTCAGCACTAACTAAAGCAGAGGGCCAGTGGCAGGTGGCTACTATAATTGCACCTACAAAACACTACAATTCATTCACTTCCTAGAATAAACCACACATATCTACAGTTAGTTGCTTAGAATCCCATTGGCATTTCACACAGAAAACATCTTACACCACAACAAGTAAACGGGGATTTATTTTCCTCTGGTGATGCTAATGAGTCAAATCAAATGTTGGAAACAGTTCCCTCAAACTTATAAACTATCCAATGGGAAAAAGATCGAAATGAGGATGCACGTCATGTCTAACCTACTAAAAGAAAATGAAGGAAGAATTCATGAACCAGTGCAAATAATCTAAATGGCACGCTAAAAAGAACTTGGTCAACACCAAAACCGAAGAATAACAAGAAGCTAGAAATGAGGGGATTTGAGAAAAGAAATGAGGGGAATTTGAGAGGAAATGATAGGATTCAGATAAGAAATGAGGGGAATTTGGGAAATAAGAAGGATGGATATCCAATTGAAGAAGAAGAGAGTACAAAACTGGCCAAAAGTGCCTGAAAAGCATTATAAAGGCATGTTTATACTCATAAGGCGTAACCAACTAACAAACTTAAAATAATAGACTAATATGCCTATAACAACCATAACCAACATACAACAACAATAACCAACTTAACAACAATAACCAACTTAACAACAATAACCAACATATAACAACAATAACCAACCTAACAAACAAATCCCCTTCTTAAAAAGGCTTGTCCCCAAGCTTGCAATTTCACTGCAACTGTGGAAAACGTGCAGCAAATGAGGCATAATTTTCCCAAGTCGTTTCTTCATCTAGTAAATGAGCCCAATGGATCAAAACCTCATAAACTGGTGTATTATTTTTCTACACCAGTCGACGTGCAAGAATATAAACTGGCTGGAGAATGACTTTACCCATATCATCAAAAAGAGGCAAGGTAGAAGAAACATGAGCAGCCTAACCAACCTTCTTTTTAAGTAAAGAAACATGAAAAACATCATGAATTTTAGCAATATGGCCAAAAATTTCTTTTCATATATTGACAATCTGAGATTCTTAGGTGTCATTGCTTTACTTAAGTACGCCAATGGATGCCCATCCTGCATCAGAATAGCTCCAATCCCCCCATAACAAGCATCAGTTTCTAAAATGAATACCTTGTCGAATTCTGACAGTTTGAGCATCGGGGTGGTGATCATAGCTTCTTTGAGATCTTCAAAAACTCTTTGAGATTTTGTACTCCAGCAGAACTAACCTTTCTTTGTCAAGTCGGTAAGTGATTTAGCAATGACACCATAATTCCTTATAAACTTCCTATAATATCCTGTCAATCCCAAAAAACCCCTTAGAGCCTTTACTGTTTGAGGAGTTGGCCATTCTCTCATCGCGTCGATCTTTTTAGGATCAGCAGAAACCCATTTCCCACTGATTATGTGTCCCAGATACTCCATCTGGCCCTGGCCAAATGCACACTTAGAACCCTTTGCATACAACTGATTGTCTTGTAGGATTTGTAAAGTTTTCTCCAAGTGTGTCTTATGCTCCTCCATACTCCTACTATAGATCAACATATCATCAAAGAAAACCAAAATGAAGTCTCTCAATTGTGCCTTGAAGACATGGTTCATTAGTGACTGGAATGTGGCTAGTGAGTTGGTTAAACCAAAAGGCATAACCAGGAATTCATACAGTCCTGAAGTTGTAACAAATGTTGTCTTCTCCAAATCAGTGGGATGTACTCTTATTTGATGGTATCCAGCTCTTAAGTCCATCTTGAAAAAAATTCTAGAGCCCCCTAACTCATCTAGCAAATCATCGATCAAGGGAATTGAGAAGTTATCTTTAATGGTGAGAGAATTAAGCCTTCTATAATCTACATAAAATCTCCAACTCCCATCCTTCTTTTTAACCAATAAAACGGGGGAAGAGAATGGGCTCTTGCTAGGTTGAATCACACCAGTGTGTAGCATCTCTTGCACCAACTTCTCTATTTCCATCCTTAAGAGGTAAGGATACCTATAAGGATGTTGTTTAAAAAGCTCAACTCCTTCTTTTAAACTGATCTTATGATCATGGCTTCTTTTGGGTGGTAACCCAGTAGGTGGAGCAAATATTTTCTGATATTTCTCTAACAATAGTTCCAATTTAAGGGCGGTGGCAATTGGTCCTTTCTTTTCCCCTTCAGAAATCAAACATAAGCACCCAAACATACGGTTTCCTTCTTTTTTAATAGTTTTCCTCAATTGCTTAGCTGAAATCATACTCAATGACACCTCTGTGCTGCCCCCTTGCAAAGTAATCTTCTTGCCTTGCTTCTCAAACTGTAACTTATTACAGTTAAAATCAAATAATATTAGGCCCAATTGCTGCAACACGTCTACTCCCACCACCATATCACAACCACCAAGTGTTATCAATCTTATCGCCGCCTTAAATTTGCAATTCCCCATCTCCCATTCCAAGCTTGGGCACTTAGAATCGCATGGGATTCTAGTTCCATCTGCAATCGTCACCTGCACAGGTTCTGTCACTACCACTGGACATCCAATTCTTTTGGCTGTTCTAGGATCAATGAAGTTGTGTGTGCTACCTGTATCAACCAAAACTGTAATATCATGTTTTCCAGACTTAGCTCTCAATTTAGTGGTTTCTGGGGCTGCTTGTCCCCCTAAAGCATGAACTGAAATGAAAAACCCTACCCCGACCTCTTCCTTTTCTTCTACGACTACTTCTTCTTCAACTATGTCATCATCTTTCAAAACAAGAGCAAACAACTTCTTACACTTATGCCCAAACACATAAGGTTCATCGCAATTGTAACATAGATTCTTCTTCCACTTAACTCCATCTCTTCTTGAGTTAACCTTTTCTGAGGTACTACATTCTCTTGTTTCAATATTTGATCAATGAGTTTGTTTTCTCCTACAATTTTCCTACAAAATATGTGAAAATGGTGCGTTTGCGTACACTTTTGGAAGATTGCAAAATCAAGGTAAAAATAGAAGAAGCGGGAAAAATTTACACACGAATGTTCGAGTAAAACATGATTTCTACCCTAGATAAACTTGGTTTGTCATTTGGCCATAAGTTGAATGTAAAAGGTCGTAAAGACCAATAAATTCGACAAGTCCAATGTTGATTAAGTCACTTAGCCATACATTGTTACCTTGACCAAAAGCCTACATTACAACCAAATTTAAAGTCCTTTCTGATCTTAATCCACTTATTGAATGTAAAGGCAAGATAAAATCATGGGCAAACATATGGTTAATTCTACATTATTTTAACTTTGAGTGTCGTTCATATTTCCCTATTCACTTTAGTGTGAGAGATACACAAACCTGGTGAGGATCAATGATTCAAGATGTTAAATAAGTACTAGTTACATGGCATGAATTGTTTATTTGCAATAAGGTTAATTTTGATATAATCATAATGATTTTTTTGTTTGAAGCATCGTGTACTATCAAAACACCCCTTCATTCTGAAATGAAGACTCGTTATCATTATTCGAGGACGACCAATAGGTTAAGTTTAGGGGTTGATAAACATAGGATCTACGTGTAATTCAGGGTTATTATATATAGTTTTTTAGGCAATTGCATGAACTTAAGTGATGAGTTCATCATGATTTTGTTATATTTTGTTACGTCATGTGTTTGGTGGAGTTTTTACAGAAAACCAAATAATTAAGGATGTATAGACCACGTCTCAAGTCACATGGACCATGTTTATCCTCGTGATATGATCTTAACCATTGCAATTTGGCGTAATTCGGGCATATCTTCTTAATTTGGTGTGATTCGGGCATATTTTCTCGTTTTGGTGTGATTTGGGCATATCTTCTCATTCCATTCAGAGACAGACGACTATCAAAATCCTAGTAATTGTCTATAAAAGAAAGAGCTATATTAGATTATAGGGACATCATACAACACAATATACAACAGATTATAGGGACATCATACAACACAATATATAACAGATTTTAGGGTTAGAAACAAGGATACAAAGGAGGATCAACCAGCCAAGTCATCAGAGAAAGAGAGAGCAAGAAAGATCGATCGGGCTTCAATAGTCTTCTTTTATTTTGTTCTTTTTATGTTAGCCATTATTATCAATGTGTTTCCCGTGGATTATGTAATAAATATGTGTGGCTAAACATGTAGTGATTCTAGGGAGTGCATAATTATAAATTTATATGTTTTTCTTTAATGATATTATTTTCCTTCCTATATTTGTTTATGCTTCCTTGATTTAAATGTCGTATGGAATTATGTGACGACTAATTACATATGTGTAGTTAATCCATTATTGTCCGAGAGGGAATAATTGGTTAACAGATTAGGAAGGCATAGTATAAAATTTGCTAGATCGAGAGATTGGTAAATATTATGATGAGAATAGATCTTAGGCACGATTGGGAGTTAGATGATATCTTGAGAATGATCAGTGTTGTCTAATTCACTTTTGGATCTAACTCGAGAGAGAGGATCCAAATATCTTAGTTTTCCTCATAGAAATATAGGAATTAAATATGGTTTGATACATTAAAAGGAACTCATGAGTCATATGAATGCATGTCCCTGAAATTCATATAATCTCTGAATATCTTTAGTAGTTTGACTTGCTTTGTTATTTATTTCTTCTCTTTATGTGTTTTTATTTATTTTATAAAACTCATTTCATTAATTGAATTCTTTAGATAATGGAAAATGTCATAAACAAATACTTAGGTTATTTTACAATATACAGTCCCTGTAGATACGATACATGTTCTCACCATATTTTACTATAATTTACCTCGTGCACTTACGAGTTGTATTTTAAGTGAAATAAAATAGCAAGCATTGTTTTTCGTGTCTTCTTCTTCTTTTTCCTTCCCGATTTCTTTCCCTTCTTTTCTTCTCTAAATTTCTCTGATTTTTTGTTATGTTCACTGATTGTCTTTTGTTGAATATCCTTTGCTTTATTCTCTCTTTCTCCTAGCTGCACCCTCTTTCCTCTTTGGATGTCTCCCTTCTTTACTTGTCCCCTTTGCTGATTAGAAGGCACACAGTACTTCTTTTCCCATGAGGAAGAACGTTAATTTTAATAAAAATCTGGCCCAATTCACTTCTTGCTAGAAACAGACGCCCATTTAACTTCATCCTGGCCTACACCAGCTGTCGAGTCAGTAGGGACACAGTCAACAACTTAGTTTAGTCTTTTAGGTCAAAGACTACCCTCCAGAATGTTGCAGCATAGATTTAGCAACTAGGAACTTCCTTCTTTCTTAACTTCCAGCTTGCACCTTCTGATTTGATTTTTCCAAGATCAGCTCCAACCCTTGTTTACACATAAAAATAAGAACAAATTAGACAAATAAATATACAAATCTAACATAAAACACTTTCATATCCTATGGTCAACAAAACAAAATATGAAACATAATTTGACTATATTACACTAGAAATGTTAAACTCATCATTATTTCTATATAAAATTAATAACTCTGTTACATAGAGTTATCAGTGGGTTTGGTGCACGTGGTGGTCACAGACGGGGATGACATGGGGGTCGTCACGTACCACAACACGAGGCTATTTTGGATGATGATTCAACTAAGATGGTGCACAATCCATTTGCAGCCCTCGCTTCTTTAACAGATGGCCAAGCTGACAGCCCTTCCCCATTGGGAGAAAGGTTTTTGTGTTGATATTCCAGAATTCGAGGATGTCCCTGACGACAGACGAGTTCCTCTGGTAACAATTTCATTGTGTGTTCATACCTTGTCTTGGTGGTAACAACTGAAAACGAACCATCTTCGGCAAGGAAAACCTAAAAACTTATCTTGGGAAAAATTCAAGCACAAACTGCGCAAGGAATTTATTTCCTTCAATTACTCGCGTACTCTGTATGAGAAGCTTCATAATTTATGCAAGGGCCTCGCACAGTTGGCGCATACACAGAAGAATTCTACCACCTACTCATGTGTGCAGACTTATTGAGTCGAATGATCAGTTGATTTCCCGATTTATTGGCAGCCTTCACCCACAGATTCAAGATGTTCTGAATTTATTCTAGTGGTCTCAGTGTCGGAAGCTCATCAGCGTGCGAATTTGGTAGAGTAGCAGCAATTGCAGCGCATTTCAGGCCAATTGCCACTCCAAGCAGGACGTCATCCATTACCCGTAGCGTCTTGCAACTCCACCATTAGCTCGGGCAATGGACGTCCTTCTAGCGAGAAGATCAGACAGCTCTGCACCCACAACATCTAACCAGTCGGTGGTACGTGGGGGCAAATGTTTTGCATACAGCGAGGTTGGATATGTCCAGTCCTCTTGTCCCACACGCATCCTTACTAGGGCCTTATTTTTGGATGAAACGGATTATATTTTGTATGATACACCATCGTGTTACGATAAGGACCCCGCAATTCAGGTTCATAAGGAATTCCTATCTAGTGATGTTGGAACCTCTTTATTCTAGCGACGTTTGTGCCTCCCACCTCATGCTATCAGTACAGATGATGAGCAGAGCAATCAAATTTTTAAATCCAAATGTACTGTCAAAGGTAAGATTTGTTGTATTATCATCGATTTGAAGTCGTGTGAAAATTTTGTAGGATCATCCTACACCATATCCATTGTCTTAGCTTAATCGTTGTTCTTCTGTCACTATAAATAAGCGCACTATGTTAACATTCTCTATCAGGGGCAAGTACACAGACAATATTTGGTGTGATAAAATGCCTATGGATGCGTGCCATTCTGTTGGGCCGTCCTTAGCAGTTTGATAGGGGCATAGTGCACAATGGCAGAGAAAATACATATTCCTTCATATTTTTGGGGATTCGAATCACACTCCTTCCAGGAATTCCGAATGCCCCTCCTGTTGGGACTAAAAACAAAATTTTGTTGTTGTCCTGCAGTAAATTTTTACAAGAAGCATCACAATCTTCGTACATTTTTTTGTTGATGGCTCATGAGTTCACCAATGTTTTTGATGTTCCTTCTATGGTGGCACTACTGCTACATGATTTTGCTAATATATTTTCTATGGAACTGCCTGATGGGTTACCCCCTATGCGAGCTATACAACATCAAATTGATTTTGTCCCAGGAATGTCATTACCTAACCTCCCTAATTATAGAAGGAGTCCAATGAAACATGAGAAGTTGCATGGGCAAGTGGAAGATCTTCTTTGCCGAGGTCATATACAGGAAAGCTTAAGCCTGTGTACAGTCCCGACTTTATTTATCCAAAGAAAATGGGACGTGGAGATTATGTGTCGGTAGTAGGGTGATTAACCATATCACAGTGCATTACAGTTCCCGATACCACGTCTGGACGACTTATTAGACCAGATCAGTGGAGCTGCAGTTTTTACTAAACTGGATTTAAGGAGTAGGTATCATCAGATCAAAATTTATGAGAGGGATGAATGGAAAACTGCCTTTAAAATGAGGGAGGGCCTATTTAAGTGGTTGGTGATGCCATTCAGGCTATCTAATTCTCCAAGTATGTTTATGTGTGTCATGAACCAGACCCTTCGCCCACTTATTGGTGTTTGTGTTGTTGTGTATTTTGATGACATCTTGGTGTACACCAATACGGTGAAACGACCATTTGATTCATTTATGGGATGTCTTGTTAATCTTGCACCAAGAACATTTTTTTACAGCCCCAAATAAATGTGTTTTCTTGGTGGATAGTATATTATTTTGGGCTACAGAATTTTGGCTGCCGTTATAACTGTGGACGAGAGTAAAATTTCAGGCATTCGTGATTGGCCAACTCTAGCCACATTCACAGAAGCACGGAGTTTTCATGGTTTAGTATCTTTTTACAAATGGTTTATTGCTCACTTTAGCTCGAGCATGGCTCATATTACAAATAGTATGCATGGCAAAAGCTTCCATTGGACACCCACGGCGGATAATGTTTTTGCAATAATCAAAGATAAGTTAACACATGCCCCTTTACTTGTACTCCTTGATTTTTCTATTCCATTTGAATTACATTCTGATATCCAAGGTCTGTATTGGGGCTATTTTAAGTCAAGTGGGGCATCCTGTAGCATTTTTCAGTGAGAAGTTGAATGAGGTGTGTGGTCATTATAGTACATATGATATTCAATTTTATGTTATGGTGCGAGTTGTACGCCACTGGAGGCATTACTTGTTTCAGTGTGAATTTATATTATATACTCATCACAAAGCCCTCAAACATTTGCACAACCAATAATCCATGTATGCAAGGCACGCTGCTTGGTCATCTTTTCTACAGCAATTCGCCTTTATTGTTAAGCACAAATCAGGGTTTTCTAGTAAAGTAGCAAATGCTTTGAGCCACCGCCATTGTTTATTATCTAATATGCAATTTGATTCATTTTGTGAGTTGTATGCAATAGATTCCTTCTTCAGTGGTGTTCTTTTGCGGATTTAGGGTGGTGAATATTCATAGTTTTTGCTTCAGGATGGCTTTCCCTTCAAAGGACTTCAGCTTTGTATTCCCGATTGCAGCCTACATCTGCGCCTAATTTCTGAGCTACAAAATACAGGACATGTAGGCCGGGACCATTCCTTTGAGCTGGTTCAACACCATTATTTTTTTATCATCACTTTGTTGGAATGTTACGCGGTACATGGCAAAATGTCATATATGTCAAGTGGCTAAAGGCACAGCCACTAATGTCGGGATATATACCCCATTACCTATTCTGGCCCATCCTTGGGATACGATCAGCATGGATTTTGTGTTGGGGCTACCTCGTACTCGATGAGGCGTAGACTCTATCTTTGTGGTGGTGTTTTGTTTTACAAAAATTATCATTCATCCCGTGTAAACGATCGAAAGATGTTGTTCATGTTGCTCAACTATTCTTTCAGGAGATATATCATTTGCACGGGATTCCTACCTCGATTGTCTTACATCGTGACACACATTTCCTGAGCTATATTTTGCGCACCTTGTGGCATATGGTACAGATGGAGCTTCATTTTAGGACGTCCTATCATCCCCAAACCAATGGCCAAACTGAGGTGGTCAATGGTCATTGGGTTATTTCCTTCAGAGTTTGGTAGGGGAGAATGTCCGTTCATAGGATTTAAAGTTGATTCAGGCAAAGTTCGCTCACAATCTTGCGCATATTGTTGTACGGATTCAGTTCATTTCACGTCGTCTATAGGATACTTCCTCGTGTGCCAGTGGACCTCCTTGCTCTTCCATCTCGCCACCATGAGGATAAGAGGGTTGTTGAGCTGGTGGCTGATTTGTAATAGATTCATGCTTTGATCCAAGCCAAGCTACTTGAGTCTAATGCTTGTTATAAAGCGGCTATTGATGCACATCATAGAAATATGGAATTTTCTTTGGGGATTTCATGTGGGCGATCCTCTCCAAGGATCGCTACCCAGCGCATGAATATAATAAATTGTCGGTTGGGAAGATTGGGCCTTGAGAAGATAAACCCCAATGCATATCGCCTAAAGCTTCCAAGTCAGAAAATTAATAAGAAAAAAATAGGGTTTTCCCTTCCCATTCTTAGCGCCGATTTTTGTGTTCTCCGTGAACACGTTCGTGCTTTAGTATTTTTAGTATAGCCTTCGGTGTTTTAGAATTACTCGATACTCGAAACTTTCTTTTATACATAAAGAAAGAATACTACAAATGCTAGAATGTTTTTTATGCAATTGTAATGGACTGTGTTGGAATTACTGATTTGAGTGTTTTTTTATAATATTTGAAGAGATGTAGTGTCTATTTGTAAATAAGAGTTTTTTTGGGCCAAAATGGTGCGAATCGCGCCCCTTGGGCTTGGCTCAAGGCCATTCGGCCCATCATACTCATTCGCACAAGCAAACACTCGCTCGGTCCGATACACCCGGTTGCGCATGCGCACACAACCTTTCCTTGTTTTTCCAATATGGGAGATTTCTGAGCTCCACATTTCTACTCTTCAATATTTTCATATTTTAGTTGCTAGCTTTAAGCATTAATTTCTCAGTCATCCAAAATTGGATTTGAGAAAGGAAATACTCTAAAATTATTTATTCGGAACGTAGATTTTCATTTTGCAACTTATTTTCATTTATTTTCAATTGAACATCAAATTGAAATTTTCTCAAAAAATGATTAACGACAATCTTTTTCTAAGTCAATTTTCAATAATTTTGTGGCACATATTGTAGTCATGCTTCACACTTACATCGTTGTAGCTTCCATAATGTTTTAACACAAATTGTTATATGGTTTCTTACAGCCAAATATAATGTTGTATTTTCTTATTTTTAATGTGACTTTCTTTTCATACAAATTCTATGTAACTTTTACAAAATGAAAAAGAATTTGGAGATCTTAATCTCTATTGTATGCTTGACATTATCCAAATTAAGCATAAAATCTCATAGCACTAATTTAGTGTTAATTTTACTTATAGTTATTTTGGACAGGTATGAATATTCTATACTTGATTCATAATATTTTTTAATTTTATTGTACATTAAAACTAATACACTCATCGTGTTAGTTGTCAATACTATACGTGGGCAAAATTCTCTTTCTAAATTAAAATTAACGGTTTGAATCATGATCGGTTTTGGTTCAAAATCGAATAAAATAAAAAAAAATTCAATTCAATTTCGATTTTAGGATAGACGATTCCAAAATCGGTGATTCCAAACCATCGTTTTCGATTCCAAAACCATCGGTTCTAATTTTGATTCTAATTAAAGCGATTTCAATTTTGAACCGATAAACTCAGATGTAAAACTTTAAAAAAATAAAGAATATAAAACCATAAAAATCGTGCTCACATCCAATCCATAGTAATAATAGCATTAATTAATTAAAGATCTCATAATTTAATTAAATCATAATTGACTAAGTTTAGTTTAATATCTATGGTATTATTTTTTTGTCCAACTCGTACATAAAATTGACATTCTTAACTTCAATGCTAATAGATGTCAACAAATCATCCGTCCAAATAAAACCAATACTACTCATCATGTTAGTGGTCCATACTAGATGTTGACATGCTCTCGTTCCAAATTAAAATTGGCGGTTTCAACCATAGGTCAATTTGATTTTGATTTAAAATTAAAAGTTGATCGATTGAATTTCGGTTTTAGGGTAGCCTGTTCCAAGAACCGACGGTTCCAAACTACCATTTTTTATTTCAAACCGACAATTCCAAACTACCATTTTCGATTCCAAAACACTTGTTCCAATTTTAATTTTAATTAAAACGATTTCAATTTCGAACTAGTAGTTTGAGATGTAAAACTAAAAAAAAAAATTAAAACCAATGAAATCGTGCTCACATCTAGTCCATACTAATAACGACATTAATTTATTAAAGATCTCATATTTTAATTAAATCATAATTAACTAAGTTTAGTTTATTATCTATGGTATTATTTTTTTGTCACTCTTAACTTCAATGCTAATAAGGTAGCTCGGCTACTTAAATTACAATCAATTACAATAAAACGTCGTGAAGATTTTGGACATTTCAAAACCATAGAAATGGAAATTAAATCAACTTCTCTCTCTCACACACACGCACACACAAAATAAAGACATGCTGCACAACTTCACACACACACACACACAGAGGCATCAATTAGAGTCGTTCTTGAAAACTCCCAATGCAATATCAGCGTCACATTTGCTCCCAATGAAGGCACTGAAAAATTCTTTGTATGTGAAGCCTCTGTAGAGAGGAGCACAGTCTTTGACAGCAGGCTCGATCACGATTTCGTTTGATGGAATCAAGAATGAAGCAATGGTTGTCCTAGCCTCTTCTGCGTGCGTCATCACTCGATGAACCGGGCTCGAAAATCTTCCATTGCTGATAACCTGTACATATCTCTAGCTTACAATGATTATCATAAAACACAATAAATAACAGAAGATATCATGGTCTCCATCAATTGTCAAATGCATGTCAAACGAATTTTTTTTCTTTTGGGGATATTTTTATTGTGCTTCTAACTTTGACACTATCCAATATATAATTTCTAACTTTATATAATTTTTTTTATGATTTCTAACTTTTGAGTGTCCAATTTATATTTGATTATACCAAAATTTCAAAATTTTATAAAAAATTACTGACATGGCAGCAGTCGGGCGGCTTATGTGCAAGCGAAATTAGAATTGTCACGCCAACAGTTTCCGACGAATTTTCAAAAATTCTTATGAAATCAGACATAAATAATTAAAAAATAAATTAAAAGTTAAAAATTATTTAAAAACGAATAACTTATATTTCACATATTGAATAGAGTCAAAGTTAACAAAATACCTTCGTTTTAATCATTAATCGATTAAATAAATATCTCTAAATATAGAGTCTTTTAAAAGTCATCGATCCCCCCCTATTTGTCTATCGATAACTTATAAAAACACTTACATAATAAAACTTCAATTAAAAACCAATCCCAAGTGAAGTTATTTAGAAAGAAAGGGTTTACCTTAAGTTGGAGGCCTAGAATGACAAAGAATGCATGAGGCATGGGGTCCACATTCATCCACTGCCCACCATGCAAGACCTGGAGCCCTGGAACCCAACACTGCTGAAGCATGCTTATGAGATTAGGATCAGTGTGTTGGGGCATTCCTAGTGTCACACTTGGATCTGGGCATCGTATATGATGATTCACTGATACCAAATGCATTTTACTCGCTTCACTCTCAAAATATCCACTTTTAAGCCCTAATCCTTCTCCAATAAGCTCCAGAATCCTCAGCAGAAACTTCCTCGTTTCGACCGAATACGTCCCGACAACTTCTCTGCAACAAACACACAGCCTCTCTCTTAGAGACGGATCCAGGATTTTTTCATAGAGCGGGCGAGACTATGAATTATTTTTAAATATTTCTTATAAGAAAAACGAACATATGAATAGCTAAACAGAATTCGAGAGAGAGAGAGAGAGAGAATTGTGTTTAATTTCTTTAAAAAATATAAAGTATATATTTTTACCGTTTACAAGCCAGAAAATAAATTCAAACTTTATAGTTAACTTATTCAAAAATGAAACTATACAGATTTAAGAGTCAATTCTATTTTTAAAAAAATACTATTTATAAGTAGAAGATTAATATAAATATATACAAGTATAAATTTTTAAAAGTAGCTGCGCACCCTTAGTACATCCCTTCTCTCTCTCATACATTGCTACAACCCCTTCTCTCTCTCATACATTGCTACAACCCTTCTCTCTCTCATACATTGCCATGCCAAAAATAACCATAACGACTAGTTAAAAAAATTTCTACCTCATTTTTATCAAAAAAAATCTATTCTTTTTTAAATGGACAAATATACCCTTCTGCGTATAGCCACCCCGAGTGGTATTGTGTTACACAATATCGTGTAATATGATTGTGCATCAATTCCATGTTACATGATATCGTGTACACATATTGTATGGTAAGAATATTCTAATTATTTATCAATATATAATTATTTTTTAAATATGCTCTTGGGATAAAATTTAGGATGCGATTATTCACGCTCTGAAATTCTCTAAATTGAATTTTTAAAAAAAGATTGAATAAAATTAGATACTATTAAAATAACTAAAATACTCTTATATTCAATTTGCCCAGTCTGATTGTCAAATATGTCAAAGGCTTGTTTAGAACATTCAACCGAACAAGTAAAGTAGCGTTGAACAAATGTTGTCAAACACTACTCCAATTGTTCATCAGGATGTTTCAAACGAGTCTTAGGCCAACATGCTAGTCCTTATACAACATATAAGTTTCGAACATGAGTATATGTGTTCAACCAATTCCATCGAACACGAATAGATGTCTTTGACATATCAGGTTCAAACACATACAAGCAGACATGCAACAAGCTTGAAACAAAACGTCGAAAAAACAATTAAAATATGAATCTTCTAAACAAAATATTTCCCCAATATATATTTTAATCTAAAACACACAAAAATTGAAGAATTCAAGAACTCTAGACAATTCATTAGGACCATAAGCTTGTTCTCTTATTCTTCTTCTTGCTATTTTCTTCTTGTTTTTATTTTGTTTTTTATTTCATTTTAATAAAAGTGGTATAATTGTCCAAAATGGGATATTTAGTAAAAAAAATATTAATTTTACATAGTATGTATTTATAACCGCACCCTAAAATTAATTGTAGACCTCGTAGATGCTACACCTGATCAAATACATTAGATACAATATTACCTGTATGTGCTCGGCTTTTCAGGCCAAAGGTGAACGTGATCTTCCACCGGATGGCAATGGTGAGTGAGATTATCTCTCCAGTAGTGAAAATCTTCATTATCATAATTCAAGGTGCTGGAAAAAATTCTGCATTTCTTACTCATATCATTGGAATAAAAGCTGGACTTATAATCTGCTGGCGACGCGAAGAACTCTTTGAAGACGTTCATCGTGTCGTCTGTTAGGTTTAAAGGAATCCCATGGTTGATCACCTGCAAGCGATGATAAGAAGCAATTTCTTGTTAAGTAATTAGATGAAAAATGCACAGGATTTTGATCCTGATCCTATAAGTGTGAACCTGAAAGAAGCCGAACTCTTGGCCTGCATCAAGAATCTGTTGAACAATCTGCGCTGGGTTATCGCCTTGGATTTTTGCAAGATCGATGACCGGAACGTTGTTCATGGCTGGAAATTCAAGCTTTCCAGGTCTCTTATCAGGTGGGAATACGTATTTTTCAGGCAAAGATTGGACAACGTCGGACCAGTTGGACATAAGAGTCTCCATTATATTTGTTTTTTACTTTGATCTTCACTGCAGTTTTTGTGAAAGGAGAGCTTTTAATAGAATTGTTGGCTCTACCTAAACATGGGACCCTCTATTTTATATTACATAAGTACTAAATTATACTCATTTTTTATCAATTAAAATAAAGGTCGGGGACCATAATAATGAAGGGCTGTAAGAACTCTAATTTTCGTTTTCTTTATATATTATGTTATTCAATATACCTTTGAACTTCTCCTGCTCAAACAGCTCAACAATAATTCTTTTATAGTTATAATTAATAATGACCGCCAATCAAACTTCTCATTTAAATATATCATAATTAAGATTTCTCTATATTGTACATAAAAATATAAATGTATCTTTTTTATTTATGTATAATGTCTGTAATTGATTTTTATGAAAAAAATTATCAATCCATTTATTATGTCAAATTGAATTTTAATTAATATTTTAGCAATTCAAAAATATCATCAAAATTAATCTTCATCTCTCTAACACTGAATTCTATAATGCATCTGAAATACTTTTTTCTCGAAAAAACTGGATTCTTTCAATAAATCACAATCAAATAATCGTGTGAACATAATAAAAGATATTTTAAAGCATAAAATTTTTTTTTTTCATTAATATGAATGCAAATTTTCATCAAATAAATTCACAACAATTCAAACTTAAAAGGTAATTATCATTTAATATCTTTGACACTGAATTTTTAGATATATTTTCCTGTAAATTCTATATTAATATCGAATTTTTTTAATTTTATTTTATTTTATTTGATTTTGAATACATTGAACTGGATAATTTTTATAATATATAGGAATCCAAAATATTTTGATCCCTCAATTAGGTATCACCAATGTATTTTATTTTTAAATAGATGAAATTGAGTTAGAATTTTTTTTCAATAAATTTATAATTCAATTTCAATTTTGAATGAAATTACCATTTGAAGTTTTAGATACATCTATCTCTCTCTATATATATACATATATTACCTTTCTTCATCTGGCAAGATAGTTCATTAAATTTTAAAAAAATTATTTTGTTATTGTATATACTAGATGGTTGTCCGTGCAATACACGTGAAATAATATATTTTATTATATTAAAATATATAATAAAATTATAGTATTTATTATTATAAGATATTACATAAAAATTATTTATGTGAATTATATTTATATAAATATTATGCGATTTGATTTTTGTTATTTAGAATTTCGGTTAATCCATGCATTTGGGATTAGTATTACGTCAATTAGTAAGAGTTAAGCTATTGCTTCATATTTATAATAATAATAATAATAAATAAATAAAAGATCCCCAGCCCAAATAATGGAATCAGACATAAGCATAATTTCTTGTTGAATCCATCAAATGGAATATTTGTAATATAATATTGCATGATAACATTAGGGACCATTGTATGTTGGTATGTCACCTCATCATCACATCACTATTCATATGTTGCATCCTCAGCTACATATAAATATGTATTCTTTCTTTTTTTATAATAGATTGATTGTCTTCAACTCAATGTTAAAATTGCAATATACTAAATTTGCACACCACTAATTTAGCAATTTTAGCGTCTATTCGATTTTACATTTTATTTGATGGTCAGAGGCGAATTGAAACTTCATGCAATGATTATTATAATTCTTATTGGATTTCAATCTCAATAAAATAGCTTATTTTAATGAATAAATTTCTTGTGAAATTTTTTAAAAAATATCGTGTACGAGATTATACTACAAAATATTTACAAAAATTGAAAAATATATGAGAAACTAAAAATTAATATTAAATAAAGAATAAAACCCTAAAATTAAAAAAATAATAATAAATAAATAAATAATCTAGTACTCATTATTTATTTTGATGAGTAGGTCATTAATTTTGTGAAAGTGTCTCATAAATGTCTTACACAACATTAAGACTCTAAAACATTGAAAAATGAGAAATTAAATAAAGAATTCAAAAAATTAAAAACCCTGGGGACAAATTTTATTTTATTTTTATGTATAATATTATCATAATAACAATGAGTTGATGAAAGAAAAAGCCCAAAACAATACTAAATTTGCTTTAAATACAATAATATTATGGTGACCACAACTCCCTCGTAAGAAATAATAAATAAAATGGGTTGGGGACCGAAGCCAAATCTGACATCAAACATAATCTTTGGCTTTCGACACAAATCAACAACGATAACGAAAGATTAATTATTTATTGTTTTCAAATTTACCCATTTGGAACTGGAACCGCCGGTTCACGGTTCCCGGTTCTGTAATTTAAAAAATATAGCCGTTGAAGATCAACGGCTGAGATTAAATAGCCGTTGATCTTCAACGGCCAAGATCATGTGTCCGTTGGGAACCGGCGGTTCCGAACCGGAACCGGGAACCGGCGGTTCCCAACGGCTATTTTGTAATTTTTTTTTTCTTTTCCTATAAATACCACTTCCATCTCATTTCAATTCACAACATCTCTCAATCTCTCTCAATCTCTCTTACATCTCTCTCGATCTCTCTCGATCTCTCTCAAGCTCTCTCAAGCTCTCTCACATTTCTCTCAAATCTCTCTCGATCTCTCTCACATCTCTCAAGCTCTCTCACATATCTCTCACATCTCTCTCAATCTCTCTCTCAATCATCTTTATATTCTTTATCTTTATTAATCTCTCTCAAAATGTCGAGCTCAAGCCAAAGAGGACGTGGAGGTAGAGGATCATCTTCTTTATCTCGACAAGCAAAAGGGAAATCGGTTATGCCGACGAGTACAAGTGCCGGAACCGGAATGCCACCACCATCTCCTTTGGTTCCAAGATATCTCAATCTTGACGGTGAAGATATTGAAATTCCGGTCGAATGGCAAGAAAATTTTGAAGCTCAATTAGGTTTGTATTTATTTTATAAAATATCCCTCCTAAATATTATTTTATACTTTTTTTTTTAAATATCTCTCTCAACTATCTATTAATTTATTTTGATTATCAATTTAGGTGCACAAAACGAATCTAACGAAGAAGAAGTGCATCCAACTAAAGAGAGTCAAAGTCAAAGTACGCGACAAACTCAAAGTGGACGAGATGAGGCATTAAGATCAGATATCTTTGCCGTCCACTTCAAAAGAGATATCCAAAATAATAAAGCAGTTTGCAACTATTGCGGGGTGGAATATGTATTTCAAAAAAGGAGGAGGTTATAGCACGCTCAAAAAACATTTGCAACGTGTCCATCCGGACAAAGTCGGAATCGATCGGCGTCAAACACAACTACCTCGTGGAGGTCCTGGAGGATTCACCGGATCCACCGATGAATCACAAGGTACGCCTTCTTTATTTAAATATTCCGAACCTTTAATGAGAAAGTATTTATCAAAAATGGTTTGTGGCATGTCTTTATCTTTTAATTTTGCTGAAAATGATTTGTATAAAAACCTTGTGTCACTATCAATGAACCCTCAAATGTCCGGTGTTTCACGTAGAACATTAGTTCGTGATATTGAAAAAATTGTAGGTGAATATAAGTTTTCTTTAACTGAAATGTTTGGTTCTTTACAACAAAAAGTTTCAATTTGTGCGGATATATGGGCGGATCATTGGAGAGAACATAGCTTCTTAGGACTTACTTGTTATTGGATAGATAATTCATGGACAATGCAAAAACGATTACTTGCATATAGAGAATTTGATCAAACACACACGGCCACAAATATTGCTCATAAAATTCATACGATTTTGCAAGAATATAATTTAGTTACAAAAAAATTTTCAATTTCATTTGACAATGCTAGTGCTAATACTGCTAGTTTGCCTTTATTAATTCAAATTTGTCAACCATCATTTAAGGGTAGATTTTTTCACATTAGATGCATGTGTCATGTTTTAAATTTGTGTGTACAAGATGGCATGGAACATTTTAAATCACATATAGGTCCTATTAGAGTAGCAATTGGACATTTAAAAAAACATGCAACTTTATGCAAAAAATGGAGAAGATTTTGTAAAGCATATGGTATGCCGGAACCCAAAAAAATCACTAAAGATGTGCCTAATCGTTGGAATTCGACCTATAAAATGTTGAATTCTTCTTATGAGGTTAGAAATGAATTATGTACATTTTTTTCACAAGAACAATTAGGCATTCCTTTATTTTCGAGTTCATGGGATACATGTGTTGAATTAATGTCTCTTTTGAAAGTTTTTAAAGATGCAACGGAAGAATTATCGGGATGTTAGTATCCCACTTCTCCTTTAGTTGTAGATCATTGTGTTAAAATTGCACTTATTTTACAATCATATTATTCACATGACTCTTTACAAAATTGCATTGCAAGCATGAGAATTAAATGGTTAAAGTATTATCAAGAAATTCCCGATTTATTTTTAATTGCAAAACTTTTAGATCCTAGAATTAGAGAAGATGGTTTAGAAGAATTACTAACAATGTATTATGATGCATTATTTCCGGTTAAGGATGATGACACTCCTAATCCGCATATAATTGTAGGTAACACAAAACAATTACTTTATGATTGTTTTAAAGAATATAAAATTTTTTATGGTGATAGTTTAAATAGTGAAAGCGGTTACGGAAATGATAATATTGGTGGAGGTAGTTCGGTTTCGGATCAACCCGAACATCATCACGATCCGAACTTTCAACACCTCAATCAATATTATAGGTTTTATGATATTAGAAAATTAAAAAAAACCTAGGAGTAATAGTCTTTATCAAGAAGTAGATAATTATCTATCTACAACTTTTGAAGAACTTGGATTTGATACGCCTAACGAGCTTTTGAGATGGTGGTCTCGAAGAGCAAAAAACTTTCCCATTTTATCTCTAATGGCAAAGGAAATATTTGCGTGTCCGGCATCCACCGTCTCGGTTGAACAAGCATTTAGCACCGGCGGTTACATTTTGGATCTTCGAAAATTCAATTTAAGGGTGGAAAATCTAGAAAATCAAGCTTTACTTCATGATTGGTCGAAAGCCGAGGTAAGAAAACAAGAAGTAAATTTTGATGAAGACGATGAGGATGAAGATAGAACCGAGTATTCGACCACATCCGGGACCGGGAGTGATTGAAGCTCGCCACTAAGCCACTTCTCAAGCATCAAGGTAAGACCGTAAGAGAACTACGTCGACTTTGATTCCTCAACTATGAGGATACGTAGGCAACTTAATTTTAAATTAGAAATTAAATTTTAATTTCTAATTTATAGTTAAGTTCAAGTCTTTTTTTTTTTTTCTCTCTTCTATTTTTTTTTAATATGTTGTAATTGAAAACTTGTAAAGTTGTAATCTCTTGTTAAAAGAAGTAAATGTTTTTAGGTAAGTTAAATTTTTGTTGTAACTTTTCTATTTTGTTTTTTATTTTATTATAAGTTGTAATGTTAATTTTTTATTGTTGTAATTTTTTTTTTTTGTAAAATGTAATTGTTTTAGTTAAGTTAACTATATATTCAATTCAATCTCTTGTGATAATCAAACTCAAAAGACAAAAAATTAATTTTCAAAATTGTTAGTTATTAAATTTAAAAAAAAAATTCAGAACCGGCGGAACCGGGAACCGGAACCGTGTATATGGCGGTTTGGTTCCGGTTCCTCTCTTCCCGGTTCCGAAAACCGGCGGTTCCAGAACCGAAACCGGAACCACCGAACCGTGCCCATGTCTAATTATAGTTAATGTTTCGATGAAAATTATCAATTAAACTAAAAATTTAAAACTTAAGTCCGAGTATAATCAAATTATGTGAAGTAGGTTATGAGTAGGAAGTAGGGAAATGATATTAAGGTATCCTCATATTTATAATTGATCACAAACACCCAAGAAGAAAAATCAAGATTTTCTCTTCATAATTAGTTGGTTGGACTTTTTTTTAATCATATAAGAATCTTAATTATATCACATATATTTTGTTCGTGAGTGTGTGTTATTTTTTTAGTTTTCTTCGTTTTTTCTTTAAAACCTTCTATTTTAGTTTAGTGTTAATAACGCAGGTATAAAGTACAGAAAATATATGTTTATTAAACCTAAAATCATAGTATTAATATGATTACTGTCTAAAATATTAGAATTTAATATATATATATATATATATATATATTAGATAACAAATATTTAAAAGATAACAAATCAAAAAAATATCATAACAAATAAAATATATAATCAGAATATATAAACCTCAACTTATATATATATATATATATATTAGATAACAAATATTTAAAAGATAACAAATCAAAAAAATATCATAACAAATAAAATATATAATCAGAATATATAAACCTCAACTTATTCATCCTACTTATAATTTGACCTAAACACAATTTATTTCACCTATAAAACTCTCTCAGTGTTCCAACAGTACGTTGAAGGAAAGAAGCTATTTACTTCAGTATAATACACCGTCTTACTATCGTATATACATACATTCAAGAGCAATAAGAGAAGCTATTTTCAATGGCAGCAATACCTTAAAATCACTCAAAAAGAAGAAAATGGCAGCAAAAGAAAAACCAAGATTGCAGCCAAAAGAATTTGTTAGGGACTGTCTAGTCGTCGCCACCATCATCAGCTTCTCCACCATCTCCCCAGTCATTATCTTCATCTAGTCCTTGATCGGCATCACCATTACCAATAATAGGCACATCAATGTCCATCTCCTCAAGTGGACCCTCCTCTCCCTCACCCGTCGCTGCTTCCATTGATTTAAAGCTTTCCTCGCTGAAAAAGTCCGCATAGGGCTTCGAAACCTGAAATTCGTGCTAGTTATAAAAATAAGCACTCTCAACAGACACCCCCCCCCCCCACCCTTAGACACTTAGATTCTTTTTGTATAATAAGTCAAAGCTTAGAGGTAGATTTTGTAACTTATTCTGGACTAAAGAGTGAAGATAATCATTTCTCACAGAGTTGTTGAGGTTTAAAACATTAAAGGGACAGCAACAAATTTCAGAGCAGAAAGTAATATCACTGCATGCATGGATTTTGGACTGTGGAAAGGATTTAAAATCCATAATCAAAATGGTTTTAGAATTCTTCGGCAAAAGCCTTTAATTAAAATGGAACAGTCATACATGATACCAGAGGCTGATAGAGACAGTTCTGGATTTTATTTACCTGGAATAATACATTTCTCTGCTCTGCGCTTTCGACTAGGTTCTTCCAATGGTCATCTCTTTTTAATGTTGATGCAGAACCCACAACCTAATTTAAATTAATTAATTAAAAAGAAAAAAGAAAATAGAAGGGTCAATGTTAGTAGATAAATCCCATGAATCCAGACCCAGTCATTTCAAATTGCAATCCAGATAAAGCCGTACCAAAACAGAAGCCCTCGCTCGAGTAATACCGACGTTCATTCGTCTAAAATCAGAAACAAAACCAATGCCTCTATCTTCACTTGCCCGAACACATGAAAAGATAGCAACATCTTTTTCCCGACCCTGAAGAGTGTTTAGTTCAACTCAATTAGACGAGTTCCAATTACTACAAATATTAGATTTGAACGGAATAACTTCATGTGCGATGGGGAACCATACACGCACTCTGCCAAAACTATATACGAGGTTATACACTCTAGAGCTATGCAAATAACTTGGCAATTTAGAAACTACCTGAAATCCATCAACAGTGTTGATATCAACAACTTTTTGGGGATCCACACCATATGTGCTACGGAACTTTTCCTTGAAGAGCTTGACTTGCTGACTGTAAGGTGTTATGATTGCAAGCCGAGAACTTGTCTTGAGCTCTGGATATCTACTCACCAATCTACCATACATAGCAAGGACAAACTCAACCTCATCCACATTGACCCAAGAACCACTTCCTGGGGGCCGGGACTCCTTTCCTTCATGTATGTCAAAGAAACAAAATGGCCCGAAGCAGCGAAATTTGTGCCACCCACGCCTTGTTTGTTCTTCAACATCAGGTCCATCCTCCAGTGCTTCAGCATAAAATTCCTTAGAAGGGAAGCTCCTGATCTGCAGAAACAAATCCAATAGGATTGAGCATGTACCCTACCTTCTGTGTTCAGCTGCTCAGCATACAAATCTCTTTTTTTTTTTCTTTAGCTGAATGTTACACACGATTTTGCATTTTCTTGATGAGTCTACAACATCTGTACTTGTGCCAAAGAAATAAGAGCCAGGAAAATGAAAGAAAGATAAGGGACCTCTGGATTCATGCGATATTGGGTCCTCAGCATCTGTACGGGGTAGCCTGCCCTCTGGAATCTTTTAAATAAGCTCATCCCATACCTATAGAACGTTCAGTAAATGTATATTCTTTTTCGATGTAGAAAATTCAAAATAAACAGTGAAAGCCAGTAATTTTTTTAATGATAAAGTGAGGCTGTCAGACAGGATGCTGTAGAGATGCACTTACCCAAACTTTTCTGCTACAGTGGAGATTACTGTGGCTGGCAACTGGACAGGGTCCCCCACCTAAACCAAAAAGGCAAAATTGATAGATAAATTATCTTGGCCACTCAAACAAAATAATGTATAATCAATCAGAATGTGGATCTGCAATCAAACTGCAGAGATAAGAGACTATTGAAGAACAAACAAATGCGATTCATAACAGCAAGGATCAATAGCATGGACCATGATGATCACAATTAATATAACAAAAAATCATCACTGAAAAGCACAACAGCCATACACAAGTGCTGATACATACACTTCTAAATTTTAGTCCATGAAAATGCTATTAAACATTGTATTGCCATCATCAAACATCTGCCAGCTGTTTTGATTGTTAAAGATGCATGAAGTTCAAATTTGGATCACATGATTCACATAGAAGGCCTTTGCATGGTAATTCAGCAAGAAGTTTGAACACATACAGTAACAATAATGGGCACCCCAACAACATCTTAATATGAAACCAATAGCAGATGGAAATTAGAAGCCACATATTCTTTCTTAATATGAACTACATATAGTGCTTGGAATTCGATAAAATGAAGCTTTAGAATTAAAACTAAAGAGGCTTCAATCCAAATTAAATTAGACTTCTTGTTGTTTCAGCATCAACGAATTCAAGGCTGAGAAATACTGGAGCACATACCAAGAACACTTGTTTACATCCGTTGGCCAGAGGCACGAGCGTTGCCGGTTCCACCTATTGCAGACAAAATTTGAAGTCTAGTTATGACATTCAGAATATTAACTTAAGAAGGGTTAGACGAGCTCAAACTAACCTAACAATTTTGGTTCACAAGGAACGTCTATGTGCTATAACACAATAACATACTAAGGCAATGCAGAAATAGAATAATACAAACTCCACTGTTCTGACTTCTGAGTTACCAACTTAGAAATGCACCATGTCAATTTCACTAACCAAATTCACAAAGATATTAAGAATTATGAATAGGTTAATATAGATAAACATAAAAAGTTAGCATTCTATAAAAAGCAATATGGACATATGCTTACTCACATCAGCATTTAGCCATATCAATATAAAGAACTTACAGCTTGAGCAGCTTCATCAATTATGACAACATCAAAACCACGATTTAATTTACTAAAAAGAGCTGATCCGCTGAAGCTCAGAGTGGAGAAAACCTGACAACAATCAGCTAATTACTAAACATAATTTGGCCAAAATCTATCATGCACATATATATACACACACATAAACTCAACAAAGAGATTATTGCATACAATCACTGCTTCATCCAGTATGGAAGCTCGAATACTGTCTTTATCCTTCGCTGCACCTCCTTGCTTCTGCTTGTCTCCAACTCGAGAGTCTGCACCTGCAAGTTTTTGTTCAACCTGAACAAATGGTTATCTTTCTAAACCTTTGAAATTATAAAATTAATGTATATCCAGTAAGAATCGGACACAAACAAAAATTACTGATACTCATGTATGTACCAAGTAATCCATGGAAACAGCTTGGACTGAGTGGTGTGGTTTAAGGCCTATCCGCACAATTTTAGGGTTGTATGCATGGTCGTTTTCATCACGAATGCCTGTAATGTAACCATGAAATCATCAGCATTTAGCAACCACAACGCCAAAAGACCATAACCCATTTCTACTTAATAACACATTTTTAACTCTTAATATTGTCTGAAAAAGGTAATTCAGGTAATGAATTTCCTTCATCCTTGGTATAATTTGTTAAGGAGAATAGAAGGAATGATTAAAAAAAGGGCCATGGGATGAGGGTCAATCCCTTGTAAGGTAGACTGAAAAGTGAGAAGAAAAGGAAAATAAACAATGATAATGAATCATGCTATAACTAGTCTACATGCAAAATACAAATGATATATATAATTGAGCAACAAGTTTCCCAGGATCATATCAGATGGAAGCTCTATGGATAGAGGAGGGCATAATCCTAAATAGATAGGAAGAAAAATGACAAGAAGAAGAGAAAAAATCCTAAATAGATGGGAAGAAAAATGACCAGAAGAGGGGGAAAAATTTTGAGAATAAATGATTATGTAATGCTAGTTGGGAGAGAACCTAGTAAAGAGTTTCTACTATTCTCATGTATATTTATAAAAAGAGACTATATAACTATATAACTAAAAGAGCGTTCATCTCTCCTATCTCCCTCCGCCTTCTAACAAACATTCAAGAGAAAAGTACTTCGCACATCTGAAAGTCTTCCCATCATTCCATAGTTTTGAAAGAGTCAAAGTCTTCCCATCATTCCATAATTTTCTTCTAAGAGCTGTTCTAACTCAGTAACCTTACAAGTTGTATTTATTACTTCACACAAAACTGTCATAAAAAGGGAGTGAAATTACAAGTTGTATTTATTAATTCATACAAAACTGTCATAAAAAGGGAGTGAAATGGTATCATTATGGATCTCAACCAAGACATGAAAGAACTAAATACCATAAAAACACCAAATAAAGTAGCAACTCAAGGATAAAAAGTAACTAACCAGTATTTAAAAGACGCAAGACAATCTCATCAAGGGCAGAATTTGATGGAGCACATACTAGAACACGTACACGGTATTTTCGGCTGGAATTAACCACTTCTGGTTTCTACATGAAGTTAAAAAAAGAAAAAAGTTTACAGACACAGATTTCAAATCATTTAGATGACATTGTAGAAGGGAAAGTACTCTGACCAACTCATTTCCAGATGTGGGGAAAAATCCATCGTCACCATTTACAGGCATGATCTTATCTCGAGGATTAATGCCAGCTAACCATGGAGATGCTTTTTCCCAGTGGTTGTATCTGTAAATATCAAAATATATTTTCAAAACAATATTGAATTAGAAGTTGTTGCAGCTTAAAGCTGAATAAATATAGACAGTGGGAAAAGAAGATGGTAAAAAAATTTAAAATGTCTCACTATATTGCTTAAAAGTGAACATGTACAAAAACAAAAAATTTCCAATATATTTCTTAAACTAAATAACATGTACATTGGTTAATTCAGAGAGAGGCAAAGTACTCTATGATATATGGGATGGCACTGATATTTGTACTAGAATTAACACACTTAGCATACTGAATGGCCTGGAAGTCGGCTCATACAATTAACTATATTCACAGACCGCCACATGTGGAATAAATTATTTATAAGAATGGCAGGGCAACGAAAGATAATCGCAAACTCCATGAAGGACGAAAATCACCTTACTCCTTAGGTTTACATTGTTAAGAGGCTTAACAGCTACTAGAGTTTGTAGCATTATTTTGGAAATTCATTTCAAATGATGCAGTCAATGGATTTTAACTTGTTTAATACATATAAGAGGGATCCTTCAAGTGATAACCTGAACCTATCTACTAATCAGTAACTTCATCGTCCGTCGTCCGTGAAATTTATGATGGTGCTTTAAAAAGTCAAGAACAGCCTTTCCAAAATAAAGTTAAAGAGCAACTCACTAAAACAATAACACGTGTATAGGTATAAAGACATCATATTAGTAAACTAAGATCAGCAAACATACTTTTCTTGAATAGGCAACTCTGGCCCACGTTTTACTTCAGTGTTTCCCCTGCACAATACATGTATCAAATTATTCATCCAAAGACTGAACATGATATTCAGCAATCACTCTCTAATAATTGGTTGTGCAACATAAGCAATTGAGAGACTGGATAAAAAGATGATCACCTGTTGGAGTGTACCCTAGCTGGAGTGGCGTGCAAAATGGCACTCAGAAGCCCAAGGATAGTTTGGGTTTTTCCTGTCCCTGGGGGGCCCTAAAAGCAGGTATTCTGTTAAACGAACATATTTCAAGCTATGCTGCATCATTTCTTGGGAAATCTCGAGCATAAATAATGTGTTAATGGGAATGTTATTTGTTACTTAAAGATACAGTTTGGGGGAACGAAGTAAATAAAACAAATAAATAACTCTTATATGTCTAATTGTCTATATATGTGTGCAGGGAAAAAGAAAAAAAACTTAAAATTCAGAGAAGCCACTGCACACTACACACACAGAGCATAAAGTTACATGTCAAACCTGGATCAAGACGAAGGATTTGCGTGAAAGACCTGCCTGCAACAATTTTTTTGTGGGAATTCAATCAGAATCCCAAATAAGATACAAGTAAACCAAGAAACATTGTGAAAAGCATTTAAGTCCTGAAATTGGAGGACAGAGTAAGAGCTCACATATATAGCTTCCAATTGTGATTTATTATGATTGCTTTCAATAAACTCCTTCAGAGGTCTAGATACTTTCCAGGCACGGTCTTCAGTGGTATCGCCAATGTCAGCTGCAGTTAATATCACATCCTTGAATGGGAGAGAGCGAATAGACTGCATTGCAACAAACTCACGGGCTATAGTTGATAAGCTGCAAATCTGGAACAACGCATGCCAAAAGATATGGACAGAATTAGAAGATTGTTGGGCATGTTTTAGCAAGCAACACCACGCATCTAATCATATTAGTAGCTAACCAAAATAAATTACCACACTAAATATGAGATAGGAAACCTTTTTTCATAATTGAACCATAGGCATTTCCATCAATCTTTTGCATTCCACAATCAGGCAATAAATAACTACGCACACGCTTTGTTATAATTATAACATTTACCTTCTGAACATACAGACCTTTGTGCACTTCACTAACAATAGGAATCATATTTAACAGTCTTGGGCAAGCTTGAACTTCATCTGTATTAAATCTTTTCACTTCTCCATTCAAATAGAGCCGAAGTCTTATCTTATCTTGTTGACGATGCTCAACTGATGCAAAGGCATATGCATTAGGTAATCGTGTGGCATCAGCAACCTGCATATCAGCGATGTTATTTGCAGATTAGCAATCACAATCAACAGCAGTAATGTCTAACAAATGAATAAAAAAACAGCACAAGAAAGAGCAATGAAATGCGAGTCATAGAACAGTTCAAATTTAGTTTGTTCATAATTTACCTTTTTATTTGAAAGCAACAGTAGATCATTTTGAGATATTGACTGTGGATCAGAACATAAGATCGTAGGTAAATGAAATCCATTGACTTCACTGCATTCTGCTATAATAGCTTGCTGCCACTCAGTTGCTGTATGTCCAAGAGCACCAATTACACATTTATGCACGCTCAATTGACAATCTCAGTATAACATAAATAATGCAATAACTAGAACAAAGTCTATCCTTAATTATCCTAAACAATGAGAAGTATAAAAAAAGAATTGAGTAAATATGAATGAAAAAAAAAAGGCTAGTATCCATTATTAGGCTTCTTCTAGTGCTTAAATTCAATTAAATATCCCAAAATCATAATTTCTCGTAGGAGAAACGCTAACCCCCCCCCCCCCCCAAAAAAACAAAAAAGGAAAAAACTTACCCAGCAAAGATAAGTCATGAAATAGAAAAACGCACCTTCCTCCTCATCTTTCCTTTGAGTAATCTGGGCTTTAACTTCTTCAAAAAGCAACGGCTCAAATATATCAAGATAGTCATTAATATCTTTATACGTGTTCTTCACTTCCTTCAATCCCCCAGCACTCCCATCTACATTTTTTTTATTGTTATTCCGCTCCTAAAAATTTACCAAACAAAAATAATTAAAATTCGGAACTGAAAAATTACAACATTGCTTAGAAACTCTGCCTCAGAGCACTCTAAACACAAAGAACTAAGCAATTAAGACTAATACGCAATGACATAAAATTGGTCCTAATCATTATGTATATGATAGAAAGACTTATAATCAAAGTAAAAAAGAAGAAAATAAGTGAGAAATAAATACCACGGATTCTTTCAGCACGCGAAAGTAATCCCAGCTGAGGATTATTTTGTAGAAACGAAGAACACAGCCTTCCTCTTCAAGCTTGTTCTTGTCTACCGCCATACCTGCCCTCTGCAAATTCAATCAACGGCCAAACGAGAGGCAGGGGACAGGGGTTTTTGAGAGATCGTGGGTTTAAGGACGAATTATGGGCTATTTATACTGCCCGTTTGGTTGGGGTTAATATGAGGGAAGAAAATTGCATAACTTGGCGATTAACATCTTTGCTTCGGCCCATGCCATGGTTATTTTAGAATGTGTAAAGACGTTTATGCCCATCCGTGAACACCATACAAACCCTAGGGTCATTATTATTTTGTTATTTTAATAATATTACATCATTAGTAACAAACCGACTTGGAACTCAACTATTGTTGCTGCATCATCCATACTAAATGTTTCATTCATATGATCCTACAAATACTTCTATCCAATGCAATTTACTTGAGATTTCAATTGGGTTTTAAATTATATTTTATTTTTTGTAATTAATTAAAATAGAATGGCTTAACCAAATGACATTAAATATATATATATATATATATCAACTAATTTGTATTGCTCTGAGTGCATACCAAAAAAATAAAATATATGAAATAAGGAATTATTAGATTATTTACAAATTTTTTAAATAATTTTTTTTATAGTTAAATATATTTCAAATCATTGCACCATAAAAATTATAGTATAATTCAATTAAATTTATAGTGTAAAATAAGTTAAACAAATGGAGGAGGAAAATTTATTTGGAAGTTCATATTAACTTTGGTCAAAATTATGTTCCTTCAGGGTGTATGTATTCCAACTCCAAATTTTCTAAATAAACCCTATTTAAAATTGATTTTTTTCTTAAACATATTAAATTTATGACAACTATACCATTTTAATTAAAAGTAAAATAAAAATAAAACAGAAAAAAGAAGAAGAAAATAGAAATAAGAAAAGAAGAAACAAGCTTATCATCTAAATCAATCGAACATCTTTGAAAGTTCGTATTTTTCAATCAAACAACATGTTTAATATAAAATTATACATTGGTGAAGAATTTTATTTAGAACAATCGAATGTTATTTCACCTGTGCGACTGAATGTGTCGAAAAAATATTAAACAAATTGGACAATCATTTTTTATTTGACATATACATTCAAATATTAACTAATATGTGTTCAAACTATGTTGTTGAATTTAGATTAAATTAATTTAAATGAATATATATATTTTAGTTATTTTAATAATATGTAATTTTGTATAAAAACTTTGGGGTATATTGATAGGATTTGGGGGCTAATAACCGCACCCTTTCCTCTATTTCTCTTCTGTGAGCACTAAACCCTCTTGTTCAGTTGTTCTCCGCAGTCCTTTTCGTATTCCTCTAACAATGCAGCAGGTAGGAGTGCTCATCTCTCTCTCTCTCTCTCTCTCACACACACACGCACACGCGTATCAGATGCTGAATCAAAGCGCCGTAATCTGGTCTTTGTTTTTGTTTTGTGCAATGACTATCGCTTTCTTCTGAAAAACTGAAGGCTGGATCATCCGGGTCAGAGACTGAGGTGACGTGGGGAGATCAGCAGAATATCAATAAGTTCGGAAGGTTGAACAATCGGCTTCACGAACTAGATGATGAAATCAAGATCGCAAAGGTTTCACATTATTTTTTCCTTTTTCTTTTTATGAGAATTTATGTTCGATATTTGCTAATGGGCTTTGAAGGTGAGGGATTTTCCTGGGTTTATAATTTTCTGATATTTGCAGCCGCAGTGTGATAGATTCACCTCAAGTAGTTGTAACAGTAGTAATAATGATATAGAAAAAAATTGGCAGTCTGACTCTCCAAATTGTGATGCGATGTTACTCATTTCAGTTAGTTCAATCTTTCAGACTAGAGCATAAGATATATTGATTACTATTGGAGCTGTACTGGATAGTTCAGAGGATTGGTAGTTTCAATTTCCTGTGTATTTATACAATATTTGCCCTTATAGAGATAGTGGTTGAAACTTAGCAGGTTAAATGATTTAGTTAAATAAGATTGTATCTCTGCAAAAGATTGTCAAGGATTTTGCTTAAGGAGGTCCCGAAAATGAAATATGATAAACAAATTCATGCATGTCTTCTACTGATCTCATCAAAAGGATGGCTGACTTGAGCATTCTATTGACAGCTCTCATGTAATTTTGATTGTTTTGATAAATTAGAGGAGGATGTCGAAATTATGTTAGGATCTTAGTTAAGTACGAAGGAGCACTTTAGCCCTTATAAATTAGTGATTCACAACAATTATGCTTCTACATGCTGACTTCTGCCAGCTTTTTGCAGTCCTGTGGAATAGAATTGTGTTTTTTTTTTTCTTTTTTTTTTTTTTTTGTGGGAAGGCAACTAAGTAGTGTTCAGTGTGTGCATTAGAGAAGCATCATATCAATGACATTTGACCCATTATGTGAGGGGATGGAGTCTTGCTTTTTGATTAAAAGGAGATGGTTAATGAAAAGCTTTTATTTTGTTTCTTCTAATGTCTTACTTGACACTCTTGATTAGGGGATATTTTGAGTTTAACTAATTGGATGACACTGGCCTGCAATTTGGAATTGGATTGGGATTTGGGTTGACTATTAATTTTCCTCCATCAGTTGTCCTTCCAATTTACATTAGGAGAGGAATTGATCCAAGCTCTTCAAAGAAGTATCTCTTTCCCATTATCTTTTACTTGAAAAAACTAGCCTTGCTTTCGGGAGTTAAGCATAAGCACTCCATTTTTTTAACCTAAAGCAGTAAAAATTCATTTGAATACTTTATACAGAACATGATCGGCCACAATGTAAAAGTGATCAGGCCTTTTCTTTGGGTTTACAAAAACTTGAACGTGCCCAGCCACCAATTTTTGAATTAAATTTTATCTTCAATTTAGGACATGTTCATTATATAGCCAACTAATCATATGCAGCTTTAAGCCAATCTATTGGACCTGTTGTTTGATTTTCTGGTACAGCCCCTTCTTTCCTTTAACTACTCTCTTCTTAGCTGTAGATAGGTGGGGTAGAAAGTTTCCAATTTTTGTTGTGTCCAAGCTTCTCTGTCAGCTTTAGGTTATTATTGCTCCACCTCATTTGGACTAGCTTGGCCAACAAAAAATGCATCTGAAATATTTAATTTTATATCAAGTTTTCGACATGAAGTGATGTTCCAAAACTACTTCCGCTCTTTGTGACACTGATTTTGTTTGATTTTTCGCAGTCCGTTTATCTTCTTGATCTCTTAACATGTGCCTCTGTTGTCCAACTTCATAACTAAACAATATTTGGTCAGGAAACAAATGAGAACTTTGAGGATGCAAGCTACGAGTTGATTCTCACTGATGAAGAGATTGTCCGTTTCCAAATAGGGGAGGTCTTTGCTCATGTGCCCAAAGAAGAAGTTGAAACCAGGATTGAAGAGATGAAAGAGGTGACCAGCAAGAACTTGGAGAAACTGGAGGAGGAGAAAGAATCAATAGTTGCTCAGATGGCCGAGTTGAAAAAGATCTTGTATGGAAAATTTAAGGATTCTATCAATCTCGAGGAGGATTAGATAAATTTATTGTGTTGTCAATACAATTGGCTATGTCTTGCCTTAGTGCTCTTCTCTCTTAAAACTCAGCTGTGAATCTCTTTGATTTTCTTTTCTCTCGCATCTTTTTGATCCATCAAGACTGTAAAACGTTACTGTTTGTAGTTTTAATACGACTTTTGAGTCGTTTTCAGCAAAACATTATCTATGATGATGAAATTAGTATAACCAGTGTTGTAAAAGTCGGGGTCTACCGCCTAGGTTGGACCCGGGCAGAGTTACATGGGGCCAGTGGAGAAAATTTGAAGCTGCCCAGAGAAGCCTAATGCCCAGGCAGGCTAAGAGACTTCTAAATGTGCCTTTATACATGTATTTTGAATGGTGGTAGAAATACTTTTGTTGTATATCATTCTGTGATATTTGCTAATAGTACTAAAATTATGTTTTAAATTAGATAATATATAACAGGAACTAAATGTGCCTCTACTGATTATGTATTCATGCTTATTGCGCTTCATAAATTTGAATATATAGACTTTGGGGCAACTAATCAGTTTTTTTGTGAATTCATTGATTCTTCACACTAGAAGAACCGGATTACCGTTTTTTCTGTTGAGAATTGTCATTTCAATAAGATCTATTATTTTACGTGTTGATCCTATTGATCCAAATAACAAAAATATGTGATGAAAATTTATAAAAATCTACAAAAATAAATTAATAATTATATATACAATTTATGACTTATAAGTATACTAAATAATAGCTGAAATTAACAATTTATAATAGTACATTATAGAGTTCTTTATTATACATACATATTATTTTATGCAAAATTGACCTTCTGAATGCTGCAAAATTACAATGTACTTTTAAAAATAATAATATGAATTTTTGGATTTACCTTCATGTTGATAAATAATCTATTTTTCTACTATATTCGTATTTGATTTAGGTCGGTATATCAAATTATGCTTCAAATTACCATAATCTGTCTTGAAATTAAAAGTTTAAATAGATTTGAGTAGGCTTCCACAACCACGTGTGATTCTCTTTTTTCTACACAACACATACACACACACACACACACACACTCTCTCTCTCTCTCTTCTTTAATGTACTCCAATCACGATTTATGTTTTTTTATAATATGATTGTCGGATATGTTCAATGTTGGCTTCTAAACATGGGTGACCTCTCTCAAGGTGTTCAAATAACCCTATGCAACTTGTTTATAGTGTTCCGATCAATTTAGGTTGAATAAAATTTATGATTAGTTGAATGAAGAACTTAATTGATGTATAAAAGTAATTTTGAACGATATTTAAATGATAAAAATGATAAAAAGAAAAATTCATATTATTCATCTCTATTAAATTTTATTTTCTTAAAAGATATGGAGAAAACAAAGAGAGAATTTTTGTTTCGCAAGTTTTAAGTTTATTTAATAACGATCTTTTTAATTTAATGATTTTTTATCTGTTTTGGGTATGGTTAGAATTTAGAAAATGCAGAATTGCAAATAGTATGAAGCAAGTATTTGATAGCTTAGTCTCATGACATCAATTTTCTATTATCTAGGGTTTAATTCCTATTCCCTAAATTCTTCACTAAAAAAATTAATAATAATATCGTCAACACTTTCTTGGAATGCTTTCCTGTAATAATCATAGTATTATACATATATATATATATATATATATACTGTGTGTGCGCGCGCGTGTGTGCGTGTGTGTTTATATAAAAAAGAAGCACAAAAAATAAGAAAAAAATATCAAGAGTCAAGACACCACCTACCCCCCACCAAGCAATAACACACCCACACGCACGCACGCGAGTTGTCTGTATAGCAAGAACTAGGGATAATTTCATCCCGAAGAGGAGCTGAAACGTTCTTCCAATGGCGAGTATCTCATCTACCGGACTTACACCCTTGCTCAGCCTGAACCCACCAGCAAGACTAACCTCTTTCTCTTCTTCTAGCTCTGTTTTCTTCAGCTACAATGCCTGTAATCGGGCCGGAATCGGGCTTTCCGTGGATCGGCCCAGGCGGGCACGAAAGAGAGGGATGTCCTGCAATTGTCTTTTCGGGCTCGGTGTTCCGGAGCTCGTTGTTATTGCGGGCGTAGCGGCGCTCGTTTTCGGGCCGAAGAAGTTGCCTGAAGTGGGAAAAAGTATTGGAAAGACTGTCAAGAGCTTTCAACAGGTACGGTTTCGATTTTCTTCTCTATTTTCCTTTCATGCTTCGTAATCTATATTTCTGCTTATTTTCTTTTATAATCTATGGATTTTCCCTTCTTAGAACATACATAAATGGGAGGCTAGTTTGTAATCTTCATTTTCACTATAAAGCTAGAGAAAACATGTACCAACTAACAGTTCTACTCTCATATTTTTCTTGAAAAAAAAATAAAAAAATAAACATTTTTGGATAAATGTGAGAATTGAATTTTTGTAATGACACCTTAGTAATCATAGAAGTAACAATAGGATAGGTGTGAATTTTCATGGGCATGAACTAAGTCTACATCTATCTGTAAGCTTTAAATACTTAGGTTCTATTGTGAAGTAAATGGTGGAATTGATAAAGGTGTGAAATAGGATTAAAATAGGTTTGAACAAATGGAGAAGTGCATCCTCTATGCTATGTGATCGTAAATTACCCTTGGAAGTAAAAAGATTTTTTAAAACAGCCATAAAACTGGCAATGGTTTATGGATCAGAGTATTGGGAATTACATTAGAACATGAACAGAAATGAGGGTCGCATACTCGCATGAATGAAAATATGGAGATTTAAGTGCTGACATGCTAGATTATATAAAGTAAGTGATGGATGAATTAGAAAAAAAATACACAATAGTTGAGAAAGTTGGAGAAGCGCACTTATGGTTGTTTGGTCCTGTACATAGGAGGTCTTTGGATGCCCCCGATACAACCAGTTGAAATAGAGAATTGCTAGATCAAATTGAAAGGGGGAGAACCTAAAAAGATTTTGAATGATACTACTAAATAGGATATATCGTGCTTAAATATAAATGAGAACACGAGTCTTGGCTGAACACGGGCAAGATATGATCTGTAGCCGACCCCACATAGTGGAATAAAGGTTAGTTTGTTGTTTTATTGTACAATCTGGTGCCTCTAGTTTCACGTACATGAATAAGAGATTTAAAATCAGAATGCTAGCATATCCAATTTTTATCCCTTCAAAATTTTCAATTCTGGGCAATATATCCAGGATGCTACTTGCAGGTGTTTAATTTATCATTATCACCTTTAACCAGTTTGCTAATTGCACAGTAGTACAAGATTGTGTACAAATATGCTATTCTGTAAATTATTCACAGATTGATCTCGACCTAGTACCTTCAGTTAGCATTAAAGCTTGCCTCATGGTGCTTTTACTTGGTCTATCCTGAGTTTGTGGAGGGCCAAGGAATGGGGTGTACAGTGTGTATAGATTAATTACTAATTGCAAAGGAAAAAAAAAAAAAAGGCTCTCTTTCGAGGCTCTCAAACGCCATTACCTTCCCCCCCGCCCAACAAAAAAAAAAAAGGAAAAGGAATTGCATTTGTTGAGGGGGGTATTCCTTTGAAATTAATTACAAACTTCAAGAGGGTGATTGTGTAATATCACAAGGGCGTATGTGTTTGAAATTTCAAAACTTAATTGATTATCTATTTCTTTGTTGTGTAAATAGGCCACACCTGAAGAGTAATTATGATCACTGCTACTCAGTGATGTAGTCGGGAATTGAGAAGCTATGTTAGTGCCCATAAAATGCTGTTTAGCTTTTGGATTAAATCAATTTTAATTTATTTTTGTTGATAAAAATATAACAATGTTCCTTAAAGATTGGTTTTAGCTGGACTGCTCAAGTTAACTCCTGAAAATCCTCTTGAGCGCCATGTATGATATCTTGTTAATAAATACAAATAATTAGTTTGTGAAATATTCTTTTTTGTGTGATTTTCTCTTTTCTTGAGAAGGAGAAAACTTCGTTTCATGTATGCTCTAGAATAATTTTATTTTGTTACTATAGATGAAGCCAATATTTTCCCTATTATAACCCGATTACCCATCCAGTAGTTTTGTGCATGCACTGTTTTATGTACGTAATAACAACCTACATCAACATGTTATAAGTATACCATGTGTGTCCATACATCTGCTACCAGGACAAATAAATTATTGGAAAGTTTACCCGCATTAATGTAAGAGAAAGGAAACATCCAAACATTTCCCTGTCTGCTGCTGGATTGGTGTTTTCTTGCTTCTTTTTTACTTGCATGTGCCTATTTTTAAAATCAGCACATAGACACGTATGGTACTGACTCATTTAAAATGTAGGCGGCAAAGGAATTTGAGTCTGAACTGAAGAAGGATGCCGATTCTTCTTCTGAGCCATCTGGCGAGAAGATTACGACAGTGAGTGAAGAAGAGAAGCAAGAGGATAAGGTCCCAACCACTAATGGAAGTTCTTAGAATCCAGACTTGTTGATTGTGCTTTCCAATAAATCTTATTTTCCTCCTGTTGTAGTAGATGATTAGAAAGGTTTTAAGTATCGTCGTTTATCAAACATACTGAATTGGGCAATCATGTTTTTTTCCCATAACGTTTGGCCCATTCTGTTTTTATCCTACTGCAGTTAGATCGAAGGATTGAAATCAAGTATTTGGAGTCAAAATCACCCAAATTAAGAAGGATTTCAAACTCCTTCAAAACCTTTTTCAAAATGAGAGGAATAGATGACCCCAAAATTTCAGTTTATGTCAATTAACTTTGGTCATATTTAATATATCACATTTAATTTAATAGGTGTTTTATAATGAATTTTTTCATTGTATTTGATTTATGTTTGATTCCATTCAAATTTTAAAATTATGTTGGTGTTGCATTCCTAGTTTCACGTGACACTTACGACCATACAATCGGACGGCGCTACATCATCAATTTCAGAAAACTATACTTTAAAATCATATCAAAGTTGTCGGGTATAAATTATAATTTTCCCTTATGGATCTAAACCACATTAATTTGAACCACCACCATTAACAGAGCCTCATAAGTTTTTCACAACCAAAATTTACCTTAATCATCATCAGTATAAATTGGACAAAAGTACTAATTTATCCCCAATTGCAATACAAATGGCTATGGTATTGGTCAAATTTGCCCTATAAGAAACTTATAACAACTGACATATTAAATGCAAAATTAACCCTTGGAACAAAAGTCGTGCAAGCGTCGATAGTGTACACAATTTGCAAAATTCTGCTTTAAGTTTACGATATAAGCCCATGTCGAGCCATACAACAGTGAGTTTTTTGCTGTAATTCAAAAGTCTGAGAAACCCAGTTTCTTTTCACGAGTGGGAATTTGAATTATACAACGTGCCCAGATCCCAGATCAAACTTTACACAAGCAAGCAACTATGAACCACTGTACAAAAGTGAACATATTCTGACTAAAATGTCTTAACTAGCCAGGCCCAAAATGAATAACCAAAAAGACACTACGTATGTTATTCTAACCAATCCCCTCCCTATTGAGTCAAAACTTTGAATCAAGTCACCTCTCCTACTTCCTGCAAAAGCAAATGGCCTGATCGACAGTAATGCACATCTCAGCATAAATATCACCCAATAAACACGAAACAGAATGCAATAACATTACTCATCGATCATCTCTTAGTCCTTGAAGGCAAGTATGCAGTGTTCTCTGTACACTATCAGCAATTACTCTCAACCTTCCCTGATTAGTATCCCCACCCGACGACCCATTCGCTTCCACAGTCTTGACCACTCTCTGCTTACATTTATCCCAATTATCAGCCCGGAACCAGCAAGCCCTGCCCCCATGGCTTCCCTCCATTCCAAGGAAAATCACAGCAGGGTTTTCACCAAACAAGTATCTTAACCTAACGGAAACACAGTAAGGCAACCATGCGGCCCCACCAGCAGCATTCACAGGGGGTATGTGGGCAGGATCAAGAACCACGGTCAACGCAAAATCAACTGAGTTGTGGGCACGGTCATAGTGAATATTGCTCTTTGATGCCGATGAGCTGTCGGGGGTCCCATCCCTGTTGAATCCCATATGATTCTCAAGACAGAGCTCGATACGGGATTTCTGAGCAGGGGCTGCTTCTGCTCCTTGCCCTTGACCTAGTCCTTTCTTCCATGCAATGAGTTTCAAGAATTCTCTCAGAACTGAAATTGGTAGAGTCAAGAGGGTAATGAATGAAGCGACTCGAGAAGCGTCATATGGCTCAGAGGCAACACGGCGACTAAAGTAGTCACAGATCTCTCCGATTTCAGATTGAGTTAATTCCTCTTGGGCAGTGGCTGAGTTCTGTTGCTGTTGTTGAGGATGGTGAAACTTTTTTACACTAAGGACTTGAAGGAGAAGTTGAACTCTGTGAACGCTAACAGCAAACACGTAGCCTCTGCAAAAGCATTTCACAATATCAGAAACTAAGGATGTCCAAATTCTCGCGTAAGGCAAGAAACAACTAATGTAATGCTGCAGATAAAAACATATTTCTTTGTAGTGTGAGTGTGGTGGCAAAACTACAGAAAACATGTTCACAAGCAAAGCGTTTGTCGTCGGAGACTTGAACTTGCACAACCAGTAAACTGAGAGAAGAAAACCAACTAAGAAAAGAAAAAACATTGTCTAACAACAAACTTGATCTCATAATAAAGAATGCTTTACTACTACAGTTCTTTGTTGCTTAAATCTCAACAGCAGATAACATATTACAAAAACTTTAAAACACTGGTGGTTTTCTTCTTTAAATTATTGTAATTGATTACCTCCTTGAATATTCCTGTTCTATTTAATATAAACATGAATCTGGACATGGGATATTGACTGGAATGTAAGTTGTAGGTCTTACCCAACAAAGAAGCGCAAGGCTGGCTGCTCCTGATCCAAATTCAATAATGCACCTTCATTATCCTTTAAAATAGATCCGAGAATCTCTTTCAAAAGGTCTGGTAACTGTGCAAATAGCCAGAGTACTCCAAGATACTTGAGAATGCCTCTAAGGACCTTTTTAAGTGCCACAAGAGGAACCCACCCTCCACCATATCCCCCATCATCCCCAAGTCCAATTATAGCCGTATTGATTTCTCCTTTAACATGAGCAGGGACCCCAGAACCAGGTGATCTACGTAATGGGTTAACTGCAGGTAAATTGGACTGTCCTGGAAGTGAATTTCCTATTCGATTCAAAGCAGCTAACGCATATCCTGTTCGAGACATTGCAGCAGTATTTGAAAGGTTTGCTCTATTTCCAGGAGTAGCTGATAGCTGTGAACCTGAGCTTGGATTGGGATTATTCAAGTTAGACATTCCAAGTGCCTGTTGAGCAGCAGCTGGAAAATTAGAATCTATGCCATTCAGTTCTTGAGCAACATGCTCCATAATAAAAGGCCGGAACTGTGGACAAGGAAGTGATCCTCCAATAGGTGCACCAACTTTTGGTGGAGTAGCTGGCTGCAACCAGACTTGATCTCCAGCAAAACACCTCATGTCAACCGCAAAGTTTTTCCGATATATTATCCTAATCCAATATGGGCCTCTTAGTACCACAGAAACATCAATAGGCAGCAATGAACTGGGAACAATTCCAGGACCGCCTCTACCAGCAGCAGCTGCTGCTGCTGCCACCGCCGCCGCCAACCCAGCTGCTGTACTATGAGTTCCAATAGGACCTGGTGGTGTAGGTACACCAGCATTACCTACAGGACCAGATGAAGCTTGACTAGTGTTTGTGTTGGAATTGCTAGGCAGACCCTGAGATTGCACATATCCAGTCTGCTTTAAAGTAGAAGAGATGGAAGCCGTGATGCCAGGGACTCCAGAAACTGGAGCAGCTCGTGCAGGCCTTGTAGCAGCTGCGAGAGCATGCAAAGGTCCAGCAGTCAGTCGAATGCAATCCAAAAGGGATGCAACCTCACCTCCATTGATGAAATCTTCCAGAAACTGTTACAAGAACCAAAACAAGTAATTTAGTGTACTTGTTAAGAGAAACTACGGAACATAAAGAAAAATGACTGGCAAATATAAGGACACCAAAACATGGAAAGATACGTGCAAAAAAGATAATTTTGCAACTGAACAAAGCAAAAAAGTTAAATCAGCTTACCCTCCAAGAAATTCCTGGTCATGCTAGAACAGACATGCACACATATGTAATGCAACCTGTAAACTTCTTTCTCCAGATTAAAAAAGAACTTAAAAAGGACTCGGTTTCTTAGGTACAATATGTCATTTGAAAATGGAATCTGATTGCTAGGAAATCAGAATAAAACATGAAAACTTTAATCCGGCAAGTAACTAATTTCCTCAGTCTCTCGCCCTCTCAAGAACGATGTAACCATTCATTTGTTTTCTACACAAAAAAATTACACTGTACAATCTTTCTGTGGATCTGAACCAAAGGCCTGTAGGGAAAACGAGTATCATCTTCTTTCCACATTCATAGAGCTATTTGATTCTACTCACATTTCTGTAACAAGGATATCCTATTAGTTTCGACATTAATCATTAAATAAACTCCCAGTGACAATCTACATAAAAGATCAGGTAGTTAGAAACGGGCAAATTTCCTATATTAACTTTGCAGCCTATGGAGAGCTGAAGATAGCCAAAAGTGCTTGCATATAGAGAATTATTTAGAGTGAAAATACAGATCCAGGGCAAGAGTCTCCTGACTGAACCTCAGTTTGATGCTTTGGAAAGCTAACCTATCTTCCAAAAAAAGGAAAAAAAATCACTAGCGATCTGGTGTAGGAATTTTGTTTGTTTCAAAGAACCGTTCATAAAGCTGCGCACAGGACTGCCAAAACTCCCACGGTTGGTTCTTTTTCACAACCATTGCGGCTTATCACATACAAAGTAGGGACTTTATTTTGCACTTGTATGCTTGTTCTCATTAATATCTTTAAAGCTTGATCAATTGGAAAATCTTTCTAGATTAATCTTTTTAGGGAAAAAGTCGAATAAATCCATAAAAAGCTTGAAATATACTTCACTCAGCGACGAGAGGGGCGAGGGGGGATTGAAGTACATTGAGATACCAAAATAAGAAATGCAAGGCAGGCGAAAAAGTTATGTATCACTTGGGCACAAGGACAACAAACCTTAGTGTGGGGCCAAAGTTGGTCGGGAGATACATGCATTCTGCAGCCCTCTTTACCAGACTCCCACTCGACAACAAAACGAGCAAGGACCACAGAGCCAAAACTAAACCACAAGCTCATCAGTCCAACAGCCTCAATTCTAAATGCTCTTCTCATCTGTTCGGAGAACTTTTCAGAACCCTCCATTACAGTTTTCAATCCAGCAGTTGATTTGCTATCTAAGCTTGAATTGCTGTCATCCAGTTTCTCATCAGTCCTTGCACCAAGTAGTTTTTGCATTCCAAGGGCAAAAGTTCTAGCATTTGAAAGTCTCTGTATATCAGCAACTAATTTCTTGATACTATCAGCCTCCACAGAATAATAACTCAATACAACACCTTCTGAATCATAGCGAATATGAGAATCCACATCAGATGTATTAGCTATTCGAACACCAGAACCCCATGGAGTGGTATTGCTCCCTTTCTGAAGCTCCCATAAGTCTTTATAGTGAGGGTCAATAATTTTCACATCCCAATACAAGCTCCCAGGCCTCCCCAACCGCAAACATATGTACTGCCATGTATCACCTCTAAAAAAAGGAAGACGAAACCACAAGTTTGAGGATGCACTTCTCAGACCCACTTCTTCAACATAAGGAATATCAAGTGCTTCCATCTGACTAGTCAACCGGGCATGTTTTATACACAGTGAACAATGCCTCACAATGTGTAGAAGAGCTGAGACATAAATACTGGGCGATGCATTGCCCTTATTTGCTTCAGCTATAAGATCTGCAAAACTGTGTCCTTCAGTTTTACTAGGAAGGTCGCATGAAATAAGTGACTGTGTAGGAGGAAGCTGAGCATGTGGCACTCCCTTGATTCTCCTTCTCTTGTTGGATGCTTCACTGGTTTCTGGACAATGGAGTGAGGGAAGGGATTTTAACATATCTGACACACTGCGCTTTCGGGGTGTTCCATCACGTTGAGGAGTACTTTCTTGATTTGAGTTCTCGCGAACAGCAGAATCCAGTGTGGAAGCTGTGAAAAGGACGCACACATGGAAAATGTGATCTGGAGTCAATGAACTTTTTAATGCAATTTAGAAAACAAAGGCAAGAAGAAACAGTAAAGACAGGCTCTTACATATGGGTGATGCAACCCATGAGTTAGATCCAGAAACGGTCTCAGCAGGCAAGCTTTTAGGTTCATTAGACTTCATGCTCACAGCTGAAACTGGATGGCTGGTGCTCTGGCCTGGGGGCAAAAGTCGAGCCGAGGGAAGTCCAGACACAGGAAGCTGGTCATCTATTATGCCATATGAGCCACCAAAGCCAACAGAATGGGGGGATCTTAGAGCAGACAAATCCTGATCTGACTTTGAAGCCGTCAATTTCTTTGCGGCTTGGCTTTTCACCAAACTCGCGGTTAGTGAATTGGTGGAAGCAGACTGTATTGAGCTCTTAAAACTGCTCACAGCATTTTGTGATGTTTGTGCTCCTTCCCAGTTAGGGGATGGAATTGAAGGTTTTTTGCTGTTAATATTCATAGCACCCAAACCAAAATGGGATGCAGAGGACAGAACAGATGTAGATGAGGTGCTAAGTCCATTTGACCCTTTCTCAAGCTCAAAAACTTCATCAACAATAGAGGAAAAGCACACAGGAAGATTAGATCGAAGCAATGAGCCGTCCAAGGAGGACTTAGAAGGAAGACCACGTTCTGAAATCTCATTAGCCGTAACATCATTGGGAATTGATAGCATCTTCCGTCGATCAAGAAGGCTCAAATTGAGATCATCTTCACACATGTGCATCCGACTAATTTCCAAGTTTTTTACTCGAATAACTTTGCTCATGTCACCAAATGGTTCAGCTCTCCCTGAGGAGTCTACCTGAGCTTCTATTAACTTGGGACAAGGTTTGAATTCCTTATCAAGTTGCATCAACAAGAAATAGGAGCTCCCACACTCTGGGAACCCCATGAACAAAGAATCTGAATCATCTGAAAGGGTTTTAAGCAGTTTCACTGATGTAAAACCATGTTCAAATACCTGCAAGTTGATACATGATAGCCATTTAGTTGCTTTAAGTAACTAATACCTGGTCAGAAATATGCCTGCCAGGCATCACTCATCTCCTTTAAGAAGGAGCAATCCCAGTTACAGTTTCCTCTCGGTACAGATGTGTTTATTTGCAACAGTAGTTTGCTGGAAAATGAAACCCATTGTTCATTATTTGCTATTAGCGTCTGAAGAATTTCAATTTCCAATGGCGTTGTGGCATCTCTCTTGTACAATAAATGATACAACCATGTTTCATGAATCTTATGTATTAGGCATCTATAATAGGGAATAGTGCATTAAGACAGTTGCAGATCTTACACTTGACATATTCAGACATTCATGGTGGGCGCTAAATTAATTATGCCACCATGTTACTAAGTTTTTTAGTGAGTCAAATAAAACTTGAGAGGGTTGAGATTGGACGGAGTCACTTTGTCTGGAATAGTGATCTAAGTTTGCATTTACCATATATAGGAAGTACTCAGAGCTTTTACATACCTCAAGACCCAAGAATCTTCCAATGCATGCAAATAAATGTAAGATGCTATTTTTCCTCAAGTTGATAAAAGCCTTCGCTGCAGTAACGCTTCCCTGGTTCAGTGACTCTTCACACTCTAGCAATGTTTTTGATGATATGATACTTTTTGATGAGCGAAGATAAAAACGACCATTCCTGCAAGGTAAGAGGAAGGAGGGATAGTCTTAAGTTCTTGTGACTGGGAAGAACTAAAAAAGTTCAACTGCCACAATCTATCAGTCCTTTCCAGCTTTATTTAAACAAGTCAACCACCTTACATATACACCCCCGACTGATGTGCATTCATCACATAGATTTATAACGATGATCCATAAAAAAGATTAAAAAGTCGCACAGCGGATGTGAATTAGGTCAAGTCTTGTATTCTCTAATGGCACGCTGAACCCTAAATTGAGATGATTAAAATTTTCAATATGTTCGCTTTAGCCTCAAATTAATTTCCACTGTTCAGAATAGGAAGCGCCTCATCCATTCATACACATCTTCAAGCTGTTAAATCAGAAAATAATCTCTCTTGGCTCTCATAAACAAAGGATGGACCAAGTTTGTATAATTCTTGAGCATCTTCAAGCTGTTTAATTGGAATTTAAACTGTCTTGGCTCTCATCAACATAGGACGGACCAAGTTTGTATGATTGTTGTCAATACTCTCATACATGATACATCCACATTAACTTGCTTCAGACTTTCATGTAGCTTTTATTGCCTAAAAGTCTTATAGGCAACTCCAAGATGTTTTTGGAGCTTATAAGATCCTCTATCTTATAAAAACAAAGTCATGGCAGTTTTATAATGAAGCTTTTCTCCATATAACTCAGGATCTCCTTACTTCCTCAAAAGATGTTTATAGGACCCTAAATCTTACTTGGGAGCTCAGAAGACCTCTTTTTCCCCCTTTGGAAAATTTCACCAATATTTTCAAACCTCAAACATTGAACACCCACTAACCAATAATTTGCTCTAACTTTCTAAAACCTTCCAACAAATGTGCATAGTCTGATGCTTCAGTTAGAGAAGAGCATCATTCATCTCACTAGAAGAACCGGAACACAGACTCTTGGCAATCTCTTGGGGCATAAAATTCTAACAGAAAGTAACAAATGAAACTTTTTAATATATCATGACCACCTAGTTTTGACTTAAAATCAAGGCATGTTTTAACGAATTCAATTGAACAGTAATTCTTTAAATTGACACTTCCCCCAATTAGATTGTCTGAAAGTAGCAACTTATATCCAAATATAGAGTTTTACAAGGACTTTAGTGAAACTTATAGCAGAAAGACGTGTGTCCTAGGAGCACAGAAAAGCTCATAAAATAGCGTAAGTTAAGATTCTTAAATCTTTTCATAACTCCACTTCCTCAACCAGCCCAATCTACGCCTAAGATTTTTATCAATTCTTCACCTTGCTGAAAGGAAATCTAGGACATATCTACATTGAGATGCATCAATTATGTGTCTGAGGAATTCAGGATCAAACTTCTGAGGTAAAAGCACAGGAGGCACCTTATTATGTTATAAAGGTCGAAGTTCACCTTTCAAATGGCCAGTGAAAGAATGCCTAGTGGGTCTTAAGGCATACAAAGGCATTAGTAGAGCTGTCCAAGAACCTCGATTGAGTTCAGATTCACATAGCTCAGGCATAAGCATACCCCACATAAAGTATGGGTAGTAATGCACAGATTTACACAATGAATAGAATCCCCAACTTATATGGTACTCAATTTTAAGTGAATGGTTACAATAAATCTTTACATTTTAATGTACAGTCACCAAATACAAGGATATTTTACATATCACTAAATTTTACAGCTACTATCCTTACAGAGAAAATAGGAAGCAGGAAGTAGTAAAAAAAGAAACCTTATGTTTATTCCAAGGGTGAAAAATGAAGAGCCATAGGCACGCACACAAAGAACCTCCTCTCCGTCATGCTTTTGCAAATCAATTGCATTATGCCTCTGTAGAAAGAAAAGGTAAAGTCCTGAAACAGTCGAAAACGAAGATATAGAAAACAAATTTAAATCAATTAAATTTTACAGCGGAAAATATTAAAAATAGGGATATATGGTTGGGGGGGGGGATGATGATAAATTGTTAATGCAGATGAACAATCCGTGTGGTATCCAACTTGGTTGAATAACCGATCATCCCATGATAGATAACTGCATAAAGCCCTCAATAGTTGCCCAAGAATATGCTTACATGATTGAGTATCAATTCAGATTGGCATGGATTCTCAACATGCGTAATCTAATATTCCCACAACAAAACATAGGCAACAGTTTCACGTAAATTTAGATGGGGGACATTATACCTAGAGCAAGACTAGGAAGAGAATGAATACTCGCGAAAAGGCTGGCATCTAAGCATGCCAACAAAATGAAGAAGATCCAATACGGAAACACAAAGCTGTGGTACTATAGCTTCCTTTCAAAGATCAAATATTTCCAAACTGTACCAACATGATATCAAGGGAAAATATTGAGGAAGAGATATCATAAATAAACCCCTTGGTCAATGACAATGACTATGATACTTTCTGTTTTGTCGAGCCCTGCTTTGGGTCGGGTTTCGGCTACTCAATCAAGGGAGGACTCCCTTGCACCAGTGCCTTACCCCAGCTGTCTTCACTTAACAATAGAAATCAAGTGGCATTACATGTTATAGAAAACTTCCACAAGGTGCTCATGATGACCCATAATAGGAATCTTGACTTTGTGAAGAACAATATATATTTCATAGCAATTCACCAATAAGATGGCTGGATAGCACATTACTCGGGAACATGAACTTTGAATTCTCATTTTTCTAGGGTAATTTTTGTTGCCGCTAATTGAGAACAAGAACATTCAGAACAGTCCTCACATTAGCAGCAATTACGTTTTATGAGGAGATGAACTGCTCTGAATTCTGAATACTAAAATTAGACACGATTCTTTGCCTAAGGAGAGATTCTGGCTCGAGTGACATCCAGGATTTTGGGGGTTATTAAGATTTGAGAAGAAGGCACCCATTACACTCTACAGAACCTCCAGATACAGTACAATTACATTTTATGAGGAGATCAACTACTCTGAATTCTGAAATCCTAAAATTAGAACACACTTCCTTTACCTGAAACATTGTACACAACATCCAGGATTTTGGGGGTAGAAAAATAAGGTTGAAAAAAATACACCTTCATCAAGAAAGATAAGGTAGAAAAAATGCACCTTGATCGATACCTTTTTGTTGTCAGTTTCAGAATCATCCAAATGAAATTTAAGTTGGACATCACCAGAAGTTCGATTGATCTGTCCATTCTTCTCCACTTCCTTGTAAATCTCAAGCAAACGAGTATATCTATTACAGCTAATGGCTCTGAGCAATAGCATCTCAACGTCAATGCAACTTCTGTCAAGGGTAAAATCTGCCTCCTTGCCAGTTTGAGGATCAATCACAAATGTGCTATGGGAACACTTAATTTGCAAATCAGGGCCTGGTTCAATTTTTAAGAATGGGGATGTGCTTGCATCAGATGTACCAGTACTTTTATCAAGCTCTAACCAGTAAATGAGTTTCAATCCAGGCGTTCGTAAGCCAGCAGAATCGGTTTCTCCATCTTGAGAACCATGGCTGAAGCTGGAGCTCCCTCCCTGCCCAACTGCACCATCAGATATGAGTTCAAAACGAATTGCATCCTTCCACCTGCCCTGTCGAAGTGCTTGCACTTGTCTTATAACAGTGTCCATGGTAAGAGCAACACAAAGCTCGTGAAGAATAGAATACAATGTCGTGAAGGGGGTTTCTGATGCAGCCATTCTGCGTTCCAAATCATCTCCAAGAGCATGTCGTCGTGATTCTTCCACCTTCACAGGTCCACTTCTCTCACCAACAAGCAGCTCCAAATGTAATATCCTCCACATTGACAAGTGACCTCGATAACCAAGAGTGACAAGAACTTTGAATTCCCCATCAACACGAAGCCAGACAACACCATCAGAAACTTTGATTTCAGTAAGTTCTTTTGGAAGTGAAACTTCAAGTAACTTTGACCTAACAAGTGCATCAAGTTTTCTCAATGCTGGACCTTGCTGATCCTCATTCAATGTGCTCTGAGTGCCCACATCTTCTATGCATTTTGGTAGACGCTGATAGCTTCCAGTAAGAAGAACCTCAATAGCAGAGGGAACATCATAGATAGGAGCACGGGCTTGTTGTAGCCCCTCATGCATGAAAAACATGGAATCCGCAGCTTGAGTGAAACAAGTTTCATGACTTGACAGAGTTGATGCAAGTTGTTGACAATATTGTATCAAAGGTACCTGCAACAACAATAGCAGGAACAAATTAACTACATTTTCTTTTTCTTAATCCAACATGAATAAAAGAATGTTGAATACAATTTAAGATCTCGAAAACTAGGTGCCGGTGAGTATTCTTCTCTAGTATGAAACATAAACCAAAACTGTTAAGCCACTTTAATAAATTGGGCATCATCTACCTGATGAAATCTTTTATACGGAATCAAAGTTTCAAAGATAAATGAAACATGAAACACTAGGAATTGACTTAAAAAGTATAAATAGAACTAGCCCAGAGGAAAGCCCAAATTTGTCCCAACCAAAATGCGAAATCTAATTCCTTGAGAACACCCTTTGTTCTCCTCTTTCTGTTCTTCACAAAAAAAAAAAAAAAAAAAAAAAAAAAAGGAAATAAACAAACAAACAAAAAAACAAAAAAAGAAGAAGCAGCTTGACTTTCAAGAAGATAAAATGAAAATTATGCACAAACAATAGAACAACTTTCCCTGCTGCAACAAGAAAGCTGCTAAAGCCTCTTCAACTACTGCGCAGCCATGTCACTCAAACAATATGTTCCTTCAATCAACTTTGGGTGCCAAAATGAAATTTATTAAAAATAAACAGTAAGTTCATAGCCGCTATAGGACACCTGTTGTAAAGTCAATGAGCACTAAGACAACTGTATATGCATGGGGAAGGTTGACTATAAATTTTGTAGCTCTGCCCTCAACTCCTTCACTGCACTCTTTTGTCAAAAGAAGAACATGCTTTTTAGTAACTAAGATTTTAGAGCATTCTAGGAAGTTCTAATTATACATGTTGCTCCTTATCGTTCCTTAAATACTTACCAGTTTCCTATTTCATTCTAGCAAAAGCATGATACTACCCCCAGAAGTTCAAGCTTTAATATATAACCACCTATTAGCAACAAATAAACAACGTATATTTTCATTTGTAATCACTTAATTTCAGAACAAAGAAAGATGGACACACTGTCTTGCAGGTGATTATTAAGAATATACATCTCATTATTATCTATCTACCCATTTAATATTCCAAATACCCAATGCCCACATTGATCAAATCTTAAATTTAAAGTTCCCTTCCTATCAAGTTATAAAGCAAAACCTTTGCATGTAGCCGAACCCCTTATACTTAATGAACAAAAGAGATCAATGCTTCAATAAGTCAGCCTTCCAATAATAAAATTAACGATATTTGTGTTTAACATTAAACAGATATTGCCCTAAATTTAAAGCGCCCATTCAAATAAATATTGTTTTCTCTCCAATAAAAGGCTTCATAGAGTAGACCCAAAAGGCAACTATTATCATTTATAATAACACTAACATGAATTCCTCAACGTTTCAAAATTCGAGCAGACCCAACTCATGCCCAGCTCTACATTACTAAAATGAACAGATCCACTGCAAATTGCGCGCAATTTTACACATTTAGTCATCAGCCAGTCTCCTGTGCATAGATAGCCATACAAAACCCGACTACAGAAAGGAAGAGCATAGGCAGATGAATGCACCTGCTGGCACCACTTGGCGAGGACATTGAGACGGAGCATCCGCTGCTGGGTCTTAACAATGTACTTCAAAATCATTATCTTCTTCTCGGAATCGGACAACAACTCTGAGGACTTGGATTTCTCCACCAATTCCTTCAGCGAAACGTAAGATTCCTCGGCGGCGCGTCCCACCAGAGCCGAGAAATCCACAGTCTCTTGCCCTACCTCCGCCATGATTCCCTTAAACTCCAAGTAAATTGACTATATTAACACTTGATTGCCAAAATCCGTACTGGACGAGGATAAATCATCGGAACGGAAGCCGTGTTAGGGTTTCCAGGCGAGAGAGGGACTTGTTCAGGTATCTCCCTTTCCCTGATTTAAATTTTTAATAAGAGCTTTCTCGATTTGACTTCTACATTGGTCGTCTGTGTCTAAATAGAGTAAGGCTGCGTTTGGTTGGCTGTTGTCTGAATTTCTTTCTCCAAGGAAATATTCATCTGTGCGGGATTATATTTATTTAAAAATATAAAATTAAATTTATCAGACCTGAAAAAATATTATAAATAAATTGTATATATATAATAACATCCAATTAAAATATTATTTATATAATAAAAAATTATTACTTTTTTATCTTAAAAATATTAATATTCTCTTCAACGTATCAAATAAATAATAATTTTTTTAATTATATAAAAAATATTATAAATCATATTATACTAGACACTTCATGCCCAAATTTTTTTGCATTTCTAATATTGAAATGTTATCCTCCATGAAATATCAGAATGTTTATTTTTCCACGTATTTGTAATATGCGACTATGTGCATGTGCAAACTTGACAAAACAAAAATTAATTAATAAACATAATATATCTGCTATAGCTCATTTGATGTATCCTTAATTATACATTTCATTTTTTATATTTATATATATATATATATATATATATATATATTTAATTTTGAACATATTACAACTAGTCAAAATATAAAACTGTCTCCATTTAAAAAAGAATTATATTTGAAAAAAATTTACCCTAACAGAAGTTATATTTTGAAAATCAATCTCTCGTTATGGGTTAATGTATAAAATAAGATATTTATTTTGTAAACAAGTTATGTATAATTGAATAAGTCTAATCGATAAAAAAATAAAAATAAAAAGTCATATAAATATAAATGTATTGTTTGTAAAAGTTGTACCTCGTTAATTTAAATAAAAATAAAAATAATTGTACTAACTCTTTTTTTAAATTAAGTGAGTATTATGTGCTTTGTACGGATACAAATCCTAGGCGTTTATTAATTTTTGAATGGTTATTTGGGTTAAATATGAATATTTATTGTGTATTAGATTTGGGCTACAAGTAAATATTAACTAATTTTTTTATAAAAAATCAATTAGCTAATTAAAATTTTATATAATTAATCATTTATTAAGGAAATAGTACTTTTTTAGGAATGAGTGGATATTTTTTTGCACAATATATATATATATATATATGTGAATACATTGTATGTATTTATCAATAAAATAATAAAATAATTGGGATATTTTCTAATATGATATAGTCAAAATATATGATAAATATATTTTATTATATTATTTTAGATGTATTACAAACTATGAATTGCACATGGACCAAACTAGTTGTATATTAAGTATTCACTTGTGAATGCACAATTTGCAAAATATAGAATTTAAAAACTATTTAACTTTTAAGATTGAAATTATAATAAAAATATAATATTTGAAAAATCTTAATATTAACATAAATAGCCAAATATATACCAAAATCCAATAAACATATTCAGTTAAAACAACATGAATAACCCAATTTTTAAAAACATATAACAAAATATTTTTAAATATATTTTTAAAAAACATTATAAGTGTTATTTCATTTAATATTATGTTTGTAACTTATACCCACTATAAATACTCAAATTCAATACAAATATTTCAAACCAATAATCTGAAAGTTCGTAAATATTAATTATATATCAAATAATCTAATGTTTCTAGTTTGTATAAAAATATGTCAAATACCAAAATATGTTACAATTAACCCACAATAAATATATTATATATTCAATTCGAATATTATACTCTATTTTTACAATTGCAATATGAGTGTCACATTAAATATGTAAAAAAATAATAAAATTGATACTGTATTTATTAAAAACATATTTAAAATGAAAAAAAAGTATCACTTTTGAAATTTATTTGGAATAGTTGAAAAAAATGAGACTAAAAAAAGGATAATGGAATTTGGTTCTGTCTCAAAATTCATCTAAGCCACACGAACGGAACACGAGATACTACACGCACTTTACATGTTCTTCTTCTTCTTGTTTGTTTTTTTTTTTTTTTTTGTGCAAAACTGATAATTTCTTATCCCATTTTAAAAAGTATAATTGGGTGGGAAATCAATTATTTATATTTTCATCACTTAATTATTTTTAGATTAGCATAAGTATATAATTAATATATTTTAATAGATTTAAAACACATATAATTTATATATGGCTCTCTGCGTTTGGCTACCCTAGAGGCCTCCTTGTATGACAAATTGGCGAACTTTTATAAAAGATTCTAAGTGTGAAGCATAGAGAGAATATTTGTGGTTATAGTTTTGGAGTCTTGGAGATATCTCTTGTATTCTTTAACCCGATTTCTAAATTGTTCACTAGTTGAATATGTAAGAAGGCTTAAATCATAAACATGAGTGTGTCGTAACAACAACAATTATAACAATAATTTTTAATAAATTTGTTATGTTTCTCTTTAAAATGAACTTTGTTTGCAAGAAATCAATAATATTTCGACATTATCATTATCTTATATATTCATATTTTCATGAAATAAAACCTAAATTGAAAAGGAAAAAAATTATTTACAGTTCTTTTGTTTTTCTAGGGTTCTTATTTTTATTTTATTTTTTAGAGTTTTAAATTTTTTTCCCTAAATTTTTATGTTTTTAATTTTTATGGTTCATAAATTTTGTTATATTATTTTTATGGTTTTAATTAATATTTTATCAGTGTCACGTAAGACGGCCTTGTGTATTGAAAATTGTAGACTTTTTATTAATACTTTTTGCAATTTATACCATGGTCCGATTCTTGTTTCCTTTTAAGTAGTTTACTAGTATCTCACCCGTGCGGTGCACGAAAATAGAATATAAACATATTATTCCCCCCCCCCCCCCCCCCCAAAAACACAAAAACTAATATTATATTATCAATAGTGAACTATATTTTATTATTTTTATCTTCTATGGTTATAATACAAAATATTAACATATATATACATGAATTTTAAAAATAAACATTAAGGCATTGTTATTGCATAAAAGGATAAAAAAACATGGAAACAATTTAGAAATTCCAAATCAGCTAAACATCAATAATTACAAATACTGAAATTACAAATTTTGGAAAACTTCCTTATACACAACATTTCTAGTTGAAGTAGTGTTCTGATTATCTTTATCAGAAATTAAATCTTCAATCTACTACGATTTGTTACTTTGGAACAGCCACAATTGTTTTTTTCAACAAAAGTCCAACATGCGAGAGTGATTGACCCTGACTCTTATTTATTGTGATGGCATATGACATAATAAGAGGAAATTGTCTTCTTTGAAATTTAAAAGGCAACCTTAAATTAGACGGTGTTAAAGACAATCTTGGGATTAACACTTTATGCCCTTCATTAGCTCCATTTAGAATTCGCGCTTCCAAAACATGATTTCCAAGCTTTGTAATAACCAGCCGAGTACCATTACATAAACCAAACTGTATGATCAATATTACATAGTACATTACAGGAGTACCCATATTTAGTTGTAATTGATGATTTGGAAGACCTAAACATCTAATACCATTCAAAAATTCAGTTGTGTGTACATTGGCAAAAAAATCAACATTTCAATCAAACTTGGACCCACTATTTGTACTCAAATATGTTTTTGCATCACCTGAATTCAGTGAAGTCATGTATTCATTTACAGAATCCACTACATTAAGAGTGGGTGCCAGTATGGCACGATTTTTTAAAAAGGTGGGTTCATCAACAAAATTTGCATTGATGCATAAGTACTCTACACAATACTCGCAATTGGATTAGAAGAATATGGCAGCAAAATATCGTGAGGAATTTCTACATCTGAACACTCATCATGATGAATGCCAACCATTCCATCCCCAATTCTGCAATCCAATCAGAAAAATCTTTCAACTCAATCAATTCCAACTCAGAAGCAGATGGATTTTGAAGCCTCATATTTTTAGTTAATCTCAACACTTTACATTGTTACCAAATCGGAGATGAATTAATGGTTGCTTGAACAATATCCTGATGTGTACCTTTTGGTATGACTAGCAAAATTTGTCTAAAATCTCCACAAAAAACTACCGTTTTACCGCCAAATGGTTTATGCTTGTTCCTTGGATTGGAAAATTGCATGATATCCTTCAAAGTGTTGTTTGCCGCTTCAAAACAATGTCTATGAATCATTGGAGCTTCATCCCATATTATGAGCTTCGCCCTTACCAAAAGTTCTGCTAATTTGCTTCCTTGAGTTATAGAACATGTGTCGTTCTCAATGGGATTAAGTGGAATGGCAAATCTTGAGTGTGCCTTTCTACCACTTGGCAACAGAAGTGATGCAATGCCACTGGAAGCCACGTTCAAAACAATATCTCCTTTGATCTAAGTGCTGCAGACAAATTCCTCTAGACATACATTTTACCAATACCACCATAACCATAAAGAAAATAAACACCACCCTTGTCTGAGACAACTGCAGTCATAATAGTATTATAGATATTTCGTTGCTCATCTGTGAAATTTGATATCATAATGGAGTGTTCATTAGCTAAAGCAGCATGATTGTACCGCAGTTCTTCATAGACTAATTTATTTTGGACACTTAAAAACTTATTCATATTTGGATAGAGCATTCTATCAAATTCTCTCAAACTCGTACCAAGTATTCGCATTATTTTCTCAATCTCCACCAGAGTAATATTCATTATTTCAACCTCAGACATATTCAGGTCTAAAAAATGAAAAGAAAAAAAAGGAACCCACTAATTCAATATATTAAATTAAGACATTAATTAAATTGTCGAATGGAAATAAAGGACCACGCATAATTATAATGTAATGTACCTTGATGATTAAGTATGCGACGCTGTCTGTATAGTATCTCGTCTGACAAATATGTCCAACATTGATCCCAAACATCTTCTGATTTTGTTAAATTATTAGATGAAAGCAAAGTTGCAAACAAATATCTCAATGAATGATGACCATTCACTTACTTCAACTATGCCATCAATGTATTCCTTGTCATCGTCCAATAACCCATGACCATAGCACGCTTCTCGAAATATTTTATATGTAGCATTTCCTACTGTTCTTAGGTCTTCGAAACATGTAGGACCTTTGATGATATTAAGTAGACATCTTAAATAATACATTTCTCTGCTGCCAGGAGGCACATAAAATATTCGACCTAATGAGAATCTACGCTTTCTTTTTGTCCATACCCGCTTGTCCCTTTTACAAACAATTTTTTGTGGAAATTCAGCGTAAGTAAGCTGGCATGCCTCTTCATATAATTTATTGGCCTCAAACCATGCCAAAGACATGCTTTGGTTAGCCGTCGGATGGTCCACAACACTATCTATTGGATCTACATCCGAAAAAATAATTGATTGTTGATCGGGTAAATGGAAACACAAACGTTCCACGGATGGATTCTTAAATTGAATTTCAAAACCAAGGATCCTCCACATAGCTTCACATGGAGACACATATCTGCAATTATAGTACATGTTAACCTCATCAATATTTTATGATGCTTCCTTATCACATGCGCTTTTATAGAAAGAAGCAATAACGCGGTCATGTCCTTTATTAACACATTTAAATAAATACTTTATCGATCGAGATTGATTACACCATTCAACATTCAAATGTGCTCCATACTTAAGTAATAAATATATGTTATGAGGGACAACATATCTATTGTCAAGCTCCATTTCACTCTTCACGACAGTCCTACCATTATCCCTACAACAATAAACTGGATAACTATCTTCGTCAACAGTTGTATTTGCAACAAATTTTTTTGGAAAATGATTACTACACCCATCAGATGATATGCATGGAGACTTTGGTATAGCCGCACCACACGGACCATATATCATGAACTCACGAACTGCATCGTAGTAATTAGGATATTTGTTTGCATCGGGAATCTCAGCTAAGATTATCCTGTCAATGTCGTTGGGTGTAGGATACTTATCTTGTTGATTCATAAATAATAATATATGTGCATACGGTAGACCGCGTTTTTGAAATTCAATTGTGAAGATCACTGGAAAAAAAAATATATATATATAAGTAAGAAACAAATTATTGTAATAATTTGGTAATGATAATAAACATTACAAATGTATGTCGTAACACTTTATATTTTATAATCATTAAAATTAAACTACGCACGTGAACGAACTGCACCAAATATTTTGTTATGTCATAAATCCTTTATAAGACCATCCAACTTCATTTTGAAAACACGACACACTACATCTGGTTGATCTTCAGCCTTAAAATCTAGTTTTTCCAGAAAATGTGCTATTTCCGGCCACTTTGGATTACACGTGAATGTCATAAATAGATCTGGATTCCCAGCCCATCTGCATATTGACATCACATCCTGATAATTTTGAATCATATATCGAGCTCCACCAGTAAAAGTTGATGGTAGTATAATCCTCCTTCCTAAAGCACGTGGATCAGCTTCACCAAGGAGCGACGCTTCAGCTAGACCTTTATACATTTCACAACGTAACTGTTTTTGGCGTGTTCGAATATAAGTCAACCTACTTGGTTCCACCATGGTGTATGCATCTACAACAAATTGTTGTGTTAATCGTTTTGCACAAAGAATGGATGGAGGTTGTTGTTCTCTGTCATGCAATCGATAAGAAAACCATTCTTTCATACTGACTTTCTTTCTTCCTCCACCATTAGTATCTGTAGAATCCGAGAATGGTATTTACTCTGTATAACCATCTTCACCATAAGGAAATAACAAAGGGTATTTTAGCGCAAGATACGCCGCATTCAATTCATTAATCCATTTTAGTTGTTCGGATTTGGTTTCAGCAATTATATCTCTATCCCCCAATGACTCATCAAATCACCTACTAAAAGAGCTGCAACTTTAGATGCCGACGATAAATTATACCTCCTTGCATCTTGTCCCTTCCTACCGATCAATCTCAGCTTCACATTTGAATTACCTCCATCATACATGTTATCTCTCGTCATTCTAAAAGATTTTACCAATACATTATGTTCATCAAGCATTTCATTCAAATCTGAAACAATTTCTGAGTGTAGATTATTTGTAGTCTCATTATTCATACACATTTTAAATTTATATTTTTTAAAATATAGAATAAAATTAAAGAATCTTGTAAATTAAATGTGATGTACAGAAAAAAATTAATGTTTATATAATAATAGAAAAATAACAAAGCTAACACAATGAATTCAGTTGTTTATTTCATTTTCAGTGTCGTATATATAGTTGCATGAACTTTGGTGTACATCCTTCTGTGGACAATAAACTACCCATCAAATGGTAATTATGTCCGTGTAATTCAGTGGGCAATATTCTGAAATATTAAACGAACGTTAGTATTCTAAAAATTTTCGAATTGGAGAATTCTCTATATAAGCTGAAAGAGCAATGAGTAAGTACCAGTGGCTACAATATTATCTTCAGTATCCATACAGCCAATAACTGAAAAATTCTAGGTATATTTAATGGCTATACATATATAAATATGAATATTTGAAAAAAATCACAACTTTCACTACAAAATGAATTTCATACCATCATCGGTTAAATGATTTATTGGACCTTGAAGAAGATCTGAAAACTCCGTTGTTAGAGGAATTGTTGAGGATGTACGATTGTTAGAGAAATCATCATGATGAGTTAAGTTAAGAAACATACAATCATTAATACCATGGATTGTAGATGATTTATTAGTTTCATTCATTCCTAGGTTTAAATTTGATGCAATCATCTACCTAACCCTGCTGCTTGAACAAACTTTACAAAAAACGTACATCACGAAAATTGACATAGACAAAATGTACATAATTTTATCACCTCAATTTATTAAAAATATTTTACCATTTGTAAGATCAGTTAAATGGGTAACTGACTGTGAGAATGTGTTCGTCGAAGTAGTTTGAATTCCTCCAATTGTATAAATATTTGAGCGGAGAAAATGATTTTATGCTTAAAAAAATTAAATAAGCTAAGATAACAATACAAAAAAAAAAATTAAGAATCTTCAAAAAGAAAATAAGACATTATATATATTTGAAGAAAAGAATGAATTGTCAAATAATAACCAAGATACTATAATAAGCAAACATTTTTGGTTACTTTAGATATAATTTTTATAAATGCAATTTAACAATAATTAGTATATTATTAGTTATGATTTAAATCTAGTGTAATTAGATCTAATTAATATAACTTTAGAAATATTTTATATTGCTTTACAACTATTAAATTTAAGAGCTTTACAATTACGAATACAATTTTAAAATAGTTTAATATTTCATAAAAAAATTATTATTTATGAAAAAGGATATAATATTTTAATCAATTATTATTATTATGATTCTAACAAAAAGAATTTATTAATATGACAATGTATAATATTCAACATTTAAAAACTATTTAGATATAAAATGAAATATATCATTTACAAAATAAATAAGAATTATATAAATGTGCATATAAAAAATTTAGCTAAGAATAAATGTAGAGTAAAAGTTATGTAGAAAAATATAATAAATAATTGGAGAGTGAAATAATATAAGAAATAGTTTATTTTTATAAAATAATAAAAATATTAAACAGTACAACACACAACCCACCCTCGACATTGGTGTTTGATAAAATTCTTAAAAAATGTGCAGCATTAAAATTAACATAAAAAATATGTACATATTATTGTAACCTCATTTATTGTAAAGTATTTTACCATTTGTAAGATCAGTTAAAGGGGTAACTGACTGTTCGAATGTGTTCTTCAAAGTATTTTTAATTCCATCTAGTACCAAAATGTGTGAGCATGGAGAACGATTTTCTGCTACAAAAATTAAATAAGCAAAGCATATCAATTCAATAAAAAAAGACATTGTAATGTACGATGACATTAATTAATATATTTTAATTTTTGACTTAAAAAATGTGAAACAATATGAAAGTGATTTAAATAGAGGAATAATTTTTATTAGTTTTTATGAATTGAATTACTTAGCTTTTCGATTATGAATATAATTTAGAAATCATCAAATATTAAAAAATTCATTAAATATATTTATATATATAACTATATATAAATAATAATACAAATGTAATATTTTGTTAGAATTATAGAAATTAATTTTAATATGACAATGGGCAATAGAAATACTTTATAATTTGTTTATATATATAACACCAAATAATAATTTCAAGTATATGAATTTGAAAATTAAATAAATGAATATAACAATTTTCCAAAAATGAATATTAAATAATTAATATAGTAAAAGTATGTATAAAAATATTAACTTACTTTGAAATTTTAATAATAAGCAATAAGTAGTAGATATTTGACATGAATAATATAATCTTTTGCATTTCAGGGAAAATATAAAATTTGATTTTAATTAGTTAGTTACCATACAATAAGAGTAATTACGCATTGCTATAAAATTAATTTAATATAATTATATATCGAACAATTTACAACACCTCAATGACTACAAGATAAAATTAATAAAGTATAATTTCTGAAATATAGAAATTAATTAAATTGCTTTGAAAATGAAACATATTATTTTTAATTTAAAATTGTAACTTAAAATATTGTTTTAAATTAATATAGGGCTGCCCTGTGGCCCAACAGAATGTATAATTCAATATTAGTTGGGCCATATTTTACTTCTTTTCTAATATTTTATGGCCCTGTTACAGAAAAAAATGGCCCATTTTCAGAATAGGCACATAAGCCTTTTTACTTTCTTAATTAAAAAAAAAAAAAAGATAAACAAAAAATGAAAAGGGAAAAGGAAGTCGGCCTAAGAACCCAGAATGACGATTGCCTTAAAGCCTAATTTCTAACCTACATTTCGTTCTCCAGACTGAAAGTCTATGCGTGCAGACTTTACACCTATCGTCTTCTTTCTGATTCGGAAGAAAATAATGAGGACTAAATTTTCTTTGTTCGATATATTTCTGAATCAGATTCAGACTTTCACACCGTTCCAAAAGGTTTGTACATTAATCTATCCTTAAGATTAGAATTTTTTTTTGCTTCAAACCCTAATTTCTAACCTATTTTCTTTATTATTTTCAGAATCAAAGTTTGTTTTAACAGACTTTTCACCATTTGAATTCTTTCGATTTGAGAACATAAATCGGAGGATTTGTAAGTTCGGCATTCAATTGATGGGTATCTGAATCGGGTTAGGAGTTTTCAACTCTTTAAAAAGCTAAGTATTGTATTCTACGCTTATAGTTCGATTATTGTTCTCGTTGATGGATGGCTTACTCTTGTATGCTGTTTTGGGTTCGAGATTGGTCTAAAACCTAAGTGTTCACAAATATGCTTAAAGTTGAATTCGTAGATTTATTCCTACGCGAACAGAAATAGATGAAGTATTCTTTCATCGGACATTTTTGTTCAACAAAAATTAAGAAAATGGCATTCCTCTAATTTTGGTAAACTGTCATGTAATTTGTATATAGTTTTGACTTTTCACCATTCGTATTGTTTTGATTACAGAACATAAATCGGAAAATTTCTAAGTTATGCATTCAAATGATGGGTATCTGAATGGGGTTAGGCATTGCCGCCTGTTCAAAAAGCTAAGTATTATATTCTATGCTTATCCTTCGATTTTGTTCTGCTTAATGGATGGGTTACTCTTGTATGCTGTTTGGGTTCGTGATTGGTATAAGTCCTAAGGGTTGAGAAATATGCTTAAGCTTCAATTCGTAGATTTATTCCTACGCCAACAAAAATGGATGGAGTATTATTTCATCGGACAATGTTGTTCAACGAAATTTTTGAAACTTAGTTTGTAACTTCAATTTCCACGGATTGATATATAGTATTAAGAACACACTAAACTCTGTTTATATTTCCTAGGTAATTATTTATGCTTATTATCTATTTAGCATAATATATCTGAAAAAATTAATTGCTCTGCTGGATTTGGTAAAATCTAATAAATAGTTGCATAATTGAGCAATCTTTTGGGGTCAGTGCATGTCTTTCTGATGAAGTTCAACTTTTCAACACTAATTTTGTTTGAAAAGTTTGTTTAGGTATGATGTATGCAATTAGCTGAGTATATACAAAGTTAGTATTGGACTGAATGGATTTCTGCAACGTTTTCATAGATTGTTGTATTATTTTAATTATTTTATACTTATTTTTTTAGTATTGATTCGCCTGTTATGAAATCCATTTACTCTTTCCTGATTTCTACTCTTTTTGAAACAACATTAATGTACACGAAGTAGCTGCTAGTAGCTGAAGTATTCAAAGGTGAAGGTCATTTTGGAAATCTGGTAGCTTAAATTATATTGAGGTACGTTATATTTTTTGTTTAGATGTATTATATTCATGATTATTCATTTTGTAAAAAGCTACAGAAGTTAAATAGTCTTACTTTTCAATAAAAACTGCTTTTATGAAGAAATGTACATAATATTTGAATGCATTACCTTAAATAAGTGTGTTAATATTTTATGTTAAACTTAGAATACTTGTAGGACTTTAAGTTGTATAGCAGGTTGATGATCATGAATCTGATAACAGAGGTTTGGAAAATATAAATATCAGGGATAACTTATAACTTTTCATGCATGCTTAAACTGTTAATATTCAACTATTTCTAAATTTGTGACATATATATATAGTTAGAAATGTAGTATATGTGATCTGTATATGCTTCTCAAAACTTAAACAATCTGCACACTAACCTTCATGAAGGTGTAAATCTATTTTACGTTTTTTGTTTATAACTGTAGAACGTGTTATCTTTCTCATCAGTGTAGGTACAATGTGATATCTTTATTTGGGAGTCTGGCAAAAAAATGAGAACATGTGAAGTATGGATTGAGAAGAACATAGGCCTTCTTATAGTGGTTTTAATGTGTGAATATGACTTTGTAAATTATTACAGAACATAGAGTAATAGAGTAATAGAGTAATATAATAATATTAACTTTTTGGAAAGTCTGAAAACAGTTCAATGTAATTGGTGCTTAAAAAGAAAGTTTTCTGACATGCTGCTAATGTAGGTCAACAAATGCATTTAGTAAATCAGTGATAAGTATATAAAAATAATTTAATAAAGGAATATAATAATCACCTGTTTTTGGAAAAACTGATTACACTTCAATGATATTATTGCTGAGAAAGAAACTTTTCTGCCATTATGATAACTTGTGCATAATCTTTTTGTGTTGACAACAAATATTGAATATCAAACAAATGAAAAAAAAGAAGTAATCATTGATAAGTTGACCTATCTGACATAATTGTTATGTTTTAAGTTCTATGAGCGGAAACTAAAGTTGCGTTATTTATCATGGTTTAATTTCTTACAGAATCCTCTACTATTGAATCATATTTCCCTTTTAATAAATCAAACGAAAGCTATGAAGAAGTCTGCAAAAGAAAAGTGTTTCACTTTCTGTACTATTTTATAAAATCCCCATTTATCATTTTTTTTATATTTTTTTAATACTGAATTCATATATTTATTATGGCTTTGTGAGATTTGTATATTGAATATTGTTTCTTTGTTTGCTACTTAATTCATGACTATGTTTTTTCATGACTCTGTTATTTGCTTCTTAATCAGCAACTTCATTCGTGACTCTATTTTTTCCAACAATGTATTTGTATAAATTAATATATATATATATATATATATATATATATTTAAAAGAATGAGGAACTGCTAATTCATGTTTTTGAATAGATTTATATCTCTATGGTATCATTTAAATAAGTCAATTTTTTTATTACATAATCTATAGTAACAGATAAAAATATTTTCATTGCCATAGTACATTGAAAGTTATTGAGAATCCTGGAAAAGATAAATTATTTCTTAGTTACTATTATCCTAATTACTATTGTATAATATACAATATTTTTTTAGATATTGTTTATGCATATAGAAAACCAATCAATAATTAACATCTTTGTCTTTATTCTTATGTTTTAAGTTAAATGTGATTAAGTTTTTACTGCCTAATTAACACAGCTTATTTTCGAACTGAATTATCTGCTACTCAACCATATTTCAATTTCATGTTACTCAAGTACAATCTTTAAAGAAGTCTGCAAAAGATAACTGTATTCCTATCTATACTGTTATATAAAATCTCCATTTATGTGTTTATTACAATTGGTTATAAACTGAGTTCACAGAGTTTATATGACTTGCAAAGATTGGAATATTGATGTTGTTTCTTTGTTTGCTTGTTACAATGACTATATTTGTTATGCATGTAATAAGTTTATTGACCAACTTATGTTATCTTATTCATAGATCATTATGGATTTCTAAAATCCTTAACTCTTCACTATATTTACTATGAATAGATGGACTAAATTCAGTAAATGAGATAACATGATTCAGTAACTAAAATAATGTATTACTTGTATTGCAGTTTAAGGAGTTAAAACAAAAGTTACAAATAAAAAATTCTTGTTATTTATCTGTGTCTGAGAAATAATGTAAGTGAGTATATAGAAATTTAATATAAAAACAATTAATTAAAAATACACACAATAGATTGAAAAAACTTAAAAGGACTAATACTGTCATAAAATCCTAAGTAGAAAATCGTTCAAAATATAAAAAAGATTCCAAAGTCATAATTCCTAGTTCCTTATAGTCCTGAAGGAACATAAACATACTTAAACTTTAGAATCCAAAACACATTCTACCGGGTAAAATAGATTGTTGTTTCAATCTTACAATTCATTCAAAAACTACAGCTTCGATTCAGACTTACGTTTCCTTCATTTCTCTTGCTTAATGAAAACTTTCTTTTTGTCACTTGCATTTGTGGAGAACTCATCAACCAACTTATGCTTCACATATTTTTCTTCAAGTTTGTCTTTTCGTTTATCAACTTTAGATACACTTTTAAATGGTGTGGATACCTCACATCTGAACCAACAACCTACAATAAAATAAACTAATATAATTAAAGAAATCAAAGTGATATTTTTTTTTGTAAAGCAGTAATTTTTAATTTTACCTCATAACAGTCCAATTACATCCCCTTCATTCTTGCACACAATATCGGACCCCTAGTTTTTCAACACATTGAGAAAATATTGCATTAATTAAATCTTGAAAATTCCTAAATATATATAGATTTTTAATAATGTATATTTTGTCTAAGTACCTAACTTCCTACCAAAGTAGTAATAGTGATAACACTATTCTCCTTACTCATCTTCTTCACACTATAAGCTCCATAGAAATTAGATATCTGCTCAGGTGCCACTTGAATCTACAAATATACCTCCTGGTCTAGGAGATTGTACATGTCCTCAGGATATAAGTCAGAGTCACCCAACTAAAAAAACAGAAACAACAAATTGTTTATATAATATGAAGTAAATTAATATTTGTAGGAGAAGAAATCAATAGTATGATTAAAATTTGAGAACCTCCAAGTTATGTTCAAGCAAGTCCTAAGCAGTCTTGCCAATTAACTCAGTGCAATGCTAATCCCACAGTAAAACAGATACATTGTCCGTGTCATCTTGAATAAGAACTTGCATTTTATACCTTTGAAAAAAAATATATAATTAAATCAAAGACGAAGAATTTGGTGTTTATGAAAATAATAAAAGTCCTATTTCATGAAATACATCAAACCTTGGCATCCCAGTAGAATCAAAGATGTCACACAATTCACGCAACAAAATTGGTGTTCAGCTTTACTTATCTTTCGATAGCACTTGGGGCAGGATAGATACCACCACTCCAGTAGTTTCAATTGCCATTATTTGGGCAAAGACCCTGAAACTACCCACCTAGGAAAATGTAGAAATGACAATTATTACTTACTATTTATATCAGCATATTAAAAAAGACCATTTTAAATGTAAATAGAAACAACACATACCTCTCCTAAGGTTCTGATATGTTCGATAGTGCGTACAGTACCTGCTCCATTTACTAAATCATCAGTTTTTAGAATGAGAGAAGGAAACGACCTTGTGGTTACTGCAGATTGTCCATTACTTTCCACTGGAAACCTGCATCAAATAATTTCATTATAATTTAAGATAAAATCTTAGAATCCATAACTAATAATACTTTAAATAAGAATGAATAATATTTATCACCTTGTCTTAAATTCTGAAATTTCACCTATGTCACCATCCAGTATTAACTTGCTTGCATAGTAGGCAGTACAGATAGATACTCTATCTGTTAAGGGGATATAAAGAAGAAATTAAAGTGAGTCTGAGGTACTGTCATATCCATATGTATAAAAGTTTCATCCAAATTTTAGATATAAATAATATTAGACCTCTATAAAGTTTCCCCCCAACAGAACTGCAAAACCATAATTAGAGCCTCACCACAGCTCTTACACGATCCATCATATGATCAACATATTCCCCCCAAATTGTACAATACAATCTATTTTGTCTGCACTTGAAGTATTAATTCTTTAGTTGCATATTACATCAAAACTAATGAAGTAACCAAGTTAAGTCTGAATAATAAAAATAATATAAGAATATTATATAAATATTAACTGAGGATCCTCCAAAACTACTTCCATCCATGTAGTTGTTTCTTGCTCATTGATGGTTTTGACACGGACCAACATTACAAACCATACCAATGACATCTGCCAAAGAAATGTAACATATATGAGAAAACAGTATGTAACTGCATAGAAATAATATTAAAGAAAATGGTCATTTTGAGGTAATAATATTAAACATCTCATTTTCTTTCATTTCATCAACATTACAAATCTCCAGGAATGGTTTGAAATTAAACAGCTGCAAAGGAAATGCTGCATCAAAAATTTCACTGATTTTTGTATCATGAATCATTATTAGCATGTAATGGTGGTTAGTTTTCTTCTAACGCATTTTGTTGTTTGTTACAACAAAGTTTTTTATTGCAAAAACGCTTCCTTCTGTCAAGGTGTCATTGTATCTCCACATTAGATCAATTCTAATAGCATCATGGATTATTCCACCCTACATTATAAGAAAGATACTGATTAGTACAAATAAAAAAATTTAGAGGGAATGCAATTACTGATTCTAGAACAGCTTCTATTCAGTACCTCATAGTCATGAAATATATAGTTTGTGCTCCGAATTCTCATAGGATTTCCATAAATAGGGAGCTGGTAGGATCGAATAAGTCGAAGCTTCACTGCCCACTTCGTACTGGAAGGACATACATCTTTCAGGAGACTGAACAATGGAGCCATTTTCCTACACTATTATATGATGAAGAAAGCCACAAGAATAAAAGGTGAGTTACCAAATTGAAAGTAAATATATATCGAGGGAAACTTGAATTTGAATAGGCACTTATCTTTCAAAAAAATTAAATTGTTAAAAAGAGCCAATCACTGCTTTCTTCTTCTTGGATAAACACACCCAATTTTTGTCTGCAATCTATTTTATCTGATAACTTGACCATGTGTATAATCTGTTGGTATTTTGAAACAAAAAAGATCTTACAAAATATTGACTTCAAGTTTAAATATATATAATCACTCACTGACTGCCTTGTTAAATGCACCAATATTTGTTTGTGAAAAAAATGTGTAAATATGAATAACTGTTTTTTAATCTTCTTGGTTATAAAATCAAATTGATTTTACTTATTAAATCTATTCTTTTAGATTTTACTAAAGCAAATGTGAATTTCAAGAATCCAAAAAAGGTCTGATTTTTTAAGTAGTGCTGCCTTCTTACATATACCTAGGTTTTTTCTGAAAACGTGATCTGGGATGTTATGATTACTTTTATTTTGTTTGTTATTGCTGAACTTGAACAATCACTAAGGATTTTCGAAGAACACATACTACTTCATGTTTAGATAATTATTGTTTGTTTTCTTTCTGTAGAATATATAACAGTTGAGTTTAAGTGTAATTGCACCAATATTTGTTTGCGAAAATAATGTGTAAATATGATGGACTGTTTTTTTTAATCTTCTTGGTTATAAAAACAAATTCAGTGTTACTTATTAAATCTGTTATTTTATATTTTACTAAAATAAAGGTGAATTTCAAGAGTCCAATACAGGTCTGAATTTGTAATTAGTGATTGCCTTCTTACACATATCAATGTTTTTTTTTCTTCTGAAAAACGTGATCTTTTATGTTATCATTACTTTCATTTTGTTCGTTCTTACTGAAGGTGAACAATCACTAAGGTGAACAATCATTACTTTCATTTTTTTAACGTCAAATTATACTTCAATTGTAAAAATAGTACAGGTTATTTTTATTAATAAGGTATTTGTACTAAAAGTTTAAGTTAAACAGGACTGCTTTAGTCAGATTTTTGTATATACAATTTTAATAGTGAACTGGGTGGTTTTCATAGCTATTATTATGCCTACGAATCAGGTTTTCTGATACCTATTGATATTTCAACTTTTAATAAAAATACATATACATACAAACAAAAAATAAATACCAAACAGATTCAACACTACATGGAAAAATAGATTGCTGAGGTGTAACAGAATCAGAAATTTTGTTTAATCATTTTCTTCTTATAATAATTCAATTCAAGTAATGACACATCATATAATATTTTTTTTACATATTCAAGAAAGATTATCATTCAGGATTGCAAGAATTCTCCTAGAAGTCACTATTTTCTGTATTAGTAAATAGCAGGATAGTTTTTGCGGAAAAATGACATTCCTGTAATTTGGTCAAACTGTCCTGTTTTTATATAGATATAGATTTGTTATTATGGAATACATAATATGTAAGTCTAACTATGATCTCCATTTTTATCTTTATTTTTATGATAAAGTTACAACGCCCTAAAAATATATTTGCATGTATATGACTTCTTATATTCCTTAAATTGACTTATTCAAATATATATTATGTGTTTGTGACATTTAAAGAAATAAATCATATTTTTACTTTGACAAAAAAAACGAAGCCTTAACTTTTGAAATATAATTTTTTTAACAAAAGTTCTTATTTCCAAACATAACTATTATTATAGAACGGAGGGAGTATTTCATTGTTGTGTAGTGTTTATATCTTGCCGGTACTTTCTTTTATTTGAACGGTAAGAGAATCAACTATCAATATATATTAGAGTGAGTTTCTTATGCATTGGGTGTATGGTGCACCTGATCTACATTATTCTTTGTTTAACTAAAAATTATTACTTGTTTGCTTGAAAAGTATTACTTATCTATTTTAAGGTAACAAATTAGCACTAATACTTTTCAAGTAAATAAGTAATATTTTTTAGTTAAATAAATAATATTATAAATTAAATTATACGGTGCATCCAATGCACATAAGTTTTTGCATATATATTATACAAGAGGGAATCCAAAAATAAGTTATACTGTATTATGATTTTATTTTATTTTATTTTGAGATGACTAACTATCTCAATATTGTGAAAATAAAAATAAGGGTATAAAATTAATTAGGAAATTATGGGGGGGAAAAGAAGGTAAAATCAATAATATATCATAACAATTATAGGTCTACAATGAAAACTATGCATAGAACAAGAAGATTACAGATTATTATAATGTGAGGAAATAAAATTTACATTTGACCTTTTTTTCACTCCAGTTATTTTCTGTTTCAAATTAAGGACTTGACAAAGAGGGGAAGGCAGTGTTGTAAAGCATATGAATGAATATGATTTTCCATGTTATTTCATAATGTTTAAATGCTGATTATGTACATGTTTCTGTCATAAATCGTGATATGTTTAGTTTGATTAGTTGAGTTAGGTCGTTTCATTAAGCGTTTAACATATATGGGTGGTTCAATGGAAAAAAAAACTACACATTTACCAATATTAGTTATTAGTTTAGTGAGTAACACGCTTATATTGGGACAATATGGTTTGAAATGTCATTGAAGAATTATAATTGTAGTATTATAAGAAAATACAATATAATTAAAGTTTTTAAGAATAGTAATACCTTAACATGGATCTATGTAGAAGATGAATGACTTTTAAAAGTTATATAAATTAGTTTCTTTATAAAACATAGGTTATGTTATAAATTGGTCATGACAGATATATTTGACGAATATAACAAATTGATTGAGTGTTTATGCTTTGAAATGACTTCTAAAAGTTGTGTAGTTTGATTAGACAAACTATACATTAACCAAAATTAGTCAGCTTTATTTCGATGTTATTTGGTTTACGTTCTGCATAACACTCAATAAGATTTGTAATTATTTTTTAAGAGTTACAGGCTTTATGAGAAAATAAAATGTAATTAAAATGATTTGAGACAAAAAAAAAAAAAAAAGACCTATAAAGGTGAGGAATGACATTTAAGAGTTATATAATTGATTTTCATTGTAAAACATGGGGCAACATGTAAATTGGTCATGGTAGACAAATTTAGCAAAGATAATACATTGATTGAAAGTTTTAATTCTTGTAAAACCTATAAAAGTTGTATGGGTGGTTCGATGATACAAGTGAAACATGAACTAATATTAGTCACTAGTTCAACAAGAAACAGATTTTTATTGAAACCAATAAGGTTTAAAACAATAATGTTTAGGAGCTACACCTGTGGTCTTACGAGAAATTATAACACAATTGAAGTTTGTGAGAAGAATAACACTTTAAAATAGATTTATGTAAGAGAGGAATGATTTTTGAGAGTTATATAAGTGATTTTCTTTGTATAGCATCAGTTATGTTAGAAATTGGTTATGGTTGAGAGTTGTAATACTTCACAATTATTTTGAAAAAAACTATATGAGTGATTCTATGAGACAAACTATAAATTATCCGTGGTTTTGTGATAAAATATACAATAATTGAAGTCTTCAATAAGAATGATATTAAAATATATCCGTGTAAATAAAGAACGACATTTAAGATTCATATAATTAACTTTCTTTATAAAACATGGGGGTGTGTTTGAAATTGGTCATCATAGACATATTTGACAATGATAACATATTGATTGAGAGTTCGGATGTTCCGAAATGACTTATAAAAGCTACATGAGTGATTCTTTCAAACAAGTTATACATTATCAATAATCATCACGAGTTTATCAAGTAAAACAATTCTATTTGGATTAACAAACTTTGAAATGACTTTTAAAAGGTACACTTGTGGTTTTATGAGATAATAAAATATAATTGCAGTATCTAATAAGTTGATTTATGGAAGAGAAGAATGATATTTAAGAGTTATATAAATGATTTTCTTTGTGAAATAGGAGTTATATTATAAATTGGTCATATTTGATATATTTGGTAAGGACAACACATTGATTGAAAACTTTAATGCTTCTTAGTGGCTTATAATAGTTATATGAGTTGTTTGATGAGACAAACTAAAAGTCTATAACTAACATTAATTTAGCAAGTAACACACTTTTATCGAGACCATTAATGTTTTAAATCACTTTTAAAAGATATTCTTATGAGTTTATGAGAAAATACAACATAATTGAATTAAATAACTTAAAAAAAATATTCTTATAAGCTTATGAGAAAATACAACATAATTGAATTAAATGACTTTTAAAAAATATTCTTATAAGTTTATGAGAAAATACAACATAATTGAAGTTTCTAAGAACCATAACACCTAGCATAATTTTTTATTTTTGAAAAATAAGTCAAACTTGCAACTATTTTTACTTAATTGCTAATCTTCACTTAATTACAATTTCTTTCTTTAATTTTCGGAATTATGGGTAAGATTTTGGTAACATAATCAAGGAATCAAATTTTAAAACAATGATTATTGATCTAAAATAAATTGTTATATATTGTTATACATATATAATCTAATTTTAAAATAAATTATTTTAATCATTACATTTTATTGATTTAATTAATATCATTTTATTGATTTAATTAATGTATATTAAGTCACTATCTTAATATTGTGATTATTATATTATTATTTTTTCTCCACTTTTAAGTTAATTAAACTGCAATAATTAAATCATTATATTTAACATTACATAATATAATATATTAATTTAAAATTACATCATCTAATTGATTGCTTTGTAACCGTATTTAGGTAATTAATAGTATTACCTTAAGTATGGTGAAATTAATGCTGTATGGTATACATTATTTGCCAAAAACTTTGACCGTCTATACATTAATTGCTAATGTATTTTAATAGTTGTTATACTTCCATATGCAGAAGATATCAATTTCAAAATATAGTAAATCTTTTAAAATATATTCTCAATTTTATGGAAATTTTGTTTTATATCCATTGATTTTTTCAGCATAATTTTTTATTTTTTAAAAATAAGTCAAACTTGCAACTATTTTTACTTAATTGCTAATCTTCACTTAATTACAATTTCTTTCTTTAATTTTTGGAATTATGGGTAAGATTTTGGTAACCAAGCTTAATTTACATTGATAGTGCTAATAGACGGTTATGTTCGAGATAACCAAGCTTTAAGGTAGTAACAGTTTCAATGTAAATAAGATTTTGGTAACATAATCAAGGAATAAATCAATCACTTAGATTATGGGTAATTTCTTTATTGATAATTATATCATTATCATTATTAATTTAAATATGGTCAATAACTTACTTAATTAAGTGTTGATATATATTCTCAATCTCTATACTCTAAATATTAGTTAATTTTAAATCAATCATCAATTAATTATCAATAAAATCAATGCACTAGCTGTTAGTATAAATAGACTCATTTGACCTAAGTAGTATCACATAATTTTCATTCGAAACCTTCATTTGTGTTCATTCTAGGTATTATGATACTAAAGTTAGTTTATAGATAATATGTTAATATTTTTGTAATATAACTTCTTTTTTTATATTCACAGGTATTTGTTGATCTTCACACGATGTCGTCAAACTTTGTTTTATGTAAGGATCTCGATCCCAAGTTGTCGAAATTGGCAATTAAATTGCGTTGCACAAGGATTTATGAAGCACCCGCTTATGGTTATAGAAATAGCATTTCAAATCTTGAGTGCAAATTAAAAAACTATATTTCATATTTTAAATATAATTTTAATACATATAATATTGATGCAAATTAAAGATCACAAAGAAAATTAATTTGATATACCATACGCAAAAAAATGAATTTAAAATGAAAAGGGTATTTTAAATTTTTAAATTTTAATGAAAAATACAAATAGAAAAAAAAAATTATATATATATATATATCACTTATTTGTGGACCTTCACGGTTTTTCTTTTCTTTATTATAGAAGGAAGGATGTAGCCGCTTGTGTGTGTGTGTGTGTTTTTTTTTTTTTTTTTTAATTGTTGAATTAAACTATGTGATAGATTGATTCAAAAAAGAAAAAAAAATCTATGTGATAGATGAATAAATTGTCTTTATTTTATTTTATTTTATGCATTGTTTGTAGCATCTCTTACAAATCTCTTATAAAGTTGTACTCATTTTTCCATTTCCAATAAATTTAATATGAAAAAAATTATTTTAAAGATTTCATTTATTAAATTAAATCAATAAATGCGATTAGTAATGACATATATTAACTAAATATTATAACAGATATTTATTAATTAATTATATAAGTGAAAATCATACACAAAACTTAATAAATTAAAGATGTGGAGAATATAATGAGTGATTTGATAATGAGCCCCAGAAAATCATTTTGTACGTTGTGATATAATTATTAAATCACAATTATATCATTATTAATTTAAATATGGTCAATAACTTACTTAAATTAAGTGTCGAATTTAATGGAATTATTAATTATGATAGAATATGAGATATCTTTCATTAATTTAAAAGCATAATTGATTGTGTGTTCAATCAGTGTGATTATTAACCCTTTGTTATATCATTATTATTATTATATATGTAAAGTCAAAACCTGTCTAAAATAAAAAACCGAAATTAATGGGATTATTAATTATGACATAATATGAGATATCTTCTATGATTTTAAAGCATAATTGATTGTGTATTAATTCAGTATAATTATTAAATCTTAATTATATCATTATTAATTTAAATATGGTCAAAGACTTACTTAAATTAACAACCCAATTTAATAAAATCTTTAATTATGACAGAATATGAGATATCTTTCATAAATTTAAAGCATAATGAATTGTGTGTTAATTAGCGTGATTATTAACCCATAATTATATCATATTGTTATTATATATGTAAAATTCAAAAACTGACTTAACTTAACAATCGAAATTAATGGTAATATTAATTATGACAGAATATGGGTTATCTTTCATGAATTTAAATCATAATGAATAATTAATTGTGTATGCAATTAGTGTAATTATTAAACCATAGTTATTTTGGAGGTGAGAATTTGTATTAAATAAATTTCCATGTTTGCCATTATTATTATACATATATAGACTTTATACATACGTATATCAAATATATATATATATATATGATATATACATTTTCCTTATCAAATAAATATATATTATATGATAACTTATTATATACAAATATATATATATATATATGTATATATATATATATATTCTTCAATTCACCTTTAGATTAGTTTCATCATAACTAAGAAGAAAGGTATGCCTCATTTTCTGATTTGGTGTTTGCCAAATCAATTTATTAGTTTTTATCTGATGTTTTTAGATATTGATTACAATATGTTATAAGTTTTAATTAAACATTTATATTATGTGATTTGTTATGATGATTATGTTATATAATTTTAAATCCTTATTATATTGTGCTTTGAATGATGTTTATATTTATTATTTTATATTTCAGAATTTGAGAGATATGGAGTATCATCTAATGCCTAGATTCATTCATAAATTTAGTGTACGTGACGATTTTGAATCACTGGTAAGCGATATATTTTATTTTTGTTTTTATATTTTGATTATATTTTTTATATATAATTTTTTTAATTTTAATTTTTTGTTACAGGTCTTTCCCAATAAATTTATAGAGAAGATAGATGCACAATGTGGAACGATCGCAAACATCAAAATTTTTGAATGTTCATCATCGTGGACAGTTAAATTGCAAAAAATTAATGGAAGACTTGGTTTTGCTGATGGTTTTGAAGAAATATTGGATTTTGCATCTATTATTCCCAATGAAATAATTATTGTAGCATATGCAGGAAATTTAATTTTTTATATATCATTTTATGGAGATGACTTTTGTGATAGAGATAGATTTTGGCTCGATCAGTCTCCAGGTATGTTTGCAACTAAATTCGTAATAGTTTTTTTGTATTAATTTATATATATTTATTCATGAATTAATATATTTTTTATTTATTATTTATTAGGTTTAGGGTTTAGGGTTTATGAGTTATCCAGGTATATTCAGAATAAATTTATTGTTACTATTTACAAAATATTTATTGTATTTGTTTTATTATTTATATTTAATAGTTAAGATAATTAATATATTTTACAGATTTGATAATGTCTGATGACGACATCAGAAACCTTGCTTTAATAGAGGTGGATAAACTGTTGAGAACTCTTGGAAAGGGATTGCAAGATTATGATGGTATGCCTGTTATAGATTTTGAATCATCAATGTCTTCACAAAACAGACTGATATGTAATGAATTGTCATACAATAAAGCTGAGATGAAAAGAGAACATGATTTGTTAATAAAGAAGTTAAATGTGGAGCAACGTCATATTGATGATGAAGTTATTCGATCTATTGTAACTAATAAAGGAGGGGTCTTTTTTGTGTACGGTTATGGTGGTACTGGAAAAACTTTTCTATGGAAGACTATATCTGCATCAATGAGATTTAAGGGATTGATTGTTTTGAATGTTGCATCCAGCGGAATAGCATCTCTCCTATTGCCCGGTGGAAGGACATCTCACTCACGTTTTTCTATTCCCATTAACATACATGATAATTCCACATGCAACATAAAACAGGGCAGCCAACTTTCTGAGCTATTGGTTAGATGCAAGTTGATTATTTGGGATGAAGCTCCTATGGTTCATAAAAACTGCACAGAAGCACTGGATAAAATGTTGAAGGATATAATGCAGTTGAGTAATTCAACATATTCAGATAAAATTTTTGGAGGAAAAACTGTGGTTTTGGGTGGAGATTTCAGACAGATTCTTCCAGTGATTCCAAAAGGTAGCAGACAAGATATTGTTCATGCAACAATTAATTCTTCATATATTTGGGATGAGTGCACCGTCCTTAGGTTAACAAAAAATATGAGGCTACAAAACAATAATTCAATCACTGATCGAGATGATTTGAAGCAATTTTCAGAATGGATGGCTGCATTAGGTGATGGTATACTTGGTGATCCTCATGACAATGGTGCTGAAATTGATATTCCTGAGGATATTTTGCTGAAACCTGGAGAAGATCCGATCAGAACAATTGTTAATAGCACTTATCCCAATTTTCAAAGTAATCTTGATGATCCTTCTTTTTTGCAGGACAGAGCTATACTTGCTCCTACTTTGGATGTGGTTGAATCAATAAATGATCATATGATAAAGATGAACATGCATGAGTCAAAGACATACCTGAGTTCTGATTCTGCATGCAAGTCAGATTTTAATGTAGATATTTTGGCTGATGTACATACACTAGAGTTTTTGAATTCTTTGAAATGTTCTGGTGTCCCTAATCATGAATTCATTCTGAAAGTTGGTACACGAGTTATGTTGTTGAGGAATATTGATCATTCAAAGGGTCTATGTAACGGTACAAGACTGTTGAGAACTAGGCTTGGAGATCATGTTCTTGAAGGTAAGGTTCTAACAGGAAATAATGTTGGTCAACTGGTCTTAATTCCAAGACTATCTCTTACTCCATCAGATCCAAGACTGCCTTTTAAGTTTCAAAGAAGACAATATTCGATAATTGTATCATATGCAATGTCGATCAACAAGAGTCAAGACCAATCTTTATCTCACGTTGGATTATTACTTAAAAAATCAGTATTTAGTCATGGACAGTTGTACGTGGCCGTATCCAGAGTTACAAGTAGAAGTGGTTTGAAGATTCTGGTTTCTTCTGAGGATAATATTGAAAAAAGTTCAACAAAAAATGTAGTGTTTCATGAAGTTTTCCGAAATGTATAATCACTTTATTGTTTCAATAAATTGGTTATTTAATTTTATGGTATATATTATAATTTACGCAAATTATGCATATTAAATTGTTATATTTAATAAATAATTTCCTTATTTATATTATATTATAGGGTGTATTTAAAAGAAAATATATCTCAATTGCAGATGTTATAAATGATATATATTATTCAATTCATTTTTATTATAATATATTATATTAAAATAATATAATTATTAAACTTATTTATTTATATAGTTATAGACTAATAATAATATTTTTAATATAAAATGTTGTTTATATTTAAAATGTAATAAAAAATTTATTTAAAACTATTAATAAATTATATATAATTTTTAAATAATTTTTATTAATATACCGTGCAACGCACGGGTGCATTACTAGTGACTTATTAACACACTTATATGGTCGAATAAAGTTAAAATGACTTTTAAGAGCTACGTTGATGATTCTAAACAAATACTACATAATTGAAGCCTTTGAAAATGATAATCCTTTAAAATAGATCTATATAGATGAGAATCATGGTTAAGATTATAATACATATGTTTTAAAATAATTATAGTGCCTATGTTTCATTGTTAAAGTATTTGAAAACAAGGTAATTAATAATTTCTCAACCTATTAAGTTTAATTAATTAAAATCTTTTAATTTATCATAAATTATTAATTTAAAATCTTCAAAATTTACATAAGAAATATTAATCATTTTAATTTTTTTAAAATATAATTTATACTTAATATAAAAGAAGAACAATCTCTTGCCACATATCTACCCAAACAAATGTGTATAATTATTTTATTAAATAAATTAAAAAATGAAACTATAATCCTTTTTTTTAATAAAAGAAGAATAACAGAAGAATTATGAGAACTCTTTCTGTTATTTCCTCATCTCTCTTCTATTTTTATGTTTTACTAAAATTTAAAAACTCAAATAAATTTTTTATTTTGAATCTGTTGTTGACGTATCATATATCAAATTAATCTTCTTTTTGTCATCATTAACTTGACATCAAATTGCATATTTTAAAATAAATAATTATATTTAAAATATGATATTTATATTTTTATGGATAGAATATAATTTTTTTTTATGGATTGAATTATTTATTTCTATTTTGATATATGTGTTGGATCTGAATAAATAATATAGGAATTTGATCTACAAATATAAATATCTTTTGTAAAAAAACATTTATACTATTGATTTATATAACATTATAATTTATTCCTTCACTTTAATAGGTTTTAGTGAGTTGAAAATTTTGTATTCAATTGAAACATTTTAAAATTCAGTTCGAAAAGTCGTGCAATTTATTATTAATAAAAATACATTTTAAGAGAATAACAATGTAATATAATATAATAAAAAAATCAAATCGCATAATATTTATATAAATATAATTGACATAAATAGTTACTATGTAATTTTTTTAATAAAAATAATAATATAATTTTATCGTATAATTTAATATAAAAAAATATATTTTGTCCCGTGCATTGGCAGGCGCCATCTAGTATAAATTGAAAATTCAACGTGTTATATTGAATTTTTTATACATTAATTAAATTAGTCAAACATTGCTAAATTTTGTTGCAGAACTCATTAATCATATATACTAGCATTGATTTATATTGAATGTTGTAGAATGTTTCCAAAATGAATTAATATTTAGATTTTATATTAATAAATTGATGTGAAAATAATTATTGAGTTGTCGATTTTATGAGATTTTATTTTATCGGACAATATAATTTGGGAGGCTTAATTTGATACTTGACACATTTTGGTGGCTTTAATAGGATACATTCCTCCTCATTTCCAATCCTTATTTATTATTCAAAGTTCCATAAATTAGATAGATTAACAAATTCACCAAATCTTTCTCCAAATAATTCACTCATTTAACACCTTTCTTTTAATAAATATAATTATTCAATTACACAATAACATGTGATTTGAATTAATTCTTTAATTTCATTGCTTGATAAAACTATTGAGCCCCATTTTTTGTTACGTGACACGGTTGCTCAAACGATAATATAGATTGATTTAAATACTTTAAATACGTGTTGGATGTATAAAAACTTATTTATTTCACATTTCTTGCCACATTATCATGACCTAATTATATATAGCAGTATGTATAAAAATAATTACTTCTAAATTATATTTTTTTATGTGTTCTTACTAATAAAATAATATAAAAAATTATTTTTAAATATTAATTTACTCAAATTATAATATAAATATATTTTATTTCATGGGTATTACAAATCATAAATCACACTTGTGGAATACTAATTTTGATTAAATTGTAAAAAAAAAAAATTTGGTGCTTTATGAATTGCTCTATCAAAAAGAGATATGTAAAGTTAGAAAAATATATAAATAAGATCCAGGTAATACTATTGCTTCTTCATATATATGTATATGTGTGTGTGTGTATATATATATATAAAGTTTGGAAATTTGGATACAGAAATTAATGCAATTTTAGAACTTATCTCCCCTTTTATTTTAGAGTACTACTAGTGTAGAATCCATGAAATAAATGAGATATTCAAAAAAATTATAATACAATAAAATTATTTTATACTATAATAATAAAATTAATAAACAAGCTAACTTATTAACAACAAAAGTATATCAATATATATTTTTTTGTTAAAAGTTGATAATTAAATATACCACTAAGTTAAAAATGACCATATAATATGACTTATTTATAATCATAATAAACCAAATATATATAGGAGAATTAACAAAGTGGAAATGATATTTAGATATAAATAATCAACCCTAAATAATTGTATATTTTATGTTATTTTGAATATTATAATATCTTTTTGTTACTTACTTCAATTTTTATTATTAGTTAAACATTAATAAATTACATGATAACTTTACTATATAATACTTATTAATTACTAATTGTTAATCTTAAAAAAATCAAAATTATAAAATCTTATTTAACATAAAATAAAATGATTACATTAATATGAATTAATATTTCGATATTTAGTTAAGATATTAGCGTAGAACCCGTGAAATTCATGAGATGTTAAAAATATTTTTTTTAATACTTAACAGTAGAATTAATAAACATACTATCTCACCAGTAACGATCTCTCCTATTATATAAGTATATATATTTTTACTTATAACTAAATATAACACGGATTAAATTACACATAAAGAATAATGAAAATATGTGAATTATGTACTATACTTTAATAATTGAATTAATAAACATACTATATCATCAACAACAATCTCTATAAGATAAGCGTATAATTTTTAGTTATAACTAACCTTAACACTAATTAAATTACACATAAAGAATAACGCAAATATTTGGATTGTTAGACTAAATCATACAATTTATTTCTAATAAAAATAAACCAAATAAATATATAAAGATTCATAAAATAAAAAAGACATTTGAATATAAATAATCCATCCTAAAATATTACATATTTCTTTGTAATTTTGAATAAGATAATTTATATTTATATATTATAATAACATAAAAATCAAGAATAACATATAACTATTTTAGTTGAAAACAAAATAATATGTTTTAATTTTATATCATTTAAAATATTTGATAGCTCTTTTATTAATATAAGTGATAGAATATATGTACATAAGTCTTAGAATAATGTATTTAATCTTAAAAAAGACAAATAGACAAAAAAAAAAAAAAAAAAAAAAAAAAAAAAAGATGGGAAAGCTACGCCCACTTGACCAGCAGGCTATTTGTGTGTGGGCCTTATTCCATATTTATCCAGAAATAAAGAGCCGCATCTCACGCGATTTCCATCCAATCAAACACTTTCTTCTTTAAATGTTTTACGTTATCCATTTTGTCTTCCCTATTTACCACGTCGGATTTTATACACTTCAGCCGAAGCTTCTATCGTCTACATCACCTAACAATCATTGGACACCCACAATGAACCTCGTTTGTTTCGTGCTATAACTAATATTATGTGTGTGTATATATATATATATACTGAATCATAATAAAAATACAATATATAAAAATGTATTGAGAGAATTATATATTTTAATATATATTTATTTGAGAGGGAAAGCGAGCCATTTTTACGTACACACTGAACAAAGTTTGAAAAATAATAATATATAAGATATGATTCTCTTAAAATAAAAGGTCTGATATCAACAAATATGTTACATATTTGTATTGCATGAATCATGGTTTATAATATATTAAAAAATAAAATACAAATTTTTATAATATAAGTATGAGTTAATTAATATTTAAATATTGAAAATATTTTATTTCTACGGGTCAAAACATATGAAAAATATAGTTTTTATATAAAGATATATATTCTTTTTCCAAAATGAAATATTTGTTTCTATAATAAATTTATTAATTTTATAAAAAGACAAATTATTAATAATCTTTTACGGAAAAATAGTTGATCTTTATTTGCAATTCAAATTCAATACAAATTAATCAAATATATAGTAAATATTAAAACATAACTCAAGTGGTCAACCAAAAATAATTATATGTTTTGCATGTAATATCTCTTTTTTATATATCCAATATTAGTGTAAAATTAAAGATAGTGAGAAGAGGGTTAATTTAATTGCAAAACCTTATATGTATCGAGTGCACCGTGCAACCCCGTGCAGAGTATTACTTGTTTAATTAAAAATAATTTTTGTTTACTTGAAAAATATACTACTAATTCACTGTTGAACAGGACTCTCTCTAATTTAAAATATTATACCTAACAAATAGAGTTAAAATGAATATTTATTTGTATTTTAAGAAATTAAAAAGAATAAATCAAATAATCAAAACTTGACACATTATTTTAAAAATATTTTATTTTTTAGAAAGAAAATAAATTGGAATTAAATTTAGAATATTTTTTTATTATATAAATATGCATATGTTGTATGCTAAATTTGTTAAATTGTTCAAACTTATAATTTTATTTATATTTTTTAGTTAAATAATTTATCAAATAATTCAAAGTTCATAATTTACACTATGACAGCATTATTATTGTCAGAAAACCTAATTAAATAAAGACGATTTAAATTGAAAAGCCATAAGCCGTACTTTTATCAGCATGTGGCAACAAGAAGTCCACTAAATGTTTAAATAGGACAATAAATTTTGCACAAAAGGGGTAAAATACTAGTATCGATTTGCATTAATAATTTTATTAATTTGTTCAAAATAAAAGTCCAAATTATAAGATTAAAATAAAATTTATTTTTAAAGGTATATCTATGATTCCAACTACATTTTTCCATGATACTAATTAAAAATAATTAATCTAGTCGGTTTTACAGTTTGAAATTTCTCATTCAATCTCAACGAAACAACTTTTTTATTTTAATTTTGTTTGTAGTGTATCTATAATATATACTAAATAGTAACAATGTTTTTAATATATATTTATTCATATGATACATTGCGGGAGAAGCTATTTTATTAAAAAAATTAGACATCATTTAATTAATTGTCTGAATGAAATTTTTTGATGAATTTATTTATTTATTATTTTATATTTATATTTTTAAAAAAAAACGAGTGGATATGCTTTGGATTAGAAATATAATTAGTGGAGAGGTTCTTTTGTCGCATACTTGTTCTCTTAACAATGAGGCACAATTAGTCAACCTCGCTCGATCGTAAATATGTTAAAATTGATGGTAGAAAGATAAGAACAAATGAAGTTATGTTTCTATTGAGCTTGAAAAAAGTGCAAACCTCTCAAGTTTAATTGAAAAAAATAGTTCAAGAAGCTCGGATTCGTGACATTTTATCCATTTATAAAAAATTCACCCCAAACACAATCAACAAATAAAAATAGCCCCTAATAAAAACTCCATTATTATTATTATTACAAAAATATTTCAACTGGTATACTTATATTTATATATATATATATTCACTAAACAATATAAGTTTCTTCCTTTTCCAGAATTAAAGAAAAAGAAAACTGTGATTAGAGTTGAAAAGTTAAGGAATCTGAAAACAATGTCATATGCGAATATTCTCATACTTAAAAATTTGAAATTTTATATTGTATTATGTAATAATATTAATACAAAGGCATTACAAATATATATATATATATATATATATGATACTCGTTAACTCAATAAATTACTAGATGAAATAAAATAGGGTTATTTGTAAAAATAGTGCACAACTATTATATAGTTTTTAATTTAATCATATATATTTTTTGAAATCATATTTTAATAAATGATTTTTTCTATTTTTGATAATTTAATGTACAAGAAAAAATTTCAATAGGATTTGGATGATATTATTCTTAAAGCTGAACATTGGCAATGACGATGCTGCATTATTTGAAAATATTTTATATTAATTAAAATATTTATAATTAATGGTGTATTATATTTATATGATTGACTCTTAGTTGTTATTGTAGTTAAAAGTTGAAGTTGAATATATTTTTTAGCTTATTGGTAATTGGTAGCATCCATTTAGGGAGCGGGTATCCAGTTTCGGATGTAACATCATCAGAAGAATATAATCGAGTATCAAATTATAAAATTAAGAAATTTGTAATAAATTATATTATTTAAAAAGATATAATTAATTGCAAAAATGGTGAAAGTCATTTATTTGCAATTAATCCAATAAAATATTGGTTCCGATTCTATTTTGAAATTATTAGGAAACAATTTTATGCCAATTATGGGAAAAATAAAATCTCCAATTTAATGAAGAAAATAAATTAATAGGCTCGAAGGTATTTTTAATAAGCATCATAATCCAACGCCAAATTAACAATCATCACCAACAAAGAAGTCTATTTTCAGAGCAAGGCGTCCAAGAGAGAGAGAGAGAGAGAGAGAGGACAGAGGAGAGAGAAAGAGAGATGGATAGGGTGTTTTCAGTGGATGAGATAGCGGACCAGTTTTGGTCACCCCACCCTCCGATTCGCCTGGGCGACGACCACGAGGAGGAGACGGACCAGCCGTCTTCCTCCGCCGCCACCACTGCCCAATCCAAGTTGATGGGGATGAACCGCAGCGCGTCCGAGTGGGCATTTCAGCGATTCCTTCAGGAAGCCGCCGCGCCTGATCGAACTGCCACCACTCTGCAGTCGTCGTCGTCCTCGAGTCATCCGCCACAGAACGACGACGTCGTGGAGATCAAAGGCAACCATCATTCAGGTGTGGTGGGGGTCAATGGTAATCAGCAGCAGCCAAAGATGGCGGCGGCGGCGGCGGCGGCGGCGGGGGTCCCACCCCCAAATATCCCTGTAGATTCTGACGAGTACCAAGCCTACCTTAAAAGCCGCCTTGAGCTGGCCTGCGCTGCCGTTGCGTTGACTCGGGTATCTTTATTTTCAAGGAAGTTGAAAATTCACTTTTAATTGAAAAAAACTATTCGTTGGTAAAAGATTATATTCTTGTTTTCCCCGTGGAAGTAATTTGAGTCCCGAGTTGATCTTGATGATGACGATGCTCAGAATCAGATATTCCATCAACAATTTGTACCAATTGCTCTACCGTTTGTACCTTTTGTTTGTGGATATTTCTGATGGAAATTGTTCTCTGGATTTGATCCACTTATTACCTTTTCTTTTAATGCGAAGATCTGAACCGTGCGATGTATTTAGGCAAGCACTGGAAAGGGTCAAGTGTCCACGGCAGCGGCACCTGACAATGGATCGCAGGCTTCTAGTTCATCGCAGTTGGGGTCTCATGTTGCTTACAAAGGTTTGCATTACTCTTGTTATTTCTACAGTATCCAGAGAAATTCCCTGGCTGAGGAGTGAGATTTCATTTGATTTTCTATTTGTTCAATTGTCTGTAGATTGATGTTGACTCGTATATCGATTACAGTTGATCTGAAAATGCTGTGTTCTAATCTGAACTTTGATGTATATAAGCAACACAGGTGCATAGAATTACACATCACTATTCAAGGCTCTTGCTTGTTTTGTTACTCCTTTTGCATTGTCCATTTCAAGTTAGAGGCCTGCAGTTTGATTATAAATGTTCTTGAATTTCTCCTCGTTCTTGACCTGGTTGGTGATAGGTTCGCTATATGTTACACAAATGAATGTGATAATTTCTTTTTTGAATTGCCAATTCTTAGATATTGAATTATTTTCAAATTTTTGTTCTATTTAAAAAGGGTTGTCCTTTTAATTTTTGTTATTAGGTCCTTGTTTGTTTGCTTTTTTCATTGCATCAACCATATATTGTAAGAGTTAGCTATGCCTTCTTATTGTAACATGTCCTCCCTGTTATAAATAAGTGAGCCTCTCAAGTCAATTACGCTCAAGCTTAAAATGCATGAACTACACATTTTAACACACAAATAATTTCTTGTTAGAATGAGTGATCTATAACCCAAAAAATTCTTCATTTTTAGTAGAATTGCTATCGTTCACATCCAGATCATGAATGTTTGGAATCCATATTATGCTTAGGTTAGTATTTGTTAGTACGTAAGCCCTTTTGCTAACTGCTCAATTTAATGTATAAACCTGCTTGTCATATCTTCTCCAAATAACCAATGTTGAACATTATGCCACCTTTTTACTATTGCTACAAATGGTATCTTTTCACCTGTAACTTACCCTTGCTGCACATAAAAAGATTTGACTACCCATATTATCAATGATGAACACATTTTAATTGTAGCGAAATTCACATTTTAACTACAGTTGTTATTAGATTATAAGATTCACAACTAACCTTTTGGTGTATAGATAGTCTTGCTATGCTAATGTTCAGTACTCATGAAATATTCAGTCTTAAGTCTCTACTTTTGACAAATAAAACCGACACTCAACTAACTTTAGGGATGCACTTTTGCATTGTCAGGGCAGGCAAGTACTCGCTCTGAACTTGAAAATCTTCATTTAGAATGATCAAGACCATATTTGATTTTGATGTTCTTTCCTTAGTAAGATGCTTCGAAATTAGAAAACAAACATTTTGCTGAACTCGTCATCTCTCTCTCCACACACACACACCCACACTTCTCCCATTCTGTCTTAGATGCCAAGCACATGCTGACCGCATTTTGATAATATTCTCAACTAGCTTGTTCTCTTTCATTAATGATGCACTGCTTGATGTATTGTATCGAAGCAGTATGCAGCTAATTTGATGGTGTGGCTATAAATTTATCTTTTGACAAACGTTCACAACTTTTTGTGTTGTAGCTCTTTCCGAACACTTTGAGTTTATTTTAAATTTGACAATCACAATGGTTCAGCAACTGGAACCATTCTTCTATGCAGGTCATGCAACATTCACTGGCATTTCCTGGTTCTCCTTCAATTTCAGTTTTCTCATAACTGCTGTTAAAATATTTAGGGAGCTTCAAATCATAGATATAAGTTTCTTGTTGATAAACTAGAAAATTATGCTGTTAGAAAAGAAAGTTGGAACGGTGTTGAAAAATGAAAATCCTGAGGTGTAAGAGGTCCGAAGAACTGAACAAAGTCATTAGATTCATTGTATGTGAGTTTATCAATCTATAGAACATTTATTTGTTGGGTATGAATGGGAATGGCTTAACACACACAATCATTAAACATTGACCTTGTATAATATTGTTTTTGTTTATTGTTTATATTATTCTCTCCTTTATAGGAAGTGGGATTGATTCATCAAAGCTTCAAGATAAGGATGCCGGTGGACCTGTTGGTATTCCTCCTCTCCCTGCTATCTCTAAGAAACTTGCTGCTCAGGTGAAGTCAACAACAAGTGGATCATCAGGGGAACAGTCAGATGATGATGAAGCTGAGGGAGAAAATGAGTCATCTCAAAACATGGACCCCACAGATGCAAAACGCATGAGAAGGTATTCAGCCGTGTCTTTTAGTTGCTAATTAATTTTCCGATTAGATTTTTCATGATGTATAAAATTCATTGAGGAAATCACTGTGGATGTTGACTGTTCTCTGTGGTGAGATTCTCTTTGATGACAAGAAGTGCTCCACTCTTATATGATTCAGATACTGACAGTATAAAGTTTATCTTTGCATCATAGATTTGTAAGTGGTTAAATGTTTTGTGAGTAGAATATATTATTCTATCTGCACCGAACTAAGAATGTTTGTAAGTGTACTCTGATAGCATCGTCATGGATATCTTAGTGGCACACTTATATGATTCAGATACTGACAGTAGAAAGTTTATCTTTGCATCATAGATTCGTAAGTGGTTAAATGTTTTGGGAGTAGAATATATTATTCTATCTGCACCGAACTAAGAATGTTTGTAAGTGTACTCTGATAGCATCGTCATAGATATCTTAGTGGATGCTCTCTTTCAAGCTTTAGAAGAAACTAGAAAAAATAAAACATGTTGGTTTTGTTATTCTAAGCTAAACACTGAATTGTCCTTCTACAATGTGAAACAGTCAACTACAGTCCCTTGCTTGCTAAAAGTCCAAGGTTAATTTCTCCATTTATCTCTTGATCTCCACTATAATTTTAGCACATCTTCTAGCTTAAAAAATCATTTTCTCGGTCTTGCTAATTTGTTCACTCTGTTCCAGAATGCTTTCAAATAGAGAATCAGCTCGACGCTCTAGAAGGAGAAAGCAGGCTCATTTAACTGAGCTTGAGACTCAGGTATATACTCACCACCGGTTGCATGTATTTCCAGTTATCTTCTGGTAGTAGCCTTGTTATATACTGATTATGTATCCTTCTAGGTTTCTCAATTAAGAGTCGAGAACTCTTCTTTACTCAAGCGCCTAACAGACATAAGCCAGAAGTACAATGAATCAGCTGTCGACAATAGAGTTCTTAAAGCTGACGTTGAGACACTGAGAGCCAAGGTAATATAAACCCTAATAGCTGTAGAGCAATATTGGTGCATTTGCAGATCCATGTATCCAAAATAATTATTCATGAGCCACTGAGTTTTCTCAATTTTCTGGAAATAAGGTTCTAGAGTTAAACCATTTCTGAAGAAAAAACACAAAAAATAGTCAATTCCTAAACAAAACCTTCATTACGAGCCAGGAAGTATGTATGCAGTTGGAATCTCCAGGTGCCTTGGCCTGGTGCTTCTAAATGCACATTGGTTAATAATATGGATAGTTTTGGAAATCTAATGGATTGGGCTGATAGCTGTATCCGAATTTCAATACAAGATCTTCTGAATTAAATACCTAGGATTTGGAGCTATTACAAGTTGGCTGATCTTATATACAATCAAAGCATTAACCACTCAGCTAAAAAGTAAAATAAAAATATGTACTTTATATTGAAAATCGAGGATCTTCCCTGTGCTGATTTATACTTAATTCAGCACGCTGTTTGGTTTAGATACAATCTCAAACTAAGGATCTATTCAACGGGAACTGCCTAGATGATGGATGGAACTCACTATTGCCTAAATAAATCTTTGGTCAAGATACAGGAATAAATCTATGTGGTATGCTTTAGCTGGACTAGATTGTGTTGAAGTCACAGAAATTGTGAACCTGTGTTAAACCTTTTTCTTTCAATATTCTGAGGCATTTTTTGGTATGCTAATTTTGGTTCTTATTTTACTGGGCTGAGCCAAAAGACATGGTCTTTTGGTGGTGAATATAACTGTTTTCACTTGTTTAGGTCAAAATGGCTGAAGAGACAGTTAAAAGAGTTACGGGATTGAACCCCTTTTTCCAAGCTATGTCTGAAATAACCACTATGGGCATGCCATCTTTTGCCGGTAGCCCCGACACCTCAGCTGATGCAGCTGTACCAGTGCAAGATGATCCAAATCAACATTATTACCATCCCCCGTCCAATAGCCAAAGTTCGGTGCAAGACCAAAGACTTCAAAATGGTTTGGTGGATATTCCGCCTGTGGAGAACGTGCAACCAAATGCTGCAGCTGCGGTTGGGGTGAGCAAGATAGGAAGGACTGTGTCAATGCAGAGAGTGGCTAGCTTGGAGCATCTGCAGAAACGCATTCGTGGGGCGTCCGGCACCTCCTCAGGTACGGCTGAGCAATGAGGGCTTTGTTAAAGACGTTGGCAGAGACCTCAGTTTTAGTTTGTTAATATATTGAAACTGCTACTGTATTTTTTTGTCTAAATTGTTGTCAGGAGTCAGGATAAGGGTGGATACTTGCCTTAGATTTCTCATTTGTTGATTTTCCTGACACAACTAATCTTTTCTTATTAAGACTCGAGATTTAGTATTTATTAAGACTCGAGATTTAGGATTCTTGATCTGTGTAAGTAATTGATGTTGACAAGCATAGGGTACTAAGTGGGTAATTGTACTTTTTTGGTGTTCAAACTTTTTGAAATTTGATAATTGTTAGGAATTAAAGTGATAATTAAATTTTAGATTTTTTAACGATAACTAGCATTTATCCCATGTATTACACTCTTTATAATATGCTAATGTAATAAGTCATTATAAAAATAGTAATATAATAATTTTAAATAAAATACATAACTATATAAAATATATTTTTAATAAAAATTGTTTAAAATAAAAATACCCCACAATATAAAAATATATTAAATGTTAAAATTTATCATAATGTATGAGACGATAATTCAATTTTAAAAATTAATGTTTTATTTTTTATATATGTATTATGAGTATTAAATTGTAGATCACAAAAAGATAATTAATTTGATATATTTTTCATAAAAAATAGTTTTTATAAAAATTATAAGCATGTGAAAATTAAATTAAAAAAAAAAAGAAAAAATTAGATTGGATATGATACTTTAAGAAATAAACTGATTTAGGTTAGAAAATAGGGCTTCCGATTATAAAAAAAATAGTAAATAAATTAAATTATAGCATAGTATTATATTTAAATTTCAAACGTCATATTTGAGATGGCTTTTGTTTATGTTTATTTTTCAGCCATTGATTTAATTTAGTAATTAAATGGCTCGACTGAAATATTTTTGAAATACTTTGGGACATATTTTTATGGTTCAAGTAAATAATTTTGGTAGGGAAAGTGTGGGACCCAGATTTTATCAATTCAAGATGAAGGTTCAAATTTTAATTATTACATTTTAGGGAAAACAGAAAACCTATCACTAAGAATCAAATGTTAAACACTCAAAGCAATTATGAGAAGTTAATTGGCTAATTGGTTTGAGAAGTTCACAATCTAATGACATAGAACGTTCAAACACGTGCCACCCTGTCAGCTTATCTTGGTACATAAATGAAAGCTAGACTACTAGTTGTTTTGTATAATGAAATTTCCTTGAAAAGATACCTGCAGCAGCAGGGTAAGAAAAGATGCAAATCAGTAACAAGTAGATGCACAAAGCAAGTACCATGGTGTATTGCAGATCATTTTTCAGAATCACATTATACTCTTGAGGTGGCATATCGTTTTTCGAGAATCATACAATCGAATGCCTGTAACAGTTGTGCATCAAATCAAACCTATTAGTTCAACTAATGGCTTTCTCAACATAAGAAGATAGAAGTGTGACCAAATTAACATACTATTGTTTCTTCTTTGGCTTCTTAACCGGAGGATTTGGAGATACTTCATCATCTTCTTCTGAGGTGACTTCTTCTGGTTCGTCAGGGACATCATTCGGGATGTTATGCTTCGTGATGAAGTCCCTGAGGATGCTCATGCTCTGCTCCTTTACTGAAGTTAATTGCTCGGAAATAAGGCCCTTACTTGCCTCAGCAACGTACGTCTCTGATCCGAGGTGGATGGTGGCTTTGACACGTGGTGTGGGAGAGACAGCATTTACAATTTGAGCTTCCATCATGCAAGTCTTCTATATGCCTCCTGCATCATTAAAAACCATGTACAAATGTATATTTGAAGTGAGGCAGCATTACCAAGATTGCTTAGAAATCTCTCTAGTTCATATGCTCCCTTGATCATATAATACTCACAAAGTCGAAATATACTTATCAGTCTCATTCAATCAAATAATTACTATCCCTAAGAGCAGAAGAGGTCTCTGGGCACACTTATCACATGATGATTAACAATAGCAATAACCATATGGCATAAATTCTTCAAAGAGGGAATTATCACCTATTTGGACCAGGACACGAGCACAAACTAGCTATCCGTGTTAACATATCTTAGTGGCTGGCCACTCCCATGGCGAGCAATCAAGGCCCAACCAAACAATCTCTTAAATGTTCAAGCAGAGTCTGATTAGAAGTTTTGAGATGCAAGTTACAACTGATAAACAACCTTCATTGACGTTATTCCTATGTTAAATTAAGTTTTTACTTCCCTGTATAACAAGAAGAGTATCGTGCTGGAAAAAACTCAGGGCGGTACAACAAAACATAGAATTAAGTAGGAAATTAGGTTTTGAGATTGCACAATACAATACAAATGAAAGTTCTTCCATTTTTCGTCTGCTACAGCTTTGGGTATTTGTAGATGAGTTAACTAATAGCCACTGCATATGGAACATTTACTTCACTAATGCCCTAATTACGCACAATAAACCCAACACAAAGGGGACATTTTGCAGCAATCTCACAATCAGGCAACTCGAAAAAAGAAAAGAAAGGAAGGGTAATACGAAGTTCAAATCTGGTTCCTAAGGTCCTGTAGCTTTAGGCTAAAACGGCAAGTAAAGCGCGCGGTTGACCGAAGTGAGGGGCACTAGCCAAAATACTAAAATTGAACACAAGTAGTTCAATTTTCGTCTACTGTCTATGCAACCTCTTTTATTATATGTTAATTTGTTCGTAATATTAAGCAAAATTCACACAGGATAGTTTATTTTACTGATGCAGTGCAGTTTTTATTCAGATTTCAAAACTTATATACCAAAATGAATGAATTGGTTTTCCGGCGGGAACCTCAGCCAGAAATTGAAAAGAAAAGAAAGAAGATACGACAGGCAACGAAAGACGAAAAGAAAGTGATCTTTCCGACTAACCTTCGACCACGCGCAAAGTTCGCTGTCAGATTCTTGCCCTAATTTGGGCATTCTTGCCTTAACTTTTGTGTATTAATTGGATGGGATGGGTGGGCTTTACATGAATTTCTTTGGACCAAGCCCACAAATAATTATTAATTAAAAGGAAAAGGCCCAATTAAAAATAATTTCTGAAAAAAAAATCCTTGTGATATATACAAAGCTAATTCTATATCATTCCTTGTTAAGCAAGAATATATACAGATTAGCAAAGCTAACCTAGAATCAAGTAAGCTAAGTTAGGAAAGTCATCAATCATACAACTCATCTTGGGATGGCGTAGCCTAGAGAATATTCACACAACAATCACAAACAAATTTACATTATATTTCCATTAATGCTCCCCTTAAATTTGGAGCATGGAGATTTCAAATGCCCGACTTGCGAAAGAATAAAGAAAGTTGTGATTTACCAAGAGTTTTGTTCAAAATATCCACTAGTTGTTCACCAAGTAGAATATGAGATGTAGAAATTATTTGCTCTTTATATGTTTTGTTTTTTCATAAAAAAGAGTAGCCGCTGGATATACAGCAACATGACTATCATAAAACAATGGCTTGGGACACACATGTTGTATCCCAAAACAAAGCAAAAAGGACTTCAACCAATTTAACTTACATGTATAGACCTAGTTTTTTGTTTTTTGTTTTTGTTTTCAAGAGACAAGAGAAATAGTCAAATAAAACAAAGTAACCAATCAATGATTTTTGAGTCAAAGGGCAACTTGCCCGGTCACCATCACAAAAGGCAGAGAGTTGAAAATTACTCTCCCTACGTACAAGCATATCCTGTCCAGGACAACCTCTTAGATACCATAAAAAATTCAAAGTTGAGTCCCAATGGTCAACACGGGTGATAAAGTAAGTGTGTTGGCATATATATCGAAAATCTAATGATCTTTAATTACATGCAGGATATGACAAAGATACGAAATCAGGAAGGAAAGATTGGTTGGTTGAAGACATTGAATGAAAGAAGATCAAGAAGATATGCATAATCTTAAAAATATAGAACAAGATATGGGAAGGAAGGAAATCAAACAAAACATAAGATACTCAAAGATACATGCATGAAATAGAAAATTCAATCACCAACTGTCTAGAGATATTCAAGGAAAGAATCTGATCTTTGAAGGAGAGATTTGATAGCAAATCAAGGTTGATATGGTGAGGATATCTTTGTATTCAAGACATACAAGTATAAATAGACTACAGGCATGAGAGGAAGAGTATCTCTGTTACATACATTCATTATCATATGAAGAGAAAGAGACGTCCTATTTGAGAGGAACGATTTTATTTGAGAGCTTATATCGTAGTATAGTTCCACCTAGAAGGCGAGCTGTCAGTGAACCACTCATTGGTTTTCACTGTACTTGGGATAGTACAGCCTGCTGGGCTCGGGAGAATACAGTCTACTGGGCTCGGGAGAGTTCAAATTTCTGCCGTAGGGAAGTCGGCAGCCAAATCCATCTAGGGGACTCGATGGTCAAGTAAGTTGTTAGAAGAGAGTGGTATAGGGTTGGCTAGTATTAGAGGGAGTCTAATGATGTGTAAGTCCAAACTATGTAATTATGGGAACAAACACTCTATCTAATAAAAATACTTGAGAGGAAGAAGAGATTCTTCCTCGAAATTGTTGTAACTACTATTTCGCTTCCGCATAGTTCAATTATAGTTTGAATTAGTACTGAACACAACACACGCGCACAAATTTTGATCTAACAATTGGCACCAAGCAGGTTCCAATTTATTTTAAACAGGTTGATTCAGGGACAAGGACATGGGAACTCAAGAAGGAACATCGATGGGACCTCCTTATCTCGATGGACAAAACTATTCAATCTGAAAATCCATGATGACAATCTACCTCAGATCTAAGTGATGTGGATATGCTATTTTGACAAAGTGTATCCACAAATGAAGGATGGAAAAGATCTAAAAAATATTGACAAGCCAAGAACGTTATGGACCGAAGATGAAAGATGTGCAGAAGATGCAAACTACACAACATTGTATGCTATACTCGCTTCTGTGGATTCAATGAGGCACAAATTGATCATCCACTGTCAAACTGCTAAAGATGCATGAGATACACTTCAAAAACAATTTGAAAGGAACGAATCAATAAGAAAATCAAAACTACAAAGATTGGCTACACAATTTGATGGGATTCGAATGACTGAGGAAGAAAATATCGAAATGTACTATACAAAGTTCAGTGATATTATGAATCAATGTTACACTCTCGTGGATGAAATTTAAGAAAAAGTTCAAATCATGAAAATTATAAGAACACTTACTCCCAAATTCAGGGAAACAATATTGTCTTGGAATCATTCATGAGAGTGATACCGATGTCACTGGATGATCTAATAGGAGAACTCAGAACCTTTGAGATGAACAATGGACTCGATACAGTCAAGGCTGAAGGAATTGCATTGAAGGCAGAATCATCCACTGAAGCTGAGAAAAATGATGTAGCAAACATTGCTGACAAAATGACACTACTGACAAAGAATCATAGCAAGTTCGTCAAAAGTTACAACTAGAGGCAGCAGTTCAACAAAAGTTCGAACTATGGTGATAATACTTGAGAAGGAGGATCCAAAACTACGAACTTCAAACAAGGTAATCGAAAAGATTCTGACCAATGCAATGAGTGCAAGGGTTTTGGACACTATCAAGCTGAATGCCCTAATTTTCTAAGGAAAAACAAACCCGTCAAAGCCACATGGAATGATTCTGAAATAGAAGACGACGAAGAATAAGAAGAAACAAAATACTCAAGCAAATTTTCTACCTATTCATCTTCCAAAGATCTAATGTGTCTTCCCGCCATAGTTCGAACAGAGCATGAAGTCGAATCTTCATACATGCCAAACTTTGATGATCCAACCATTGAGGACTTTATGTGAATGTACGAACTAGTCAATACCAAATGTACACAGGCCATTAAAATAATCAGAAAACTGGAAAAGCAAGTGGAAGAATATAAGAAGAATGGATCTAGTTCCAAACCTGACCGAACTGATATAGCCCGACTGGAAGGTGAACTTCGAACAACTAGAGAAGTAAATAAAAGACTCAATGATGAACTGACCACATCTCAAAGAAAAGTCCAGGAACTTGAAGAGCAAGCTCATACTTGTACATCACGAATCGTCTTTCTCGAAGCCAATCTCAAACTTGCCCACCAAACCATGTTAGAAAAAGAACAGGTAATATCTACACTAAAAGATGACTTAACCCATACCTTGTTTGAATTGCAGGAAAAACAGAGTGAAGAAACATCACTTAAAGCTAAGTTGGACAAGGCCGTTCGAACAATTTAAGGACGGAATAGTGGCAAAACCAAAATTGATGAGATGTTGTCTTATGGTCAACCACATGGCAGTAAAGCTGGCATTGGATGCACTGGAAATGAACGAATTGGAGACACAATCTTTGTACCAGCCAGTTACTCGACGGTCCAACAAGAAGGTCCAAATACTACAAGTGAGTTAGGAAAACAGGACACGAAAGGTACAAAAAAATTCATTCCTATATGTCACTACTATGAAGCACCTGGACACATTCGACCTAAGTGCTACAGAATGAAACATGACCTACAATCAGGTAACATCTCAAATTGGAATATGTTCGGTGTTCCTGTGAAAAGTTCTACATCACCAAAAACTGTGAAGGTGAAGAATAACAACCACAGAATATCAAATAAAAAAATGTGGGTAGTTAAGAATAACACGTGTCTTACATATTTGATAGTCTCTCTTGGTGCGAGCAACACCGAAACTTGGTTTTTTGACAGCGGTGTTCACGTCACATGACTAGAAATGCCACCTATCTAGCTGATATCATTTTGATAAATGGAGATTCTGTGAAGTTTGGTGATGGTAAGAGTGAACGTATCATTGGACATGGGACTCTTAATATGCGTGGTTTACCTAAATTGTCTAATGTGTTTCTTGTTGAAAATCTTAAAGCAAATCTATTAAGCATTAGCCAATATGTGATCAAGGACTACGAGTGAATTTTACTCATGACAAATGCATGGTTATTGACATTGATGATCAATGTATACTCACTGGAACCCGATCCACTAACAACTGCTATCTTTTTTACAGGAATCATGTTTGTCATAATGCAAACACCGGGGCAACCGAAGTATGGTATAAAAAATGAGGACACATTGAATACAACCATCTCATTGCCTTATCAAAATCCCAATGTGTTTGAAGGTTACCTAAACTCCCAAACAGGAATAAGAGAATCTGTGGTCCCTGCCAATTTGACAAACAGGTGAAAAACTCACACAAAGGAACTCATGATGTCTGCACAAAACAGATTATGGCCCTATTACACATGGACCTGATGGGACTGGTTCAGACCGAAAGTACTGGAGGTAAAAGGTATATCTTTGTGTGTGTTGATGACTTTTCAAGATATACCTGGATAAGATTTCTTCGAGAAAAATCAAAAACATTCGGAGAATTTGAGAAACTGATAAAATTACTTGAAAATGAAAAACAGGATTTTGTTGTTCGAATATGAAGTGACCATGGGAGAGAATTTGAAAATAATGCTTTTATTGATTTTTGCACCTCACGTGGTATTACTCATGAGTTTTCAGCTCCTAAAACATCGCAACAAAATGGAGTAGTTTAGAGAAAGAATCGTACTCTACAGGAAATGGTCAGGGCTATAATGCTAGGCAAGAATGTCGCTAAAAATGGTGGGCTGAAGCGGTAAATACTGCATGCTATGTTTCAAACCGTATCTACTTAAGGAAAGGAGTGGGAATGACCTCGTATCAAATTTGGAAAGGCAAAACTCTGAATCTCAGTCATCTTCATGTGCTCGGCTGCAGATGTTATGTATACAATGACTGAGAACAATTAGGTAAGTTCGATGCCAAAAGCGATACATGTATGTTTCTTGGTTATTCTACAAACAGTAGAGCATTTCGTGTATTTAATCTAAGAACTGAAACACTTGTTGAAAGTACTAACATTGTATTTGATGATTCATTGGAAAGAGTGGATATTTATCTAGATGAAGCAGGTTCATATGCTGTGCGGCCTACAGGTGAACTAAATTGTGAAAACACAGGAGATACTGATTAGACTCCAAAAAGCGAAGAGCTTGAAAACCATGAACCTTTCACCAGAGTTCAAAAGGAACATCTGAAAGAACTTATCATTGGAGATCTCGATGAAGGTGTAAAGACACATGGAAAACCAAAACCCGATTACCGCAAAATGGTGGGTTTAGTACATCATGCATGTTATACCTTTATGATCGAACCTAAGAACATAAAAGAGGCTCTCAAAGATGACAACTGGATACTGGCCATGCAAGAGGAGTTGAAACAATTTGCTAGAAATGATGTATGGACACTCGTATCACGACCGGACAATGCAAACATCATTGGAACTAAATGGATTTTCAAAAACAACAGATGAGCATGGAAAATTTACAAGGAACAAAGCCAGATTGGTAGCTCAAGGATACACGCAAGTTGAAGGAATTGACTTCGAAGAAACTTTTGCTCTAGTTGCACGACTAGAATCTATGAAACGTATGTAGAGCAACCCAAAGGCTTTAAAGATCCACATTACCCAAATCATGTATACAAACTGAAGAAGGCATTGTATGGACTGAAGCAAGCCCCGAGAGCATGGTATGATAGACTGACGAAGTTTCTACTTGCACAAGGATGCAAGCGAGGAGGGGTAGACCAGACCTTGTTCACCCAATGGTCGAACAATGACATTATCATTGTACATATTTATGTGGATGACATTGTGGTTGGTTCTACATTAAAAAACAAAGTGAACGACTTTGTCAAGGTAATGCCACAAGAATTTGAAATGAGTATGGTTGGTGAGCTATCCTATTTTCTTGGACTGCAAGTTAAACAAAGCAAAAATGGAATCATGATACATCAAGGGAAATATGCCAGAAACTTGGTAAAGAAACTTGGTCTTGAAGGCTGCAAGATTCCCTAAACACCTATGGGAACCAATACCAAACTATCTAAAGATGAAAGTGGAACTAGCGTTGACACAACATTGTATAGAAGCATGATAGAGAGTCTCTTGTACCTTGCTGCAAATAGACTTGACATAAGTTTTAGTGTGGGATTGTGTGTTAGATATCAATCAAATGCAAAGAAATCACGCCTCAAGGTAGTAAAAAGAATTATACGCTATGTGGCAGGTACTACAGACTATGGACTAAAATATTCTTTTGATACTAATCATATTCTTGCAGGATACTGTGATAGTGATTAGGCCGGTGATATAGACGATCGAAAAAGCACTTCGGGAGGATGCTTCTTTATTGGAAATAATCTAGTGTCATGGCTTAGCAAGAAACATAATAGCATATCCTTATCCACAACAGAAGCTGAATACATTGCGGCAGGGAGTTCATGTTCACAGTTGGTATGGATGATGCACATGTTGTGCGACTACGGTATGAACTTGGACTCAATGAATCTTTTTTGCGATAAGATGAGTGCTATAAATATGTCTAAAAATCCTGTGCAACACTCCCGAACCAAGCACATTGACATCATGTATCACTACATTAGAGAATTGGTTGAGGAAGGTGTTATTATACTTGAACATGTTTCTACTCTAACCCAATTTGCTGATATATTTACCAAGGCCTTGGATTCCCAACGGTTCTCATAGGAAATCATTGGGCATTTGTTGTGCTCAATAATACAAAAAAAAAAAAAAAAAAAAAAAGATGAAAAAAAAGGGGGAAGAGCCTTGAATGATCTCAAGTAGATAAATGAGAAAAAAGGGGGTTGGAGGAAATATTACATAAATTCTCTCCACGCAAGTTTAAAATTCAGTTTCTCTTAAACTTTGAATCCAATATATCTCAATTTATTGTTTTCCTGGAAAGAGCTACGACCTTAAAATAATGCAGTGACAAGCTATCAGCCGTATGATTGAGCATCATGCACAGAAAATGATAGGTTTATGAAAGCTACCAAAGTGTTCTCCTCTGGTTCGCACAAAAGGGGTTATAAGGGATAATTGAGCTCGTCACACAACGTTTTTCCAGTGTGGTTCTTACTTGTGTGGTTTTTGAGCTACTACACAAGGTTTCTGCAGAAGGAGTGATAAAGAATCTACTCTTAAAACTGTTTTATTAAAAAGATAAAAAAAGAACCAAAGAGGCACCTATGAATTGAGAACCTGGATTTGTCTTAGTGTATCCTCAAACTGGATTGCCCGTTGAAAGGAGAATAAAAGTCTGAACTAAATCCTTCTTTTTATTCATTATATCCTCTTTATGTAGTAATTTCTTATTATTTTATTTTAGTATCTCTATCTAGATCTCTCTCTCTACAAACCGACGGGTAAACCATGGAAAATTGGGATATATGAGTAAGTGAGCTTAGTGGCTAGGAATATGAGACTAGTGGCAATTAACCTCTCTCGCATGATCTCTATGGTAAAATCTACATGTAAAGGGAAGTGTTTGAGCAGTATATTTGAACCATATATAGCAGCACTTATTGTCACAGATTACAAAGAGACTTGAATCTTTTGTCTGCCTTGACCATTAATTCATATATGTTGTTCAGTTCCTGTTCGTTGTGATTAAAGATATCTCTCACATTCACCTTGTGTTAAAGACCTAGTCTTTCTGCGATTTCTCTCTTCCATTCTCTTTCGCAGGAACATATGAAATGAACAGGGCGATTGGTCTTAGTTCGATCTCCAGGCAAATCAGTCCTTCTGATATTCTTGAGCAGTCCGTACCAACACTAAAAATGGCTTTTATGGTCTTTCTATGTTCACCAATCCTTTGTCAAATGGCTCGAAAAAGGGGGAGATGAAGACAGTGAATAATCATTAAGTGAAAAAGCTCAAATTAAGGGGGAGTTAGTTGTTAGGGGGAGATAATGCATATTTTGAAACTCTACGTGTGATTTTCTTGTGGTTACTGACTAACTATGCTATATGCATGATTTGGCTGATTCAACATTATGTATTATTCATTAGTTTATCTCTATGTGATAAAATTGCATACTGGAAGTCCTGAGTTCACTGTATGTTCAAACTGTGATCAGATTGCGGTGTTTAAAAATGTTTGCAAGACAGAAGATTTTCGATCCAAATGCCAAAGGGGAAGATTGATAAAGTAAGTGTGTTGGCATATATATCGAAAATCTAATGATCTTTAATTACATGCAGGATATGACAAAGATACGATAATCAGGAAGGAAAGATTGGTTGGTTTGAAACATTGAAGGAAAGAAGATCAAGAAGATATGCATAATCTTAAGAATATAGAACAAGATATGGAAAAGATGGAAAGCAAACAAAACATAAGATACTCAAAGATACATGCATAGAATAGAAGATTCAATCACCAACTGCCTAGAGATATTCAAGGAAAGAATATGATCTTTGAAGGAGAGATTTGATAGCAAATCAAGGTTGATATGGTGACTTTGTGTTCAAGACATACAAGTATAAATAGACTACAGACATGAGAGGAAGAGTATCTCTGTTACATTACATTCATTATCATATGCAGAGAAAGAGACGTCCTATTTGAGATGGACGATTTTATTTGAGAGCTTATATCGTAGTACAGTTCCACCAAGAAGGCGAACTGTCAGTGAACCACTCGTTGGTTTCCACTGTGCTCGGGAGAGTTCACATTTCTGCCATACGGGAGTCAGCAGCCAAATCCATCTAGGGGACTCGATGGTCAAGTAAGTTGTTAGAAGAGAATGGTATATGGTTGGTTAGTATTAGAGGGAGTCTAATGACGTGTAAGTCCAAACTATGTAATTGTGGGAACAAACACTCTATCTAATAAAAATACTTGACAGGAAGAAGGGATTCTTCCTCGAAATTGTTGTAACTACTATTTCACTTCCGCATAGTTCAATTATAGTTCGAATTAGTACTGAACACAACACACGCGCATAAATTCTGATCTAACAATGGGGATCACCCATAAACTGAGCTAATATATGTACGGAGTAACATAATTAGGCTATTTAATTGTCAAGCAGATTAGGTTCCCTACAAGTCGTTGATACTTCTCTGTATCATTAAAGACAACGCCATTGGTGGTGGTGAGATGGTGGTTTTGTTCCATGAGTGTAGAAATAGGGCGTGCTCCATGTAATCCAACCTCACTAACAATGTCAAGAACATATTTGTGTTGTGAAAGAAATAAACCATCCCTCCCACATGCTACTTCAATGACGAGAGTACTTGAGAACACCCAAGACATTCATATGAAACCTCTCACTGAGTTGTGGCTTGAATTTTTCGATTTCTAAAGAAGAACCTATGATTATTATATCAACCACATACATAAGAACATGTAAATCAATATCACTCTTGGAACAACTAAAAAATGAGTAATCACCATAAGATTGTTTAAAACTAGCAAACAAATTCTAAGACTCTTGCCAGAATCCATGCAATGACTTACGTATTGACATACCTTACCCAAAGCAGTATAATTAAAACTAAAAAGGGAGGTTCATGTATACCTCCTCATCCAAATCTCCATGTAGAAAGTCATTATGCACATCCAACTAGTGCATATCGCACATTCTTGTCACCACTATAGCAAAAAATGTACGAACCATGACCATCTTAGGTATAGGGGAAAATGTTTCATATTGAAGTCAATTCCTGCAACTTGCTGATTTGTGTATACTACTAAGCATCCCTTTAATCGTTCAACTATACCATCAGATTGATACTGGACTTTATAGATCCACTTACATCCGATCACCTTCTTTCTGGGTGGAAGGTCTTCTAAAGTCCAAAGTTATATTCTTTTCAAGGGCATTTATTTCTTCCTTGATTGCTTTATGCTACCCAAGGTCTTTAACAACTTCTTTAAGGATGTGGGTTCGGTGCCTGTAGTAATTGCTGTCAAAAAACAAGTGTCTTACAAAAAACCTCACAACTTACATATTAAGCCATGGGAAAAGAAGTGTTCTAGGACTTTGATTGAATAGTTGTAGGTGATGTTACAATGTTTATAACTCAAATAGTGTTGGTGATGAGGGCCTTTAGTTTACTAGAAGCTTTCTTCATTCGATGACCTCGACTAAATTTTGCAGAATAATTTCTTCATTAGTCACTAACTTTCCCTTTATCCAAAGTTGCACCAACCCTAAGTTGTTGACACCTCCAAATCGCTACCTGTAGGTGGCACGAAGTATTGTATAACCTCCACAGCCCTGCCACCAACCAATGATAATCGGACAAGCGGATCAAAGCCACACCATTAATTTTTCCTGCCACAACAAAGTCCTCTTTACTCCCCTTGCTAAGGAAGTATCCTCAAACTAATTCATAGCATTGTATTTCAAAGACATTACCAGTATTATTCAAATAGACTTCGTTAACAAAATGGAATTTTTTTAAAAACACATCTAGAGTTATAAAGAACACCTTTTCTCTAAATTATACACACATCTGACGGATACCCCTAAAACATATATTGTCGAGAGCGAGCACCAAACTTAACCTTCACACGCGGTTGGTTTTTGCAAAACAAATAGAACCAAATATGCGAAGGGCATCATACTACTCGATCCCACTCAAACCCGTTTATGTTATATAGCTTAAAATTTTTTTGGGTATTTAAACATATAATATATAATTATAAAAATACTAATATTTATATGTACAAAAGTATGTAAATATGTGCATTTGGGTAAAGATGCGTAAATATATAAAAACTGGGCTTAATTGCCAAAAAAAAAAAAAAAAACACACACACACACACACACACACACCAAGTTTATGGTTTTAATCCCAAATTTTATATTGTTGCAAAACATCACCGACCTTTAATTGTTATTCCAAGTCAAAGCGACTATTCAAAAAATTGTGTTGAAGTGTGTGTTAATTAATAAGTCGTTCAACATAATTGTTGATTTTATAATCTATGCAATGGAGAGAAATTTTAGGGAGAAACAAAAATAATATATTTAATTTTTGTGATTTTTTCCTGTGTGTTCATGTGTTAGGGATTTTTATTTAGTCGTGAGCTCAATTAATTGATGTATAGCGTGAAAGTAACTGAAATTCTTTTAAAAAAAAATTGGAGGTTTGATTTTTTAAGAAAAATGTAATTTTCATACTTATCCTACTACATGCTGTCCTTGTTGGTAGGTCTAATAAGTTTCGGCCACTTATTAATCAACCAACACTTCAACACATATTGTTGGATAGTTAACCTATGCTTTGACTTGGAATAACAATTCAATTTTTTTTTCTTTTTCGCAACAAATTTAAAGTTGGAACTGACGCTTTTTTTAAAAAAAATTATTTGAAAGATATTACACAGACACACACACGTGTGCATATATGTGTGGTTTTAAATTGAACCCCTTCTCGTCCCATATTTGAATATAAACATTTGTATCTAGACTACCTTTTTTTTTCTTTTTTTCAAATTAGTCAAATGAGACCATTTATTTATAATAGTGCTACACCTTGTATTCCAATTCTATTAATACAAACTACATTCTTATATCTAGTTTCAATTGAGTTCGAAAAATTTAGCTGCTATTTAGTCAAACTTATTAACTGGTGTCTGTAGTTTAGCAGCTATAAGGAAAAGGTCGTAACTAAGTTACACCACTCGATTAGAAACTCCAAGCCGCAATCAAGTAAAAGTTACTATGTTCATTACCTAACTACAAAGTTTTAGCTATGTTAAAGTTCAAAATTTATTTGTTTAGAAAACTATAATTGTAATTTAGAATTAACCAAAGATCTATCATCCAGGTCAGATATATATTGCATAACCAAAATCTAAATAATCTCCAGTGGTACGCTGGAGTGGTCATGGAGTGAGAAAAGCAGGCTGCAGTAGTGCTGGAGCCTGCGTCAATGTGAAGCACCCATTTTTTTTTAAATGCTGTAAAATTGGTCTACGCCTCTATTTTTTTAAAATATATTGTTTATATGTTTCTTAATATTTGTATTGAATAATACATTTTTTGTATTATAATTAATTTAATTTAATTAATCTTAAACTTATTTTAATTAAATATGAAAAAATATTAATAAAAAGGTATAATTTCAATTGTAAATAAAAATAGTACAATAAAATTTTAAATACTTCACATAAATTAAGAAATAGATAAAATTACAAATAGGAAAAACATACAACGACAACTAAAAATTATAAAGTTACAAACAAAATATAAAATTACACAATATAACTAAAAACACAATTACTTAATAGAAAATACACACGATACTAAATTAAAACCCAATTACTAGTAATCAGAAAGACCACCTCCAAACCCTCCAAGGTCTGGAAAAAATTTCAGAACACGTTATATGTATTCGTGTGTTGATTTGCTGGCATAGGTTGTGTCCTCTTGTGCATAATTTTTTGTTGCTCCAACCTCAAGTATTCACGTAGGGCAAAATCAACGACGATGTCTAAATTCATCCTTAAAGTTGTGTTCTCGTCTTTGATCCTTTTCAATTCATTTCTTTCATTGTGCATCGCTATCTCATAATTTCTCAACTCAATCTCACGAGCTTTTAACTCATTTTCACAATCTTTACTTGAGGTTGCACATACCAATACTTCTCTAGGTGAAACATTTTCTTGTTTTTATCATTTGTAAAAAATCATCATCATCATCTTCTTTTTGTTTCTTTTTCAATTTTGACTTTTTCACCCCTCAGGTCTTTTTAACGAAAAACCACCACCACTTCTAATATTGTCATCATTTAAATCAATAGAAAATGAATTCAAAGAACGATTAGGGGAAAGAGGGGATTCTGAAAAATTATCTGGAGTTAGCTCTTCAGCTTGCACAAACGGTTTTAAAATAAGCCACACATGGTCGAATTTGAACCCAGTCTCATATCATTTCATCGACCTCATAATCTCATTTGCACGCTCCAACTGCGTAATTTAGAAACAATATTGAAATCAAAATATTCTATATGACAAATGAAAAAATAAAGCATAAATAACAACTTACAATTGTTTGTTTGCTTGCACCACTAGGATTCAACAACTCAATTTGTTGCGAACACTCGTTAAATTTTCTCACATGTTTGAGAATGGTCTGCATGCGACATTGCTATGATCGTTTGTTACGATCTTGCATCCTGATGCTTGGTTTATCGAAGTTGTATTTTTCTACAAACGACTCCAAATAGACATCAACAAGGTGTCAATCTTCAGCTGAAGTTTAGTTAGTGTTGCGTGGCTTAGACATTTGAGAGAAGAAAACAAAAAATGTTGTAGATAAAAAGAAGTTGGTGAAGTTTGTGAGGAATGCTATGTAGTATGACATATATTTATAGAAATTCATTTAAAAAAAACAGATAACAATCCAACGATTTTTGTTGAAAGCACACAAATTGTGCTTTTTGCAACTCTTTTTCTAATTCAAAAAATTGGTGTAGGGTTGAGATTTAAAAATCAAAATTATCTAACGGTTGAAGTTGAATACATATGGATTGTGCTTTTGCAACTCTGTGTGCCTTAAGACTATGAATGTGCGACTTGGATTAAAAGTTGATGTGGGTTATCAACGACTAATATTGAAAGCTCAAAGATTGTGCTTTCTGAAACTCTATTTTCAATTCAAACAAGTGGTTGATAGTTGAGATTTAAAGATGACAAAAATCTAACATTGGTAGTTGAAAACATGTGAATTGTGCTTTTTGTGGCTCTTTGTTCTTTTAAGACTGAGTGTAGGGTTGTTGGAGTATGTTGGAATAACATACAGATAATCATATAATGATCACATGCTCCAACCATTTTCTTCACATTAATTTTTTCATATCCTCAATTCATTTAGTCATTTTCTATTGAAAATATTTTTCTAGTATACTCTTTTTGTCTCTAAGAAAAAAATGAATTTTCATTCTGCTGATCCTTCTTTTCCGTCAAGTTCATCTAATGATGAACATCAACAGTTGATTGGTAGTGATTGTTCCAATGTGGAGCAATAGGCGTTGTTCAACAAATATATAATAACAATCGTATGTTAGCTGAAGATCGGCGTCGAAGGGATGAACCCCTTTATGGAGGCTCAGTTCGGGTCGTAGGATAATATATCGTGATCGTGAAACAACAACTCAAAACCTTTTCAGAGACTACTTTTTTGAAAATCCAAGGTTTAATGAAGATCACTTTCGTTGACGTTATCGAATGTCACGAAATTTGTTTCTCCGTACTGTTCATGCTGTAAAAAATCATGATGTATACTTTCTGCAGCGAAGAAATGCAGCCGGACAACTTGGTTTGTCCACACTCCAAAAAGTAATTGCAGCACTCTAAATGCTAGCGTATGCAACTGACGAGTATATCAAAGTTGGAGAGCCTACTGCAATTGAATGTGTAAAAAAAAATTGTCGTGCTATTATGGGGATATTTGGTGGAGAATATCTAAGATCTCCTACCGCTAATGATATTGCAAGATTACTTTATATTGGTGAGCAACGTGGATTACCATGAATGTTAGGAAGTTTGGATTGTATGCACTGGAAGTGGAAAAATTGTGGCATGGGCAGGACAATATGCTGGTCGAAGTGGATCTCCAATAATTATTCTTAAAGTTGTGGCTGATTATGATTTGTGGATCTGGCATGCTTATTTCGGGATGCTAGGATACAACAATGATATTAATGTATTGGAGACACCCACATTTTCTCTAACATTGGTAACGATATTGCTTTCTTGCATGTTATGTCATTTAAGGAAGAAGTACAATATGAGGTATTATTTAACTGATAGTATATATCCTAAATGGGCAACTCTTGTGCAAACGATCCATGCACCAAATGATTCACAAAAGAAATATTTTGCAAAGAAACAAGAAGCATGTAGAAAGGATGTGGAACATGTATTTGGAGTCCTCCAAAGTCAATTTGCAATTGTGGCAAATCCAACACGTTATTGGACTAAAAATGATTTGAAAGATATTATGTATGCATGCACAATAATGCATAATATGATAATTGAGGATGAACGAGAACTTGATGCCCCAATTGAAGAAGCAAGAGAACTGTCATCTCCGGAGGTCGAACTTGTTGAAAATGAAAACATGCATTTTCAAAATTTTCTGGCTTGGTTTAGATAAATTAGAGATGCAGAAGCTCATTTTACACTTAGAAATGCATTACTTGAGCATTTGTGGGCATAATATTCTAATTTGGAAATTTAATCTTGTAAACGTGTATTTTTATTGTACTATTATTATGAAGTTCATTTTTAATTTTGCATTATTGTTGCTTGATATTATATGTATTTTTTATATATAATTAATTTTATAAATAAAAAATTAAAATGTTACATACAAAAAAATTACTTTCAAAATATTACATATAATGTGTTTAACAAATATGAAGTAATATAGATTAAAAATAAATAAATTATAAGGAATATTATGAAATATTTTTTTTAGTGCAGAAAGTTAATACATACGGCTGGAATGGATTGTAGATTTTGTACTAAAATAGTGCAAAATCTGCACTAGAGTTGTGCAGACGGCTGGAAATGACCTTAGAAGGTCATACATAACTAAAAACAAATGCTTCGATACACCAAATCTATGCGATAGTGCAACTGGTTCGATAGAGAAAAATGACAAGGAACACAGTTAGAACCAAACATCAAATTCATTGTAAAAATAATATTACAAGTAGACAAAATTTAAAATTCTACATTTATATCTAGCTCGAACTCGGTCAATACAAAATCATAATTTTTTTTTTTTCACAAGAAGATCATCCTAGTCAAGCATGATATATCAAACCCTATACATTCCATAACTAGAAGTCTTAGTTGCAACAGAGGGGTACTCATCAACATCATACATGGAATTTATCTTAGGATTCACAAACCTATTATCACAAGACAATGCACATGCCACCTCTCCATGCACCTCCTCATCTCCACCTTTTAATTCTTCCTCACTTACCCTAAGTGGACAAAACATCTTGATGAACAAACAAATTAGGCTCGTGGAGACAATGTTCAAACACACTATGAAAACAATTCCAATCAGCTGAACCCTCATTTGTCGAAGCCCGGCCCCCGTTCGCCCCGTCTGGAGGGCGTACGCGAGGCCAATGTACTTCTCCCAGTCAGGCACATTGTAGAAGAGCCTGCTGAGTCTGGGCACGGCAAATATCCCGGTGAGGATGCCACCTAGAGTTCCAGCCACGGCGTGCGTGTGGAAGATAGCGAATGTGTCGTCGACGTGGCGTAGTAGAGCAATCTTGTTGTGGAGCACCGTGAGTGAGTACCAAGGTAAGCTTCCGGAGATTATGCCCATTAAGATGGCGGCCCAACACTGTACTACTCCTGCATTCATAATAGTACCAACTGAGCTACAATCGATTTCTCTAACCGCTCTCTTTCTATACAAGCTAAGTGAGTCTTATGAGGTTGGCCGTCCTATAAAACTACTAAATCTGGCCCATAAACATCATAGGTGGATAGTACAGGTAAAACATAGGTCATGAAATTCCGACCAAATACCTTTCTAAATCTTAAATTTTCCACATATGGTCATTTATATTGCTAAGGTAAAATTCAAGTTTAGTTTGTAAAATCAGCCCAAATATTTGTTTTCATGTTTGATGTAAGATTGAGAAACTTTTTTTTATGCTGCAGATCGGATCTTCTATTTGAAAATCATGTATGTTTTGAAATACAAAATCCCTTGCAATAAAGGAGCATACAAGGCCAGTGATGATTCCATTCACAACTCCGACGGCTGAAGGCTTCCCACACACAGTAATGTCCAGAAGAAGCCAAGTGATGAGGCTGGTGGCCGCGCAAACGTGAGTGTTGATAACGGCCAGCGACGCCACTGTGCTGGCGGCATACGGTGCTCCGCCGTTGAATCCCGTCCACCCGATCCACAGCACGCCGGCGCCGGCCAACATCATTACTGTGTTGTTTGGCGGAAATCTTTTCCTGTCGTCATCGCTCCTTGGGCCGACCTACATCCGCGGATATGGTTGAATTTCTTACATTAGCAAATCAATTTCAAATCAACTTTAGAATTACGCATGAATCAAGAGTACTGTGGGAGTGAGTTTTACTATTTATGTTTGGATATATATATTTTTTTTTAAATCAAAATTATGCCCCTATCCAACATATACTCTCTAAATTTACGTTTTTTTTTTCTTTTTATTATTATTATTTTTTATAATGATCAACAAATTTTATTTTATTCTATATTTAATTTAGGTGAAATTTTAGAAAGTGTCGGAAATTACTATTGTGATAATACGGTGATTTATATGACAAGTGAATTTAGGAGTGCCACGCTAATAATTTTCAAGAGGTTTTGAAAATTCCACAAAGTTGAACTTAAATAAATAAAATCAAAAGCTAATGATCATTATAAATTATATATTGGACACGATCAAAACTATACAAAACATGTGTCTTTTCTTATTAATTTTCAAAGAAAAAGTAGAGAATTATATCTTATAGCATTGGAATAAAATAAAGAGTTTATAACATAGTTTTAACTTTTGTAAATTTTAATTTTTATGAATTATGACTCATTCTTTGTAGGGAATTTGAGTTTGGATTGAGGTAGAATACCAATAATATTATTCAAAACGTAAGTTGTTAAAATATTAATTTGTTGCTTAATTTTTTGGGTAATATATAAAAATTAAAAATTAAAAAATAATTGAGTATGTTTCAAGTCGAAATTGATTGAGTTGAATTTTGGTTGAGCCAAATTTGAAGAGCTCAGCATATTGAAACCCTTTGCCTTTTTTCTTCTTCTTTTTTTTTTTTTTGGTAAATGATTGAATGGCTATATATAAGTGTGTGTGTGAAGATACGCACCCAATAAGCAGCAGTAAATCCAGCAACACCAGAAGAGAGATGAATAACAAACCCTCCTGCAAAATCAATCACTCCCATCTTCGCCAGCCACCCATTCGGGCTCCACACACTGTACGCCCCTATCGTATACGACACCGTATGCCACAGCGGCACAAACGCCATCCACGCCGCGAACTTCATCCTCCCCACCACCGCCCCGCCTATCAGAATCGGCGTTATCGCCGCGAACCCGAACTGGAACCACACCATCGTCGCCGTCGGAAAGTACCCCAGAAATGCCTGCTCTAAGAGGAATCCGTCGTCCAGAGCCACCGACGGCTTTCCCAAAAACTCGACCAGTTCGTCGCCGAACGACATCCGGTAACCCCACCCCACCCAGCAGATTAAAGTTGCGGCAAATGCGTAGACCGCCATGAGGGAAGAGTTGACCGCCCATTTCTTCTTCGCCATGCCTCCGTAGAGGATCACTAGTCCCGGTACAGACTGCAGCGCCACCAGCGTGGCGGCGGTGAGCTGCCAGGCGTTGTCGCCTTTGTTCATCCAGTCGGGGTTCGACTCATCGGGTCGGAGATTTGGAGGTAGCTCCATTGATGCTTCTTGCTCGATTCTGAATTTCGTGAGATGAAGAGTTGTATAAAGGTGGAGAGTATGGTCATGCAGGCAAATGGCATTGCTGATTCACTTCAAATTTCGTCTTTCCCGTTGGAATGTATTTGACGTCATTGGCCGGCTCCGCTTACTACTACCCCAATAAACAGTCTTCATCATTTATTTTCTGAATATTTCAATTTTATATTCTCTCCCTTCCAAAAAAAAAAAAAATTCACACACATGAAAGAATCTAATAAAATAACCCATATTTTTATTTATGTTTAATTATTATAAACCTAAAATTTTAAAACATCCATTTCAAAATATTTTATATCACTCATTATAAACGTATTTTTATTTACTTTTTAAGACTCGTGATATCTTTTGGTGATCTTAATATTATTGATCGTGTAGAACAATTTTGAATCTAGGCGTCAATTGGAGAATATCTCAAATCTAATTTCAAGATTCAAGAACTTGTTACAAACATTTATTTTTAACATTACATAATTGATTTTATTTATGCCGCTCTATTATTATATTAATTTTTTTTAAAATTGGAATGTAACCGTGATATAGCACTAGTGAATACTTGGGAGGAAAAAACAACAATCAAAAGAAACCACAATTGGGTTTCCATTAATTATCTTGAAGAAAATGAGCTCTTTAATTATATCAAGTGAGGTATAAGAATCCAATATGAAGGAATAAATAGACACACGTACAAGCATTTAATGTTTATATATAAATTCAACTAATAAAATAGAAATCCACGATTCTGCCCTCTATTTCACCAACGAAATTAATTACATGGGTTTAAACAAGGACTACTAAATTTTCTCTAAGATTGTTAATTATATGGCAGGTTTTTATTATTTATAACAAATTATTTAATCAACATATTAATATATATATCTACAATACTTAGAAGAACATTATCGCACGTGTATATTAATTTATTACCAATTTCTTCGACCACAAACATCAACTTCCAATTCCAATAAACTATTTGCATACCCTTGTCCTCAAAAGTAATAATTAAGAAGCAATGAATGCTCCCCAAATAAAACCATTTCTTTTGAAAAGAAAAAAACGATCCAATAAGAAATCAATAATAATAAAAAAAGATAGAAGTGATATAAATCAAAGTTGATGTTCGCTGTGTCATTATCAACCGTGAAAGTTTCCACATTTAAAACAAACAGCAACAGATAGTTCAAACCTTCAAACTTTGAGACATTTTCATGCTCACAAGAAAATGTAGCATAGCATGAATATCTTCTACAATAATAACAACGCAAACCACCAATGAGACTCAAATCTTTTAAATATTTATTCAAATTACCCAACTCTCCCACAAACATTTCATTTTTGGTCAATCCATGTAAACCACCATTTAGATTTCATCATTTACAAGTGATATTTACTTTAATCTTTTTCTTCAAAAAAGTCATTGAATTTGAATACCCCTCCTTAAGAGTCCTGAATCTATAACTATTTAAACCAGTCCTAAAAGGTCAACAATGTTTCGATCTTTCAACTCGGTAAATTTCATTGACAAAAGAGCTGCGCATGTAAAAATACAAGAGATCAAATTTCACCCACCCTACCTTTGCTAAGAGGAATCATATATAAAATCGTTTAGGTTTTGCCAATTTGTTCCATTTTTAAGCAAGGCACTTCATCAGTTGGAAATGTAAAGGGGTGTTGTGTATAATGACCACACAAGTTTTTCCTACAAGGAAGTTCCTGACTGTAGAGTCCACAACAGGAAATGGGATTTGTCATCAACTTCTCTTTCTCTGTTTAAACAACAAGAACTGAATATGCTTCCATGCAAAATAATTTGTCCCAATCTATTGCTCATTCAACGGTGATCAGTGATCTTCAATCTTCTTCAGACCTTTCATGTCCGTTGTTTCCACCCTGCAGCATTTAAAAAATGAAACAAAGTCAATCAATTGAGCAACAAAATACGGACCAACATAATCAATTTTTTGTAAGCATATTTTGATATTAATAAATGAACAGACTCGTTTAAAAAGGCATACAATTATTTCAATTTTCCATGGAGCAGAAAGCTGTCTGTAAATCAATTTTATTAAAGAAACATTTTGTAAGAGAATAATTTAGAGTTATGCCGGCTTGGGTAAGGCTTAACAAGCTTCCTCAATCTGTATATCAGTGTTTTTGTGCTCTAGCCCAGAAATACGGGTAATCAAAGAAGTTCTTGAGGACTTTTCTCTCCTTCTTAATAGTTTCCACATACATCATAATTAAATTACTGACTACTTTCTAAAACTGATACAACATAGGTGTATCTCCAACTCACCCACTCATAAACACTATAGTCTCCTTGCATCTACCCATGTCCCACAGCTTTCTTCAGATCTCCACACAATAAAGTGGACAATACAACAAAGGTGGCTCTTGCAGAATCTGTTGAGACTTTTTACAACTAAGTGGGTCTCTTCACTGACCATGATTATTTGGTACTAAACGACCCAAAATGCTTGGGCTCAAATGAACAAGCAAACGAGTTAAAAGTCTTTAAATTATACGGACTTTCCAACCAAATCTATTTCAGATTGGAATTTATATTTAACTCAAGAGCAACTGATTGGTCCAAAAACTCTGTTCGTTATAGAGTCCTCTCATACCTTCACATGCTACTGAATCAGCATTAATAAGTCATTTCATGTCATGATAGCATTTTTATATTTAATTTCAGTTTGAGCAATATAATTTTCAAAACTGCAAGGAAAATGATATCCTTCTCTTCAAGTGAGGAAAACATACACCATTAGTTCTAAATATTAGTAATGATCAACTTTGTCGAGGTACCATCTATCATGAAAATTTTGAGGTAGGATCCAGTGCTTGAAAAGGCACAATGCGCCCCGAGGCGCCAAACCCCTTTCACTGCATAGGCGCAAGGTGTGAGGCGAAGGGTTCGCCTCACTCAAGTGAGGCGCCCAAACTAAAAAAAAACATGTAGATATATATAAACACATTTAACCATAATAAAAAACATAATACATTCATCAAAACATGATCCAAAACATTAAATATAGAAGTTCAAGACATAATAATTAGGCATAATCACTAAGGCAAGGCACTAATCATCATCATTATAGTTCATGTCAAATTGTGGATTATCATCGGATTTGTATCCATCCACATCTTCTTCTTTTGCATCATCTGAATCCCCTCCCATATCTTCCCATTCATCTACCTCATCCACAAGTCCAAAAGAACTAGATCTAGATGATGATATTTTAGAAGTCTTTGAAGTTGTTGCCCTTCTAGTATATGTTCTAGTGGTCCTAGTAGGTTCCTCAACTCCTGCAGTTGCTGCAACATCATCCCCATCTTAAACTATCTTCCTCAAACACTAGTTCTTCTTGCAGGACTCCAACTAACTATTCATTACTTTCATCAATTTCATTCAAAGCAATTGGAGGGTCGCCGGCGGGAGGGTTGCCGGTGGGAGGGTGCAGCAAAGTGGAATCAGGAAGAAAGGGTGCAGCAAAAGGCGCTGGGGTTGGGGGATAGGGCTGGACTGGACGGTTGGTGTTTGGTGGGTTAGGGTTAGGGATACATGACATAAATATATTTAATTTATTAATAAAAAAAAAAAACCCAGATGGGGCGAGGCGCACCTAGGCGGCGCCTGCGCCTCACTGTGAGGCGCCTCGCCCAAGCTCGCCTTGCCTCACACCCCTAAGGCACCGTGGGCCGAAATATTGGCGCCTAGCGCCTAGGCGCGCCTTTTTAAGCACTGGTAGGATCTACATTATTAGGTGTTGGTTATGGATGACCTCTTGAACCTCAGAATAATTGGATAGTTCAGGTACAACTCGATTAGCCCCAAGACCCATTATTCAAGTCTAACCAGCTCCTATGCCTTCCACCCATCATCTTATATCTCTTGTCAAGTTTAGAACACGACTTGATCAACACGTATCTATAAGCATCTATAGTCAATAATATTATTTGATGAGAATATTAGTTCAAAGCATTTATAGAGCAACATAGACTATTCTTATGAAATATATTCCACTTGCAACATTGTTAAATAGCATAAACTGATAAAGATCTCATATACATCACAAATATTAATTCAAGGAAGACAAGGCATATAGATTCTGAGAATTGGTATAAAGCTTCCTCAGTTGATCGCCGAACTAAATTTAGGACAGCATGATAATTTAGAGAATTTGCTAACTGCATAAAATGCGATATTCGAAAGAGTGCTATGAATAACTTACGTTGTTCCATAGAGAGCAATCTTTTGAACTTTTGTGGTTTCAGAACCAGATTGATTATCCTCAATGAAAATTGTCAAGCTGATTCAGAACAATTGGTGAGATCACTCCACACTTTGAAATACAAAATTAAAAACGAATGTATAGTGGCATAATGGCAGAAAACACACCTGCGAACATTCTGAAACTTGACATACTTCACGATGACTGGTTTTCCCTGCAGAGATTTTAGCATATCCAGCATCACATTTCTCTACTATGTTATCTCAACCACAAACCAAAACAAGGTTTATCTCATGCAACCATGACGATACTCCAGAAGCATTGAAGTTTACCTTAAGGTGATCCGCAGATAAAACAGCTGTGTCGCTTGGGGGGTAATCATTGACATTACTGTGAACTTATTATAATCAGAAAGAGTTCAAAATAGCTACTGAAACGTTACTCGACATAAAATAAGTAAGATCCCGAAAATACCTGAATCCCATGTGTTCCTTGTTAGCAAAAAGCTTCACAGTTTTTGGACCTGGAAATTTGTAAAATCAAATTAGTAAAGATTGAATAAAATGAATGAATCAGTTTATCATAGATCACGTAAGTTCTTACAAATGAAGCACTACATATAAGGATCCAATACGTTACGGTCACAAGCCATGGGGGTTAAAATTTGTCAGTCTGGGTGTTCATGGACATAAACTCCAGTAAATTGCAACGCACAGTTAAATCACTGGCACTAAGGCATCTATCCTTCTTAAAAAAAGTATCTTCCCAAATATATATATATATATATATATAAATTAAACATAATGTTGATAAAAGTATCTTATCTTGAAATCTAATTAAGTAATGCCTATAAATCATGAATCGTCTATCCCAATGTCTAATTTTATGTGTCAAACAAGGTATATATATAGCTAATTTTAAGAACAGAAACAGATGAATGAATCAGTTGAGACGAATGAGTCAGTTGAGAAGGGGGGACTGAAGGTGCCAAAGATTAGAATCAATTAACCATCAGGCAGCAGGTTCTAAGCCTAACGAGATTAGGCAGGGCTGATTTGGCTGTCTCCAAATGATACTTGGTGCCTTCATGAGGCTAGGCGAGGTTGTAGAACACTGATCATAGTCAAATGATAATATAAAATTTAAAGCATAATAGGAAGCTTAACAATAAAAGAGACTTACGTGCTAAAATCGACATTCGTTGTAGATGTAAGAAATGAGTTTAAATTAGAAAGAAAGGCAGTTACCTTCCTCCTCTGGGCCTTTAATAGCAATAGAATGCAGTTTAATAACTTGATTAAAAGGAATATATATTAACAGCTGCTCATCCGCATCACTTTCCAAATTCAAACCATCATCTTCCCTGTATCCCTGATTTGCAAAAGAAGATAAACCAATCATAATCTAGAATGCACTCAGTATAGTACCCAACTCAGTATGCAGCCTCCCCCTCCTTCGGCTTTTTCTAACTCAAAACCCTAGTTTTACTCTATCTTAAGGACCAAAAACTGAGAAATTTATAAAAAACGATTTTGTTTTTATGTTCTTAATATAAAATTACATAAAAACGTTTTAGAAAGTGCTGAGAAATATGAGATCAGAAAGAGCGTCATAGGCGCACTTGCAAAGGCACCAGTGGTGCTTAAAGGTGTGCGCCTTTTGAACTGCGCCTCAACTGTGCAGAGCCGCAGTCCTCCTAAACCTATACCCCTCGCGCCTTGAGCGTGCCTCCAACAAGTATCCCATATCCTACTCCTTCAAACCAAATTCCCTGATGGACAAAACCCACCTCTATTGCGAAGCCACAAAAGATGTAGATGCAACATGTCAATAGCACTAGAATGAAGAATGGAGAAGAGAAATGATAAATGATAATCTAGATAGTTTTGAAATTATATAAAGCCAATAAATCACAAATAATTTCTTCACATTATAAAAATATAGTAATAGAAAAAAATTAAGAAAGATTGACAAGACATTGAAAATAAAGAATCCAAATTGATAAACAAAAAATAACCGTTGAAAAAGTGAGGAAGCCAGTGGACATAGATGTTTAAAACCCTCTATAAGAAACTTGCTATGCCTAGTTTGTTTAGTGTCTGACAACCACTTCAACCTAAGAAAACTAAGGAACAATGAAGACGCATCTTTAGATAACCACTTAGACTCCTGACACAACCTTGCTCATGTCAGTAGAAAAAAGAAGTATTATATATGTGAAACATGATTTGAGCACAATAATAAAGCATTCGAACCGGAGAAGCCATAGGTCATAGACATTGTAGAAATGTTGGAAACCTTAACAGAAGTGGATGTTGTAACCGATTCTTACGTATGCTCAAATGTGATTTTAAGTGAAAAGTTGATTAGAGTCATCGGACACTGCAGATAAGAAAAGATGGGTGAGAGGTTGCAGTGAGTAGCCTCTAAAAAGAATTCATTTGTTGGTTAATTAAAAAGCAGTTCCTGAAAGTCATCTCAAAAGGGCGCCCTCAACACTTTCATAAGTAACAAATAATTTGAAAAACTGAGTTAATTTCATAACAAAAAAAAAAAAAATTCTTTTGTCTGTCATTGCTTCATAAGTAACAAATTTGAAGCATAATTCAATGGATAACCAGGGACAACATGCTTTGCAGAATGGGCAAATTTCTTATTATATCTTAACTCTCCCTAGTCTCTCTCATCACATTCTCCTCACATCAAAAGTCACTAATTCTAACTAGACATAGTATAAAACTTTATAATTTCATACAGGAGCCGACCCCTAAGAGTTTCTCCCACAAGAAGCTATTTTGGCATTTGGCGTAAGTTTTCTCCCTCCCCCTCCAGCAGTACTTCATTCTCTGCACCACTATGAAGTTTTTGAAAATTTTGCACCACTTTTACCTCAGATTTTTGATTGCGCTACTTTTTTTTCTTTTTCTTCTTTATATGATTATATCTTTTTTTAATATTTAATATTGTAATATTTTTTATCTCAATTATCCAAACTGAAATTAAATCAAGTTTTTTGAAAATCATATGATGTGTAATTTAAATAATAATAAAAATATAATTTAAATAAGTATATGAGATTTTAAATATTATATACAAATTTAATAGAATTGAATAATATTACTCAACATTCAATTTTGCATATATATTTTTTAAATATGATAGTTTAAGAATATAAGTAAAATAAATATTATCTCAAAATTTAATGTTAAATAAAATTACATATATAACATTTTTAACAAATATTTAGTAGTAAAAATAAATATTAAAAATAAAGAAAATAAAGATTATTGTGTAATATTATTTTTTAGAGGAGAAAGTAATGCAAACTGTTGGAGAGAGCATGCAAATTTTATGCTAAAGTGGTGCAGAATTTGCACTAAAGTAATGCAAACTGCTGGATATGGTCTAAACCTCACAAGTACCTCACTGACTAGCATGCTGCAATTCTAAATTTCTTGCAACCTAGCTTACAAAATCCTCATGCCTGCGATCTTAATGAAACAAAAGGACAGATGTCTCCCACTAAAAAATCTTAGATGAAATTTCCCATAATACATCTATCATCAATCAATTTTTTTTTTCTCTACTAGGAATTTTTGAAATTGTAGATTCCATATCATGTCTGCACTATTTTCTCCTGAGTAAGAATCAGACACATGAGCCACAAGCATCTGAACCCAAAAGAGATTTTCCAATTAATCCATGACTATGTAAACCTTTTTTTTTTCTTTCCCAATAGTGCTATTCATGAGAGTTGAATGATTCAGCTTCTAACTCAAGAGCAAAGGACATAATTCTACTAACTTTGGCAATTCCATTAAATCATACAGTTCCCAAAAATGACGCCAATAAAAACGTGAAGCCTCTTAATAGCTCTTTCAATTATACTTTTTGGCTATTAACATACGCTTAGGTCAGTAAACGCCTGAACCCTTTAACTTGCTTGAAAATGCAGTAAATAAGAATAACAAAGGGACCCAAAATTCTAATAGGGAATCTGAAAGCGATTTTTACCTGTTTAAGAGCATTCGGAAGAGAGTGACTGCCGCTTTGGTTTAAACACTCAACACTGGACCAGTCGATGAAGTCAAGTAAATCAACCTAAGTAATTATCCAAAAAATTGATCAGATGAATCGAGAGAAAAATATAAATTAAAACAATATACCAAAACGGAAGTGTTAACATTACTTGGTTTTTTGGTATAGCAGATGCTGATTCGCCGGACATGGTTGTCGGTAATCAAATTCTGTTTGTATCTGAGAGAAGCGAGGGCAGAAAAGGAGACCCAGAGAAAAAACAATGAAGAAAATGGCAAATTCCCCCTCTAATCGATTCAGATTTGTCACTTTTAAAACCTACCGCACGAGCCACGTGCAGGGCCATTCAATCACGTGAATCCTAATAAGTGAAATACCCAATTAAGGCCCAATACGGTCCATTTACTGGTACAAAGGCCCAATAAGGTCGACCCAACCCGACTGTATCTGACGAGCCAGTAGAACATTGTCCAATAACACCAGTCACCACGTTCGTAAAAGGATAAAGAAAAAAAACAGCCAAAAATTGAAAAAAAGTAGTCTAAGCCAAGTTCTAATGAAAAATATTTTTCAAGTCACAGATTGACGAGTAAAAGGAGCAAACGGTTAAATAGAAACATCTACATTTTTTAGAGAATCCGTTCCTTTCACGCATAGTCCGATTCTGTGGAAATTATTTTTATCACATTAAGGGCAATTTGTCGCTTTATATTGAACTTTAAACTGTATGACCACTATCTTTTTTCACTTTGATAGTTTACTAAAAATAGTGCATTATGTTGAGATATTCGTTAGAGTATTGACTTGAGTTCAAGATCGTCAGAACTCAATGAACCAACAAAGAACTAGAGCAAGAGGCATCACTCTCATTGATTGTGTGCAATCAATTAGAACTTGTAAAAGCTTAGTGCAAACTCCATTGATGCCATTGGATTCACCCTTTTCATATTTGAGAACTTTATGGCTATGGTTGGTTGTGAAATTTCTGAGTTCATATTTTTCTGAAATATTTGGTGCAAATGAGTGATTGTTTAAAAATCGGAACTCCAACCAAAATATTTCTTTTCTGTTATGAAAAATGAAGGAAATTCAATAGGTGGGCTTCTTATTGATGGAGTTGCATAATACATACTTGATTACAAAAGTGATCTAAGGCTATAAACTAGGATCTTTTCTCTTTTGAAAAATGAAGGAAATTCAATATGTGGGCTTCTTATTGAGGGAGTTGCATAATATATACTTGATTACAAAAGTGATCTAAGGCTAAACTAGGAAAGTCTTTGACTAATTATGACATAATATTGTTTAGCTCAAATATTTCACCTAATATAAGAGATACACAAACTAGGAAAGTCTTTGACTAATTACAACAGAATATTACTTAGCCTAATTGAGAATATTTACATCTAATATAAGATATACACAAAGAATAATATATATTATATTATACCCTTGTAGTCGAGACAAGAGGTTCTAGTATGCTAAGACTGTCCCTAAAATTTCTAAAATAATACTAGTGGAAGACCCTTTGTGAAAATGTCAGTTATTTGATAGCGTGAGGGAACATGTAACACACGTACTTGTCCACGAGCAACTTTCTCACAACAAAGTGAATATTTATTTCTTAGTGCATTGATGCTGAACTGGATAATCGCACTAACATTATCGCAGTAGACTAATGTAGCCTTATGGATAGGACAGTGTAATTCCATAAGATGATTGCGTAACAACATGACTCGAAGACCACATTGGCAACACCCTGATACTTAGCTTCGGCACTAGAACGGGATAGGGGTGATATGGTATGGTATACCAAAATTTTCATGTCGTACTGTATACCGTACCAAAATTTTGGTAAATAAAAAATTCATACCGAAACTTTTGGTATAGCACACTACACATACCGTACCGTACCAAAATTTCGGCATACCACTTTACACCAAAAGTTTTGTTATATCAATTCATACCGATATTTTGACATATCGTTTTATACCAAAATTTTTGGTATACCGAATCATATCGAGATTTCGACATATCCTTTCATACCATTTAAGTTAGGGAGGAGGACTGGGGCTGAAGGGTAGGGGTGGTATGGTGAGTGGTGACCTAGGGTGGGAGACAGAGGTGGGGGCAAATGTAAATTGGAGTTGGAGACTGCCGAATTGCGGTGTGGTGGGGGACAAATTAGGGTTTGGACTTTGGGGTCTTTGACTTGGGATGTATAAAAAAATTAAAAATAGTAAAAATTATAATATTGAGGGAGTAATATTTTGGTATTTCGATATATATCAAAATACTGGTATATTAAAATAACGATATACCAAAAATTTTAGTTTTACATGAAGTTATCGTATCAAAAAAATTTTGTACGGTACCATATCATACCGAAAATCTCGATATACTAAATTTTTTTATATTTTCGATATTTTTCAGTACGGTATACAGGTATTTTTTATATTTTCCCCACCCGTAGAATAGGAGAAAGTGGCTTGGCATTTAGAAGACCATGAGATTAAATTATCACCAAGAAATACACAGTAGCCAGGAGTAGACCCTTGGTATCTGGGCAACCACCCCAATTTGCATCTGTATAAGAGATTAGAGAAGTCATTGAAGAAGGATATAGGTGCAGGTCATAGTGAAGTGTACCATGAATGTAGCGCATGACGCGACTTAGAGCATGCATATGGTCATCCATTGGACTATGCATGAACAAGTAGTAGACCTCTTGTACCGCATAAAAGATCTCAGGTCTCGATAATGTGAGGTATTATAAGGCACCTGCAAGGCTGCGGTATCATATGGGGTGCTAATTGTAGCACTGAGTTTCGATTTTGTATCAACCGGAGTAGGACATAGCTTACAAGAAGACATGCCAGCATGGGCAATAATTTCTTCAACATACTTTTTTTGAAACAAAAAAGACCACATTTGTTGTGAGTAACTGCTATACCAAAGAAGTAACTTAGAGGGTCCAAGTCTTTCATTGCAAATTCGAAGCTAAGAAATAACATGATAGACTTGCGAAGATAGTCAGAAGAAGCTGTTAAGATAATGTCATTCACATATAGAAGAATGTAAGCGATATTAGTACCTTTCTTGTACATGAAAAGTGAGTTGTCCGATGTGCTATGAGAGAACCCAATTGAAGAAACATAATCAACAAATTGTTTGTACTAGGCTCTAGGAGCTTGCTTGAGTCCATACAATGATTTACGCAATTGACAGACATGATTAGGATGATGTGGGTCCTTAAAACCCAATGGCTGATGCATGTATACTGTGTCTTTGAGTTTACCATGCAAAAAAACATTTTTAACATCGAGCTCATGAAAGGGGCCAAGCTTTAGAAAGAGGTAGGTTGACTACTATGCGAATGGTTGCCGGTTTGATGACTAGGCTAAACATTTCTCTACAGTCCACACCAATCTGTTGACCTGCACCATCACCTATAATATGGGTCTTATGGCTCTCAAAAGAATCGTCAGATTTTTCTTTATGTCTAAAAATATAGACCGAATAACATTAACATCAGGTGGAAGGGGCACTAAATCCCACATCTTATTTTTAATAAGAGTAGTATATTCATCATCCATAGCCATTTTTCAATTCGGATCTTTGAGTGCAGACATTGGGTTATGGGGTCGTGGTGATTTTGTGACGTGGGTGATAAAAACATGATGACATTTCTTATTGGCTTTGAAAATACTATCTTGACTTCTTGTAACAGGCTTTTGGTCTGAGCTCAAAGTGGGCTGAAAATGGGAGGGAGGTGAATATGTTGTGTTGGGTCTATGTTTGGGCCAAGAGAAGGTTGGTCCGTAATAGGAAGAGAAGGGGAAGGATTTTGGGTCTAGTCAGGTGTAGATGAGTTTGGGCCTGCGATAGGGGAATGTGCAGTTTTTGGCATTCCAGAAAGAGCAGGCGAGTTGGGCCCGATTTGGGTCAGAGAGGTGTGAGGACTTGTTTGGGTCAGCATATTTGTTTGAGGGCTTGATGATTGTTTTTGTAAATGATGAATCACGTAATGTGAAAAGCCGTTATCAATAAAATCATAGGTTGTGGGTAGAATGGAATTCAACTTTGTCAAAGGGAAAAAATTCTCATCATCTAATACATGGCGACTAATTATAATTTTCTTGGAAGATAAATCATAACATTTGTAACCACAATGATTTAGAGGGTAACCCAAAAGGACACAAGGTGTGGAATGAGGTTGAAGTTTATTTATCATAGTAGACGAAAATAGGGGATAACATAATCAACAAAACACTCGTAAATGAGAGTATGATGGGTCTTTTTGGTATAGAATTCTTAGGGGCGACTGATAAGCGAGATTTCTACTTGGTAAAATATTAATGTGATAAGTTATCATTTGCAATGCATGATGCCAAAACGATGAAGGCAGAGAAGCATAGGTTAGTAAAGTCCTAATAATGTTATTAATGGAACATATTTTTCATTTGGCTTTTCCAATTGTGAGGAAATATGAGGACAAGAAAACCGAAAAGAGATTCCATTAGCTTCACAAAATCGCAAAAAAGGACCATTAGCATCTTCTCTATCATTGTCACATTGGATGTTTTTTATTTAGGCTCTAAATTGGAGAAAGGATGAATAGACTTGAGATTTTTGGTAAATAAGTAATGTCCACAAAAAATTTGAATAGTTGTCCAAATAGAGCACATACTATTTGTGACCCGAAGAACTCAAAATAGGAGATGTCCACAAATTACTACGCAAAATATCAAAGGGCATAGAAGTAGAGTGATAAGAAGCAACAAATGACAATTAACACATGTTTACCAAGAGGATAAGAATGACAAAAATTGAACTCTTTAGTTTTAGTACATTCAATAAATTTATTTCGCCTATGAGAGTCTGAAATTGGAGCTCCCGGGAGACCCAACCAGCCATGCCAAAGAAATGAAGACAAAGCTACAAAAGGAATAACTTGATTATTTGTGGTTGTGGTGGTGATGGGATATAGCTCGCCCTGACTATTACACCTCATTAATGTTATTCCCGTCTGAGAGTTCTTCACAGAAAATCCATAAGGGTCAAATTCAATAAAAACTTGGTTATCAGTAGTAAGTTTACGAACCGAAACTAAGTTTTTAATGAGATGGGGTGCATGAAGGATATTTTTTTAACAGTAATGGAGGATGGGGTGGGGATAAAGTAGCACTACTAAAACCACTAATATGAATATAATGACCATTTCCAAGAATTATACCATGATTTTTGCTTAACTTAAAACATGACGAGAGATTACCATGTGAGGATGTCATATGCGATGTTGCCCCAATGTCCATGTAGCATGACGGATCAGGTTGAGCAAGACTAAGTGTATGAAGAATTGCTTCAATGTCAATAGGGCTGAGTGCATTTGCATTGAAAGGCGTTTGGTGAGACCTTGGTCCAAGTATGCCTGGCTGCTGTGGTCTGAGTGCAAAAGTAGAGTTGGGCCTAGTCCAATTGTAAGATGGATAAAGATATGGAGGGATTGTCCATGAAGACCATTGCTAACACAGACAGTTGCACGAAATTGAAATTATTATCTGAAGATTATGAAATTTTGGGGTTGTATTTGCTTAGTTTAGTGTATTATTCAAGTTGAGTACGCGAATGATGAAGGGGAAGGGAGAGGGATTGCAAATGATTTAAAAAAAGACATTCTCATATTTTTATGGTCGTAAAAATTTATATACATCAAGTGTATCGTGCAATTTTATGTAAAATATTATTTGTTTAACTAAAAAATATCATTTGTTTACTCGAAAAGTATTACTACTAATTTGCTACCTTAAAAAAAGTAATAATACTTTTATAGTAAATAAATAATATTTTTGATTAAATAAATAATACTTTGAATTGGATGCATAATGCACTTGATACACAAGTAATTTGCCTTTTTATGATGGGTGCAAATGTCAAAATATAAATAGCTCATATAATGAATAAATAAGGAGTCAGATATTATTGATTAATGCACGTCTTTCAAATGGAAAACCAAATAAAACAAATATTGGAAAAGTAATAAAATGACTAATAAAAGGAAAACATCAAAGCACAAAAAGATATACTAAGATTAATAACTAAAACTATGAAGAAAATGTACTGAACAAAATAAATTAGAGGAAAGAGAGATTAAAAAGGTTTGATGTATCATATACTGCAAAAATAATAATCTTTTCCACAACTTCTTTTTTCAATAATATTATAGTCTATATATCTTAATTCAAACAAGTATCGATTGAAAAAAAAAATTATTACAAAAAAATTCAAATAAATAAATAAATAATGGTTTGACTTTTGTTCATGGTGTTGGTGGGGTTGTAGGAGATTGAGATTGGGATTGGGATTGGGGTCTAGGCCCCTTGGGCATAATCTAGCTTTGCCCTGCTTTTATGTGAGATTATGTTTCTTCTCGTAGGGCATCTTTGCATTAGTCATGAGTCGTTTGGATGATAAATATGTTGATTTGTATTGTATTTGTACTTTTAAAAAAAACAGGGAAGAGTTAAAAAAAGTTACATTTACGACTTTCCTCTTTTCATTTTACTCACTCTCTCTTTTTCTTTATTTCTCTATTAAGCATGTTACAAATTTCAATAATTACTTTATAATTAATCTATAATTTATTCATTTATCTATCTACATATATTATTAATAGAGCCACTAAATGTACCAAATGACAAAAAATTGGAGCAGATTACTTTCATTATCCAATTAATAAATTAAATAAAATTAATATAATATTATATATGGAATATTAATATATATTATAAGATCTTATAATTTTGATGTGTATTTCTTCTATGTACAAGATTGACAATTAGTAATTAATTTGTAGTACATCATAACGTTATGATGTAATTTATTAAGAATTAAAATAATTAAAATTGATTTGAATAGAAAGAAAATGTAATAACTATCATATTAAAATCTGCGAAAAATATGTAATGATATACTGTAGATTCTTCATATTTGAATATGTTGTTCATTTTATTAATCCTTATATATTTATTTGATTTATTCTAATTATAAAAGTTATATTACGTAGTCTCACAATCGACTCACTTAGATAATTTTTTTTGGTAATATTAATTATAACTAAAAGATATATGTTGAAATAATCAGAGAGATTATTGATAAAAAATTAATATGTTTATTAATTAAATTATTATAATATAACATAATTTTATTTTATTATAATATTTTAACATCTCGTGAATTTTTACTGGCTTCTAGCTAGTTACAAAATTATTTTTAGCACATATTCATCTTGATTTGATCCATAATTTACAAATTATACCTATTAAATATAGAAAAAATACAAAAATTTACTCTATTCTTTTGAATACGCATGACCTAAAAAACTAATCTCAGGCCCTTCAATTCAATAAAAACCTACTCATAATTTATTTTATTTTATTTTTGTAGGAAGGTGTATAATAATTATCTTAATTGTATTTACAATTTCCTTGAAGATATAGTTGGCATTGGCTGATGCAGATTGGAATGACAAATTTAAAAGAGACATAACTATGAAATGGTAATTTAGATATGTCACCTGACTACCGAATCCGTCATTGCCTTAAGTAACCATATGTCCGTATCAAACTCATACATACATAAATAGATAAGCTGCGCGACCATACTATGTACAGAGCTTTTAATCTCTTATTGCATCAAACTGCAGCTGGGGAACCTCATCACTGGTGAAGTTGAAGTTGGAACAAGAGAAGGAAGGCAGGGAGAGGCGTGAAGGGATGGAACCCACTCTAGACCTCAACAGATCAAACTGTATGAAGTTGTTCTCCAGCTGATACGCGCCGATGGTGATTCCTGCTCTTGCATTTGATCCTCCATCAACAACAGCCAAACAAGATACATTTTCCTTCACCCTCACCAGTGCATCAACTCCATGAACTCTCCAGCTAACATTCCTGTTCTGAAACACAAAATCTATGTTGGGAGCTCCCACCCTTGTTGGTGGCAAGATTCTTGCATCGAAGCATAACTCGAATGGGGGGACTGCTTCAACTTGAGGCACTCCACTTAGTTGCTCCGCGAAGAACTGTGTAAACGTTTTGAAAATTGAGTGTTCAAGAACTGTGTATTGGTTTGTTGTGCTGATCATCGTGCCTCCGAATCCTCTGGTTCTTGAAAGTAGGGAGGTATTGAATGGGACGATTATGTTGTTGATCTTGATTGATTTAACGAGGATGAAGTACTCTCCTTGTGCGCCGATGGACAGAGGGGTGTAGGCCATGAAGCTTGGCTGCAATTTGGAAGGTAGATTTCCGAAGAAAATCCATCCATTCTCCGTCGTGGAGGAAGATAAACACACGGCGAATTGAGTTCGAAATCCGAAATGGGAAGCGAGCTGCAGAGGCAAAGCAACCTGTGAATGACCCAGTCCGGCAATTCCTCGAACACCTTGTGGGAGCCGTCCTTGAAGAGAAGAAGGCTCCCAAGCAAACAGAAACTGACGGACGGTTGCCCACTGACTGGAGTTGGATTGGAGCCCTGATCAACGGACTGGATCGAAACAACGTCTTCTGCAAGTTCACTGATGGAACTCTTCCGGGTCAAAGGATTCGTAGCAAGAACTGCGCATGTATTGTTATGGCAACCTGGGCTAGTGGTGCCGGAGCTGCATTTATGGCAGTAGTGGACGCCGGCGCGTGCGAAGGGAGTGGAGTGGAAGAGCGGCGCGTGATAGGTAGAGGTGGAGTAGTTCTGGTCGAAGGTAACCCACAGGAACCGGCCGTTTAAGTCGACGACGAGCGGCACGGCGACCTGAGGGGTTCTCTTGCGGAGGTGGAGACTGGTGGCGCCGTCTTTGCGCACGGGGAGAACCAGTGCATTTGGGTTGAAGGGAGCTCCGACAAGACGAGATTCTGATACAGTGAGAAGAGAAAGGAAGATAAAGATGGTGAAGAAACCATTGTTGACAGTTGAAGCCATGGAAAATTAATCACTTGTGGGAAGTATAAGGATCGGACTGCATCATTTATAGAACAAATTTGGATGAGTTTGTGTGCAATATGATATTTTATTGTGTCAGTAATAAGCAGTAATTATATTATCAAAATATATATTGTGTAATGATGCAATAAAATAGGATAATGAAAGAATTATATTTGCAATATAAAGTGTACAAGTGGCTTTCAATTTCAATTTATGTATCCCAAATGTGATCGTGTTTGATACTTTTCTACATAAATATTTAAATAAATGTTAAATTAAGTATACAACGATTGTGTTTGTATTATTTAATCAATCGGTAACATCTATCTTTTATGTAATTATCCTTTTTAATTATTAAAAAAAAAACACGAAAAAGATTTAATTGTTTATATATTATGAAATCAATTCTTGAATTTTTGTATGTTTTACATGAAAATATAAATTGGGAAATGATTTAATTTAAAATATTTGTACTTTGTTTGTTTTTCTAGCGTTTTATTTTGAACCTATCAAACGTCTGTCTTATGTGTTCGAACCTGATTTATCGAACATATATGTTCGTGTTCTATAGAGTTGTTGAACACATTTATTCATGTTTAAAGCTTATTTGTCGAACAAGAACAAACATGCCTAAAGCTCATTCAAAACATCCTGACGAACAGCTGAAGTAGTACTCGACAATATTTGTCGAATGCCACTTCACTTATTCGATTAAATGTTCTAAACAAATCTTGAACAAATTGGGCAATTAGATTGGACCAATGAAATATAAGAATATTTTAATTATTTAATTATAAATAATTAATAAAAATTGTAAATAAAAGGGTGAGATTGTAGGTTGGATTGAATCAACCAAACAATAAAGTTTAAGGAATTATATTAACAGATTCGTATGAGAAATATGTTAGAAGATTAATGGATGATGAATTGAAAATGATGGAATTATGTTTGGAAGCCAATTATGGGATGCATACAATCATCTTTAAATTACATTTGGCGCGTCTGTAATGCTCGTGGCAATATGGTTTAACCTTTAGTCGCCACGTGTCTTCTAGGTACATACATGACTAAAGTTTTTTTTTTTATTTAAACCAAATAATATAAATTTAGAAGATACATACATAATTTTTGCACAAATTAAATTACATATAATCGATATCTATATCTATATCTATATATATATTAAAACAAATTAGATATTTTTATTTTGGAGACTTTGATTCGATTTCAAAATTTAAATTATTCCACAAATTTTGGTGTTTCAAAATTAGATGATATTAAGATGAATATACTGCAATATTTGATACATGATTCGAAATCTAGATATTTTATCGAATATTAATCAAATTACTGAATTATGAAATTAAAAATATATATGAAATCTAACAGATATATGACTCAATTTTCTCGATTCATTTTATCAAACAATATATATATATAATTAAAATTACTTTTTTTAATTTTATATTTTTCAACCTAAATTTCAACCATACAAATGTAAAACTATATATATTTATGGAACTCTTTTAAGATACATTATTAAAATTCGATTGCAGAGATTAATATCAACAATTTTCGAGATATGCTTAGTTTCTGTTGTTCAACATAAATAAATTTGAATTTTTTAAAAAATTTGTTAACTCATAATATATTCAAATTAAGAAATAATTTTTTTAGGCACGTGAAATCATTGTAGTTTCATTATATTATGAAAATTTATTAACAATTTTCCTATAATTAAGCTGTCGATTATTTAAAATCACCCAATCACGTGGATAAAATCTGATTTTATCAAATATGAAATTAAATTTTCAACAATCTTACCATAATTTAAAATTATTTCTCATTTTTGTCTCTCTCTTCTTTCTATATATTTTATCAAGATTATTACTAAATATTTTAAGGTTTCTCTTTTTTTGTTCTCCCTCCTTTGAAGTCTTTTTCGTTTTCTGTTTTGAGAAAATAAATGGTAAGACAGGTATGATAATATGTGTCATATTTCAATAGTTACAAAAGCCTACACTCTTCAAAATATTATTTTTAGGTTTATTTTATTTATAGATTTTTTTATTCACCTATTGCTTTCAATTTATCATAAACATATTTAATTTTCTTAAATATTTTTCTTTCTTATTTTCAAACAAAAAGTTCGCTCATCTCTTTCATGTTTCGTTTGATTATTCTTGTGATTTTCTGTTGAGATCTGCTAATTATTTCGACGTATAAGCACCGTGAGATTTTTCATTAGCTTTCAAAGTATTTGTTTCTATCAAATTTCAAATTTTTGTAAAATTATTACATTTAATTAGCAATTTGCAAAATATTTTTGTCCTTAATTTGACTATGTAATTGACAAATTTTACGAGATCTGTGCAAATATTTATTTTCTTTAATCTGTTGATATGGCTATTTTTTTAATTTAATTTAATTCAACCTTCTATAAATCGTGGATATCATGCTTATTAATTTGTGAAGGAGGCTAATTCTAATAGAAGAAAAGACAAAATATAAAATTACAATAAATTTATACTCATTATACAAAAATATAATCACTAAATTACAAATCTACACCTTCTACAATATACCATATAACTTGAATATATGATTATATTACAAACTATAAGAAAAAAAATATCTTTTGTGCATCGCACAGGTCCCACACTAGTATATATAAAATTAAAATGACTTTTTTCCAATTTTGTTTTCCCGCCTAAACTTTATTACTTAATGTAGAATAAATATATTGTTATTAAATTAAATTTCAACGTTTTTATTCTAAAACTTTTGATTTGATTTTGAAATTTAAAATTTTCCACATGTTTCAAAAAAAGATGATATCAAGATGAATATACTACTGCATGTAATATATAATTTGAAATCTAGATATTTTATCGAATATTAATCAAATAACTAAATTCAGAAATTCAAGAAATATATGAAATCTAATAAATATATGATTCGATCTTCTTGAATCATTTTATCAAACCAATTAAAATCGCACGATCTTATAAAATCTACGAAACAATAATCTATACATATATTTATATATGTATATATAAGTCCAAAAAATTAAAATTTTGTATTCCGACCTAAATTTCCACCCTATAATTGTAAAATTATATTTATTTGTGGAACTCATTTAAGATAAATTATTACAATTTAATTGGATAGATTAATATAAAAAATCTGCGAGATTTGCTAAATTTTTGTTGTTCAACATAAACAAATTCGAATTTTAAGAAAATTTTGTTAATTCATAATACATTCAAAATAAGAAATGAACATTGGAATATTTGTTAGGAACCGTAAATCATTGTAGTTTCATTATATTGTGGAAAGTCATTAACAATTTTCTTATAATTTAAGCTATCAAAATTACCCAATCACGTGAATAGAATCTGATCTTGTCAAATATGAAATTAAACTTTCACCAATCTTACCGTAATTCAAAATTATTTCTCATTTTTGTCGCTCTCTTCCTTATATATATTTTATCAAGATTATAAATGGTAAGACAAGTATAATAATATGTGCTCTATTTCAGTTGTTGCGAAAACCTCACTCTTCAAAATATTATTTTCAGGTTTATTTTTTTTAGATTTTGTATTCATATGTTGCTTTCAATTTATTATAAACATATTTTATTTTATTAACTATGTTTCTTTCTTATTTTTAAACGAAAAGTTTGTCCATCTCTTTCATTTTTCGTTTGATTGTTTTTGTGATTTTCTGCTGAGATCTGCTAACTATTTGACATATAACCATTGCGCGAATATTCATTAGCTTTCTAATTTCAAATTTTTTGATATTATTAAATTTAATTGGCAATTTGCTTAATATTTTTATCCCTAATTTGACTGTGTAATTGACAATTTTTACGAGATATGTACAAATCTTTATTTTCTTTAATCTGCTCCCATCTCTATTTTTAAAAAATTAATTTCATTCAACATTCTATAAATCGTGGATATTATGCTTATCAATTTGTGAACGAGAACTAAATTACAAATCCGCACCTTTTATAATATATTATATAACTTGAATATATGCTTATATTATAAAATATAAAGAGAAAATATCTTTTGTGCATCGCACAAGTCTCACACTAGTATATATTAAAACAAAATCACTTTTTCCAATTCCGTTTTTCCGCCTAAACTTTAATACTTATTTAGAATAATTATATTATTATTAAATTAAAATTAGAAATCTTTATTCTAGAAATTTTGATTCGATTTCAAAATCCAAATTATTCCACAAATTTAGGTGTTTCAAAATTAGATGATATCAAGATGAATATACTGCAATATTTAATACATGATTCGAAATCTATATATTTTATAAAAAATTAATCAAATCGCTGAATTATTAAATTAAAAAAATATATTATTTTGTCAAATATGAAGTGTTTTTCTTTTTCTGTTTTGAGAAAATAAATGGTAAGACATGTAGGATAATATGTGTCATATTTCAATTGTCACAAAAGCCTACACTCATCAAAATATTATTTTTAGTTTTATTTTTAAAAAAAAAAATTATTCACCTATTGCTTTCAATTTATCATAAACATATTTAATTTTCTTAACTATTTTTCTTTCTTACTTTTAAACAAAAAGTTCGTCCATCTCTTTCATGTTTCGTTTGATTATTCTCTTGATTTTCTATTGAGATCTGCTAATTATTTTGACGTATAAGCATCGTGCGATTTTTTATTAGCTTTCAAAGTATTTGTTTCTATCAAATTTTAAATTTGTGTAATATTATTACATTTAATTAGCAATTTGCAAAATATTTTTATCCTTAATTTGACTATGTAATTGGCAAATTTTACAAGATCTGTACAAAATTTGATTTTTTTTAATCTGCTGATATGACTTTTTTTAATTTAATTTGATTCAACCTTCTATAAATCGTGGATATCATGCTTATCAATTTGTGAACGAGGCTAATTTTAATAGAAGAAAAGACGAAACATAAATAAAATTACATCAAATTTCTACTAATTATACAAAAAAATAATTATTAAATTACAAATCTACACATTCTATAATATACTATATAACTTGAATATATGATTATATTACAAAATATAAGAAAAAAATATCTTCTGTGCATCGCGTATATCTCACACTAGTATATATAAAAACAAAATGATTTTTTTCAATTCCATTTTTTCGCCTAAACTTCATTACTTTTTTAAAATAATTATATTATTATTAACTTAAAATTAGACGTTTTTATTTTGGAGATTTTGATTCGATTTCAAATTTTAAAATATTCCACAAATTTAGGTGTTTCAAAATTAGATGATATCAAGATGAATATACTGCAATATTTCATACAAGATTCGAAATCTAGATATTTTTTTGAATATTAATCAAATCACATAAATATGAAATTCAAAAAATATATAAAATCTAACAAATATATGACTCAATTTTATCGATTCATTTTATCAAACAAAAAAAAAATATATATATATATAATTAAAATGACTTTTTTTCAATTCCCTTTTCCCCCCTAAACTTCATTACTTATTTAGAATAATTATATTATTATTAAATTAAAATTAGACATTGTTATTCTGGAGATTTTGATTCGATTTCAAATTTTAAATTATTCCACAAATTTAGGTGTTTCAAAATTAGATGATATCAAGATGGATATACTGCAGTATTTGATACATGATTTGAAATCTAGATATTTTTTTTTGAATATTAATCAAATCACAGAAATATGAAATTCAAAAAATATATGAAATCTAACACATATATGACTCAATTTTCTTGATTCATTTTATCAAACAAAATCTATATATATAATTAAAATGACTTTTTTAAATTTTATTTTTTTCGGCCTAAATTTCAACCATATAAATGTAAAATTATATATATTTATGGAACTCTTTTAAGATACATTGTTAAAAGTTAATTCAAGAGATTAATATCAACAATCTTCGGGATTCACATAGTTTCTGTTGTTCGACATAAATAAATTTGAATTAAATTTTTTTTTTGTTAACTCACAATATATTTAAAATAAAAAATAAATTTGTTAGGGACATGAAATCATTATAGTTTCATTATATTATAAAAAATTATTAACAATTTTCCTATAATTAAGCTATCAATTATTTAAAATCACCTAATCACATGGATAAAATTTGATTTTGTCAAATATGAAATTAAATTTTCAACAATCTTACCATAATTCAAAATCATTTCTCTTTTTTTTTTTTTTCGCTCTTCTTCCTATATATTTTATCAAGATTATTACTAAATATTTTAAGGTCTCTCTTTTTTTTGTTCTCCCTCCGTTTGAAGTCTTTTGCGTTTTCTGTTTTGAGAAAATAAATGGTAAGACATGTATGATAATATGTGTCATATTTCAATAGTCACAAAAGCCTACACTCTTCAAAATATTATTTATTAGGTTTATTTTATTTTTAGATTTTTTTATTCACCTGTTGCTTTCAATTTATCATAAACATATTTAATTTTCTTAACTATTTTTCTTTCTTATTTTTAAACGAAAAGTTCGTCCATCTCTTTCATGTTTCATTTGATTATTCTTGTGATTTTCTGTTGAGATCTGCTAATTATTTCGACATATAAGCACCGTGCGATTTTTCAATAGCTTTCAATGTATTTGTTTCTATCAAATTTTAAATTTTTGTAATATCATTACATTTAATTAGCAATTTGCAAAATATTTTTTTCCTTAATTTGACTATGTAATTGACAAATTTTATGAGATCTGTACAAATATTTATTTTCTTCAAGCTGCTGATATCATTATTTTTTTAATTTAATTTGATTCAACCCTCTATAAATCGTGGATATCATGCTTATCAATTTGTGAAGGAGGCTAATTCTAATAGAAGAAAAGAAAAAAAACATAAAATTACAATAAATTTCTACTCATTATATAAAAAAATAATCACTAAATTACAAATCTACACATTTTACAATATACCATATAACTTGAATATATGATTATATTATAAAATATAAGAAAAAATATCTTATGTGCATTGCACAGGTCCCACACTAGTTCAATATTAAATTAAAATAAAAGTTGAAAATTTAAAATCCAACTTTTTTTGGATAAACACAAATTAATGAGAAACTAATGTTGCTCTCCATGCGACAGACAATTTTTTATATAAAAAAATATATATTTTTAAGAATATAATTGGAGTAATTAAAAATTTAATATTTTAAATTATTTAAATTATTTTATTTGATAAAAATATGTAAAATATATAATTTTATATAAAAAAATATTTTTTTTCGTTTTAAAATAAGGGCTTTGTTTCAATATTAAAAATTAAAATAATTAATAAATTTGTTTAGGAAATATTAATTAATAATTATTTACGGTTCAAATTCACTTTACAATAAATGTTCAAATCCTGCTAAAAAATTAATAAAACTTAATTGTATTTGTTAATCTAATATCTTATTTTATGCTGATAAAATTAAAGGTCGTGAAACAATTTGATATATTATACTTAAAAAATATATTAGAAAGGAAAAAATTATTTGTATTTTAAGAAATTGAAAAAAAATATTTTTGAAAAAATTTGAAAAATAAAATTCAACGACTAAACATCATTTTTTTCAAAAATATTTTCTCGTTTAGAATGGATAAAATGCGTCAAACTCCTCCGTGGTTTCATAATTCAGCACAACATCCCTCTATAATTACAATATTGTGTGAAATACATAGTTTCATTAATCCTACACGACACCACCCCCCCCCCCCCAAATTTGTCTGTTTTGATCAACTTAAGATGCACGTGCGTTTACTATGAATTAACATGTTACTTTTCAACTTTTACTTTTAAAAAGTACAATTGTGTCCTTTAAAAATATGATTTTTCTTTTCTTCTTTCTTTTTCTTTATAAATATAATTTTCTTTATTTTTTCATCAAATTTTCAGTTGCTTAACCTACCTTAACGATTCCAAAAGGATCATGAAGAAATTAAACCTAGAAAATAAAATAAAAAAATTTCCTAAAAAATCTCCTAATAATTCATTATCAATATTTAACAACATATAAAATACACAAACACAGATAAACCACACTCCCCAAAAGAAATGGGAAACATTGCACAGCCTTTCGATCTTCTCTTCCATAGCTCCATAAAGATAAATGGTTTGTTGTCACCGTAATTTTCAGGATTTCCTTTTCTCTCTCTTCATTTAGTTAATTGAAATGTCAACGAGTCTTACTTCGACAAGATTTTGACGTTTCAATACACAGCCTTCTGTTAGAGGAATTTGCCGCCATGAACAACGCACCCCTGTCAGCCACCGCCACCATCGAGTTCACCATGTTCATCGGAAAACATGTAAGTATCGCTTATTTCCAAATTTTTGTCAGCATTCAGTGTCAACAATCTTTAGAGAGAGAGAGAGAGAGGGAGCAAAAAAAATAGTGTGGGGGAAGTAGTGCGTGAAAAAGTTACCGGAGAAGGGAGAAGAATGGTGGGACAAGTTGTTGTCTTTCAGATGGAGATAGAGAGAAATTCAGGAAACAAATACTCAAAAATCAAGAAATAAAAGAGGATAGGGAAGACCGGAGACAAGAGAGAGAGTTTCCTTTTACAGATTGGAGTGAGTGATAGGTGGTAGTGGATGTAATGCAAAAGCATAACGGGAAAATACCCAAAAACAATTAATGACATTAAGCTTTAGTTTGAAAAAAAGAAGTGTGTGTAGGATTAATAAATACACACATAGAGTTTTACACAATTTTATAACCATAAAGGATATTGCGTCAAATTATAAAACAACATGGGGCTTAGTGTATTTTACCCCTTAATCGTCGCCTCACACTCGTTGGTTTCAGTTGGTTGTTGAGCTCCGAGTTGGTCTCCTCTTTGGTCACACTACCCTGATTTGATGGTCTCATGCTCGACCTTTGGTTTCTTGCAGTGGGGCAATTCTCCCATCTTGGGTAACTCTCTTTTTATCTTTCTTTTTTTCTTTTTTTTTTTCCATGTTTCTCTCTCACCCATCTACTGATATGATTGAATAAGTATAGTCCCCCATATTAGAAATCAAAATGTGGTACTCAATTCCTTCTAAATCCATTATTTCAAATTGAGGTCAAGTTGGTTTAGTAATTTTCATTTGTATTAGACTTCCCCACATTTCGTATTCTTCGATAATTTGTGAAAATACATCATGCTTAGTTTGTACCAATTGGATATTGTCCATGAATTTTCATAATCATGTAAACATACAATTTATCATATCATACTTAACTAATCTCATGGGCAAGAGGAATGATCAAGTTCCCATATAATTATGCAAATAATTATTAGTTATTTGCATTTATTCACAAAATGGGGTGATTCAATTTGCCTCAAAGGAAAGACATGATTCTCTCCTATGGTACTTCTCAAACTTTGCAAAGAATAATGTGATGGTTTTAGGAATCATAGACTTTCAATTCAACTTTCATACTAATTAAAACGTGCTAACACTTGTAGATATAATTGAAATTTATACAAAACTAAAAAAATAGTTATTAAAAATTAAATTATGAAGGAAATTAAGATAATAAAAACATTAATTTACTTTAAACTAAAATATCATTTAATAAATTGAAATTGACCAATATAAAAACAAATTCAACAAAAAGTAATTTGGCCCAAATTAAAGATTTCGGAAGAAAAAAATGAGGGAAGTTTGATAGCTAAAGTTGATAGGCAAAGCGTTAGATGCAATAGTGAGTTAGGTTACTTTTTTAGAATCGAACTAAATCCAAGATACATGGATAAATCGAATCTAATCAAATTAAAAAATATATTCAAGTTAAGATAGTTTCATTCGATTTGAACATCTTTATTTTGGGCCTTTTGTATTAAAATAAACATAAATAGCAAAACTACATGTACAAATGTAAAAAATAATGCAAAAAAAATTAAAATTTTGAATAACTCAGAATAGCAAGATATATTTATGGTATTAAATTTGATTGAAAAGGAAAAATAGCAAGTGAGATACATATTCTTATTCTACTAAACTCAATATAATTTTCAGGATATCTTCCTAATGGATCCAGTTTAAATATTAAATATCAAAATAATATAATAAAAAATTTAATATTATAGATTTTGGTTCGATTCAGTATTTCAATTATTCAATTTTTTTTTTTTGAATAAAAATTGATTCAAATTGAATTTTTTGGTTCGCTTCTTAATTTAAGATCAAATTGAATCAATTGTATATATAAGTAATCTATGCAAATCAAATCGAGTCACTCAAGTAAATTTCTCATTTTTGATTTGACAATGCACGCCCCTACTCAAGTTCGGTGTCCTAGTAGCGATTCAAGACATGGTCAATGAAGTTTTGATATTTAATTTGTTTTAGTGACTGATAACGTTAAAAAAGAAAAGTAGAAAATATAGGTATTCATAAATAAATCAAAGGTATATATACCTATATTACCCCTTGTTGAGTACCGCCGTCACCGATTCGGGCTCAGGGGATGCCTGGGCTCGCCCCGATTCGGACACACAAGTCAATCGGAGGATTCGGACAGATCACACAAGACCATTCACCGATCAAGAGCACAGACCCACTCCCGGTAGCACTTCACTCCCAAATAATCTCACCCACTCGTAACCCACTCAAGCCACACACCGAATACCTCACCACCGGAGATAATCTCTAAGTATAGACACGGGGAATAGTGGAAGAGAATGCAGCGTGAAAACTGTTGAATTCTATTCTCAACCACCGATTGACGGACGTCAATTTATAGGTGAGAAAACAACTGGAGAACCCCAAAGGGCCACGCGGTTTCAACACCGCATTCAAAGGGAGTGAAGACTGCCTGGGGAAGGGATGCGAACTCATCGCAGGGAATGGGGCAGACATGGGGGGAAGACGAGGAGAAGGGGAGAGGGGGGAATGAACCCTAGTTCAGCAAACAGAACACAAAAGGGAAGGACGGTGGGCTGACGGACCTGGGCTTAAGAAAGCCTGGGCCCAGACACAACTAAAATAAGCAGGCCCACATCCACAATTGGGCCAATACCCAATAACATTTTCCACCTTATTGGACCAACCCTCACCCAACCGATTGACAAGTACTATCCGGGGCGCAGGCAAATCATCACTGCCCATTACAGTCACACACACACCTGCACAAACCAAAGAGAGAAAGTGAGAAAAAAATACAAAACAAAACAGAATGCAGGAAGTTCGAGAATTTAATCCAAGGAATCAAAATTCAGGGTATTCATGCAATCCTTTATTTTCTCAGCAGAAAGGCTTTTAGTTCCCATGTCAGCAGGGTTAAATTGTGAAGGTATTTTCTCAAGTTTGACTGTTCCTTTTTCAACAATATCCCAAATAATATGGTACCGAACATCTATATGTTTTGTGCGGTCATGGAAGACAGGATTTTTGCAAAGTTGAATACCAGATTGGCTATCCGAATAAACAATAGTATCACCTTCTAAGTACCCAATTTCAGATAAAAGACCTTTTAACCATATAGCTTCTTTTAAGGCATCAGTAATGGCAATGTATTCTGACTCAGTAGTGGATAAAGCTACAACATGCTGCAGTTGAGATTTCCAACTAATGCAAGAGCCACATAAAGTGAACACATATGATGTAGAAGACTTCCTATTATCTCTATCATTGGCATAATTAGAATCAGCATAACCAATCAGATTAACACCTTGAGCACATTTTGAAAATCTAAGACAAGTATTGACAGAACCCTTCAAGTACTTTAACAGCCATTTTAATTGATCCCAGTGAGGCATACCAGGGTTGGACATGTACCTACTCAAGCAACTTACCGAATATGCAATATTAGGTCGAGTGCTTACCATAAGGTACATGACTGAGCCTATAGCATTAGCATACGACACCTTAGACATTTCATGTATTTCAGAATCAGTTTTTGGGGACTGATCCTTACTTAGTACAAAGTGAGCAGCAAGGGGAACATTTGCAGGTTTAGCATTAGACATGGAGAATTTACTCAAAATCTTTTTCACATAAGAAATCTGATTTAAGTACAGTGTATGGTTTTTTTCTATCTCTAACAATATCCATGCCAAGGATTCGTTTAGCATCTCCAAGATATTTCATGTCAAAATTATCACTTAGGCAATTCTGCACATATTCGATAGATTCAATGCAAGGACTAACAAGGAGCATATCATCGACATATATCAGCAGGAAAGTAGGAACAGATGCATCATGTTTAAAGTAAAGACAGTGATCATGCACACTTCTTTTGAACTTAAGATCTTTTATGCAAGAGTCGAATTTCTTGTTTCATTGACTAGGAGATTGTTTTAAACCATACAAAGACTTTTTCAACAAACATACATGGTCAGATTTTTGGGGATCAATAAAACCATCAGGTTGATGCATGTAGATTTGTTTATCAAGTTCACCATGCAAAAAAGCAGTTTTTACATCAAGTTGTTTTAATTCCCAGTTAAAATGAGCAACTAAAGCCAACATAATGCGCACAGTAACAAACTTAACAACAGGAGCAAAGATTTCTGTGTAATCAATCCCCTCCTTTTGAGTAAAACCTTTAGCTACAAGTCTAGCTTTGAACCTAATGCTGTCAGATTCTTCTTTTACCTTATATAACCATTTACATGCAACCACAGAGCAATTAGAAGGCTTAGGTACAAGAGTCCAGGTTTGGTTAACATGCAGTGAGTTCATTTCATCATTCATAGCATTTAACCAGTCAATAGAATTCTTAGAATTCACAGCTTCTTTAAAAGATTTAGGTTCTAGGTCAGTGGGAGATTCTAATACATTCAAAGCATGCATATCCATGTGATAATCATTAAGTCTAGATGGCTGCCTAATGTTCCTTCTAGGTCTGTCCCTAGCAAGTTGATAATTATCATTTTCAACATTTTCACCATCACTTATATTATCATGCAAGTTATCAGAATTTGAATCAGATAAGACAGGTAAGTTAGGTGTTTGCTCCACCTCACTCAGAGTCGTGTCAAGAGCAACAGAAGGTACAGATATTGGCAGACAAGGGAATTCAGATTCATTGAAAATGACATCTCTACTAATGGTAACTTTAAAACCAGGTTCATTTTTTAGCCATAGTCTGTAACCTTTTACACCTTCAGGATATCCAAGGAAAACACATTTTTTAGACCTTGGTTCCAACTTATCCAGTTTTTTATGCACAAAAGCAGCACAACCAAAAATTCTTAAGTTTGAAAAATCAACAGCTTTTCCTGACCAAACAAGTTCAGGGTATTTCCCATTCAAAGACACAGAAGGTGCCCTATTAATTAAATAGGCAGCAGTAACAACTGCTTCACCCCAGAACTTCTTAGAAAGTCCAGAAGCAGCAAGCATGCTTCTTACTTTCTCAAGAAGGGTTCGGTTCATAAGTTTTGCCACACCATTTTGTTGTGGTGTGTATGGAACCATTCTGTGTCTTTGAATACCAGAAACAGCACATAGATCATCAAGTAGATGGTTACAAAATTCAAGTCCATTATCAGTCCTAAGTTTCTTGATTTTCTTACTAGTTTGATTCTCAATTAAAGATTTCCAATTTTTGAAGACATCAAACACATCAGATTTATCCTTTAAAAGCAGAACCCAAACTTTTCGAGAAAAATCATCAATTATGGACATAAACCATCTTTTATTTCCATGTGTGGGGGTGGTGGCAGGACCCCACACATCAGCATGTAAATATTCAAGTATACTAGTGCATTTAGACATGTTGGGGGCAGGGGAGGTTGGGAAACTGACCCTATGTTGTTTACCCTTCACACATGGTTCACAGAAAGGCATGCAAGAAAGCTTATCATTGCCAAATGATCCTACTTTTTGCAACAGTTCAAGGCCTTTATTACTCATATGTCCTAGTCTACAATGCCAAAGTGCAGTTTTATCATCTTTAACTACATTTGCATGCAAGACAGGTTTGGTAAAACACACATACAGGTTATTACGTTTTTCAGCTTTAAGGACCACAGAAGACCCTTTCATGATAGACATAACACCCTTACCCCATTTCACCTCATACCCCTCATCTTCTAAAGCAGCACAAGATATAAGATTGCAATTCAAAGCAGGTACATATCTCACATTTTTCAAGTTAAGAGCATGTCCAGATTCACACATAAACATAAGTGAAATATTTCCTACACCTAGGATAGGACATTTTTTATCGTTTGCCATGGATACGAAGCCATCTTTTGTTTCTTTAAAGGAGCAAAACAGACTTTTAAAAGTCAAGTGAAATGTGCAGCCAGAGTCAATTAACCATTCATTTTCACACAAGAAAGATGAATTTACAGAATTAGCCACAGAGGTTTCACAAAAATCTGTTACCATGAAAACATCTTCATGCAATTCCTTTTGAGATACATTATTGGCCTTAGGCCTTTTTTGTTGAGGACAAACATTTGCAAAATGACCCGGTTCACCACAATTGAAACACTTCTTGTTTTTATTTGTGGGGTTATTAGTTTTTGCAGTTTTATCCTTAGACCTTTCTTGACCATTTTTGTTTTCAGAAAACTTTTTTCTTTTTCTTAAAGTTCTTTCCTTTAACAAACATGGCATCAGCATTGTTTTGATGTTTTATACCCAAATTGGCTTTTAAATCTATCTCTTTACTTTTTAGTCCATTGATGACATTATCCAAATTAACCTGATCCCTACCATATTTTATAGCAGATTTTACATCAATGAAAGAATCAGGAATAGCATTTAAAAGCATAATAGCAGTATATTCATCAATAGATTTATCACCGATTTTCTTTATGTCTTGTACAAGTTTTTGAAAAATATCCATATTTTCATCAATATCTTTAGACATATCAAGTTTAAACCGAAAAAATCTTTCAAGCAAGAACATTTTACAAGGAAGTGAAGTTTCAATGAACAGTTCTTCTAATTTATCCCATAAATCCTTAGCACATTTTTGTTCTCCGACTTTTCGGATAACAGAATCTGAGAGGTGAAGGATGATGGATGAGAGTGCAATCTCATCCATCTCTTCCTTTTTCTCATTAGTTGTGGCATCAGAAAATGCAAGGGTGATACTTTTAAATACACGTTGCTGTATTAGTATCCCCTTCATTTTCTGCTGCCATATGCCAAAATCTGTGCGACCATCAAATGGTGCAAGATTATAGGACCCAATTAAAGACATAATGCACACAACACGAAGTTCACACAATTCACACAAGACGGAAAGCTGAGGATATCCAAGTTCACAAACCGATTGATCGGTTGCGCAGGGGGTCACTCAGATCCGGTAAATGTTCAGGTTTTTAACACAGTAACGCAGAATCAGCAAGACACACAGTAATGCAGAATCGGCAGACCACAATAATACAGAATCAGCAAGACACACAGTAATACAGAATCAGCAAAACCTGCCCGATTCGAACACACAAGTCAATCGGAGGATTCGGACAGATCACACAAGACCATTCACCGATCAAAAGCACAGACCCACTCCCGGTAGCACTTCACTCCCAAATAATCTCACCCACTCGTAACCCACTCAAGCCACACACCGAATACCTCACCACCGGAGATAATCTCTAAGTATAGACACGGGGAATAGTGGAAGAGAATGCAGCGTGAAAACTGTTGAATTCTATTATCAACCACCGATTAACGGACGTCAATTTATAGGTGAGAAAACAACCGGAGAACCCCGAAGGGCCACGCAGTTTCAACATCGCATTCAAAGGGAGTGAAGACTGTCTGGGGAAGGGATGCGAACTCATCGCAGGAAACGGGGCAGACATGGGGGGAAGACGAGGAGAAGGGGAGAGGGGAGCGGCGCACACGCAGAAGGGGGGAATGAACCCTAGTTCAGCAAACAGAACACAAAAGGGAAGGACGGTGGGCTGACGGGCCTGGGCTTAAGAAAGCCTGGGCCCAGACACAACTAAAATAAGCAGGCCCACATCCACAATTGGGCCAATACCCAATAACACCCCTCATCATATACTTTTGACAAATGTATCTTTATTTTATCTTTCATTCAAGGGATATTATATTATTTTAAAAAATATGAAAACTTTATATTTAAAAATTGAATAAATTAACTACTAATAATATATTTTAATTTGACATTAATAATATATTTTAGAAAACTAGGAGGAATGGGAATGGCCGGGACAAGGGACTCAAACCCATTCCCGTCCCGTTAGCACAATCGGCGGATCACCCGTTCACCGTTGACCGTTGGGTTCGAAGCCGGGACGAGCGAGGGACTCGTTTGGACTGCGGGACTCGATGCACTCATTGGAAAATGTTTCCATCGTGAAAAAAGACCTCTCAATCACGCCTTGGCGGAAATGGCCAAACAATACTTATTACCTACCCTCCACCCACCCACTCCACCAAAGCCCAGTGAGTGAGAAGCACTACAGTCCAGTAATAGCAGTAGATCAGGCAGCAGAGGATCACAAATCCTCAATCCCCACTCCCACCAACCACCATGGCCGCCACCTTATCCCTCCTCTCCCCCGCCTCCCTCTCCTCCCTTCGCCGCCACAACCCCCCTCCCACCCGCATCCACCTCCGCCCCACCCCCTCTAAGTTCTCCGTCAAGGCCTTCTCCGCCCCCGTCCTCACCCAAGACGACCTGAAGAAACTCGCCGCCGACAAGGCTGTCGAGTACGTCAAAAGCGGCATGGTCCTCGGCCTTGGTACTGGCTCTACCGCCGCCTTCGTCGTCGATAAGCTCGGCGCCCTCCTCAAATCCGGGGCACTCACTGATATCGTGGGTGTGCCCACATCCAAGCGCACCCAAGAGCAGGCCGCCTCCCTCGGCATCCCCCTCTCCACCCTCGATGCCCACCCCCACATCGACCTCGCGATCGACGGAGCCGACGAGGTTGACCCCAATCTTGACCTGGTCAAGGGCCGCGGTGGGGCCCTCTTGCGCGAGAAAATGGTCGAGGCCGCCTCTGATAAATTCGTAGTCGTCGTCGACGACTCTAAATTGGTAACCGGGCTTGGCGGGTCGGGCCTCGCCATGCCCGTGGAAGTCGTGCAGTTCTGCTGGAACTATAATCTGGTGAGGTTGCAGGATTTGTTTAAGGAAGAAGGGTGCGACGCGAAGCTGAGATTGGATGGGAATGGAAAGCCTTACGTCACTGATAATTCGAATTACATTGTGGATTTGTATTTCAAGACTCCCATAAAGGATTCAGCCGCCGCCGGAAAGGAGATTGCGGCGTTCGAAGGGGTGGTGGAGCACGGCTTGTTCTTGGATATGGCGACTGCTGTCATCATTGCCGGTGGGACTGGAGTTTCTGTTAAGACCAAGTGAAGACAGTGACAAATTGGTGAGAATTGGATTTTTTGTTTTGCTGATTTTTTGCTACATTGTTGTGCATTGGTTTTGTTGTAACTCAAGAGCTACAAATGCAATCTTTAGATGAAAATAAATAAAAAGAAAATTGTACACTAATTGATTACATGACTGTTATCTCATGAAATGAGTCTTTGCTCTTTATGTAATCTGAGTAGTAGTTCGGTTGCTAATTATACTGAGATTGTTGAAGAGTTTTTTTCCCACCATATTCGGTCTGGAAAAGCATTGTCAAAACTCAGATGGATCGGGATCCCCTGCTGTGGAGGAAACCACGGCACCAAGTGCTCTGGAACAAAGACGATCGTAAACTAGTGGTAATTTGTGTTGTCAAACTTGGTCCACAACACTTGTTGTATACAGCAGAGGATCTTGATCCTTTGAGGTAGGGCGTGATTTGCCTACTTTTTGGGAGTTGTATATGCACCCAATCTTTGCCCACAAATCTTGTGAATCAAAAGGATAGTATTGGTTGCATAATCAATGATAATATGAGTTTGTATTATGTTTTGCTGCGAAAATTTGGGTATTATACATACTTTGTGCACCTAACACCATGAACGACTAGAAAAGAGGTTGTACACTTGTACTTTGCGCTGAGGATTTCAGTGAAGTGATCAATTACTGTACCTATGCGTTTTACATTTACTGTACATAACAGGTTGGGGGAGGTAATTTAAGAGTGATATATAACTGGGGGCACATTACACAATGGTGTATATAAGGAACTTTTTTTTTACCAAAATAAAAAAAACAAAAAAAAAAAAACAAACTTTTTATGCATTATTTTCAAAATATTCTTATTAAGCTTACGTAACCAATCATGTAAGCTTATATGACTGAAGTTTATTATAGCAGCTTGGAGGTGGTTTGGGACATCGGTGTGGTAGAACCCGCAGGTATTGAGAGGATTGTGGGGATGATCAATCGACCATCAAACTTTCAACATAGAAAAAAGAGATATATGAGGACTGAATTTGTTGTTTTTAAGTTTGAAGATTGAGGATGGATACATGGTAGTGGTTCTTAGTGAAATTATAGTGCTATACAACGAAGATCAATGTGTAAAAACTTATTTGGTTGGGTATTCCTCCATGATCAAGAACACTCTACCTTTCCTACTAAACCACTAATACTCCAATACTACATTTCTTATTAAACCACTAACACTTCACTATGCGCACCAACTCACCAACACTCCCCTCTTCCCACTAACACTCCTTCAAAACCACTTAGATCTTAAGTTTGTGAACTCAAATTATGGGCCTTGCTTTTTATTGTGCTTGATTAACAAACGTTAACCCACTTTACCATTATTCTTATCCTGCAAAATGAGGTGAAAGAAAAAATCATGTTAATATATATATATATATATATATATATATATATATATTTATAAATCTTAGAGGATGTTAAAAGGAATGGTCCAATGGGTCCTCCGTTTACCTAAAAAAAAATTATAGGGTTGGAGTTTGGTTTTATGAATTCGTTTAAAACTAACCCGTTTAGCTCTAGCTCGATTTACCCCAAAAATTTATGGGTTAAAGTTTAATTTTATTAGTTCGTTTAAAACTAGCCCAATTAGCATGAAGTACTATAGGGATAGCCCAATAGACAATAGCCCATATTTTTCTTCTTTTTTATCTCTTTTCTAGTATCGAAATAATAACACACACCATTTTAAATTAATTTCATATAATATAATTTTTTTAGGAGAAAATATTAAAATTTATATTCAATTATTAGAAGATTCTAAATATTATAACTTAAATTTAGAACTTAAATGAAACATGATTTTAAATTTAATAATGTAAATTCACTTAAAGCTACAATTGAGATTATGAAATAATATATATAACTTCAACGTTTGAATTTTAAAATTTTTGTATACTGATGTAAATGTTATATAATATATATATATATATATATTTTTTTTTTAATTTTATCTAAAATTATATTTTAAGAGAATATTATATATATTTAATTAAAATTTTAAATTTAAATCTGTAATTTGGCTATTTTGACTCATAATTGGATAGTGATTCGATTAACTCGAAAACCAATATGATTGAAGTTTAGTTCACTATATTACGAGTCCATTAAAAATAATTCGATAACCCAAAATCCATTAGAACTAGATTAAAATCGATTGAGTTGGCCCATTTAACATCTTTAATGTTGGATAACTTATTCTTAAAATCGGTTGGAGCACTGCCGTTGCAAGAATTCTATTTGTTTATACAGTGTGCTTACTCAGCCTCATCTTACGATGATCGAGTTGGGGTTTGAGGAGTACCTCTGCAAGACGGCTGTCGGTGGGACTCTTATCTTTTCTTGGAGCTAAAGTGCAAGTCGTGGACACATGCAACCAATTCGTGTGCCCTTTTCCTAAAAAATAAATAAATTAATTAATCTAACATAATTTCTATCAAATTATTTGATAAATTTTGTTTTTCTCAAAAATATGTTGTTCAGCTAAAATGAAATTAAAAACTTATTTGCATCAAGAGTCCGATCCTATCCAAAAAATTAAAAAAAAAATACTCATATCTAAATATGGTAAAAATGTAAATATTCGATGCTTGTTGTATATACACAATTTTATGTGTTCATATTTTGCATGATATTTTTTGATGTAAAATTATATTTGTAAGATTGTTTCAAAAAGTATAATTTTTTTTTACTGAAAAATATTGTATTTCAAATACAATTTTTTTTTGTAATTAAGCAATAAAATTATTTTTAATAAAATAAAATACTTTTATGGTGGAAAATAATAATTTTATAGTAAAAAATTCAAATTTTATATTAAAAAATTTTAGATTTTCCGAAAAGAATAACAATTTATCAAAAATATTATATTCTATGTGGGATGGACAAATTTGTCAACTGGGCTTTAAGGGCAAAATCACCATTTGCATGAATTTAAACTAAATAGGTTTATTTACACAAAGCAAAAGACGGTTAAAATTTAGAAAGAGATGGAACGTTGTTTTTTTTTTTTTTTCAAAAGATATCTTATTTAAGCTATAAAATGAAAATTTAGGAGGTTCTTTAAAAACTCATAAAGAGACCCAACTTATTTTAAAATCATATTTAAAGTCTTTATGCTCATTCAAATTCTCTAAAATTGCTTTTTGTTATCAGGACAAAAATCTATATGTCATCCTTGTTCAAGTAACAAGTTCGATCTAACTTAGGATAAAAAAACGTGGATTCTAGAAAATCCGATTAGATCTGATCAAAATATGTAGATTCGATGCTTGCTGTGTGTACATGATTTTATGTGCTCATTTTATTAACATATATTTTTTGGCCAATAATTATGTTTTTTTAAAAGGATGCAGCTATTCATACCCCCAAAACCTCTAAATATACCCCATAATAATTATGACAAAATTAGACATAAATAAATTGACTAAAATACATTTATATATTTGTTAGATCAGAAATCGTGCGTGTGTGTTGTGTTCAATACTAATTCGAACTATAATTGAACTATGCGGAAGTGAAATAGTAGTTACAACAATTTCGAGGAAGAATCTCTTTTTCCTCTCAAGTATTTTTATTAGATAGAGTGTTTGTTTCCACAATTATATAGTTTTGACTTACACGTCATTAGACTTCCTCTAATACTAGCCAACTATATATCACTCTCTTCTAACAACTTATTTGACCATTGAGTCCCCTAGATGGATTTGGCTGCCGACTCCCGTACGGCAGAAATCTGAACTCTCCCGAGTCCAGTAGGCTGTACTCTCCCGAACACAATAGAAACTAACGCGTGGTTCACTGACAGTTTGCCCTCTCAAGTAGGACGTCTCTTTCGCTGCATATGATAATAAATGTAATGTAACAGAGATATTTTGCAGCCTTCACATATGACTCTTATTTATACACCGAAAGGCTCAAGATCTTGTGATTTCATTTCTTAATTTCTCCTCTTCACATATGACTCTTATTTATAGACCCGAAGGCTCAAGATCTTGTGATTTCATTCTTTCCTTGATTTTCGTAACTTTGTCATATCTATATTTGCCAACACACTTACTTTATCAATATTTTTTTTTTGTTCTTATTCTCAACTGTAGAAATCTCGCCTTGTCTTCTTCTTCTTCTTCTTCTTCATGGTTCATCAATACTCTTCTTCTTCTTCTTCTTCTTGTTTCATCAATACAGAGAAATTGGAATTGCAAATTTATGGCTTTCTTGAGATTCGGCTCTAAATCTGAAACCTTTCACCGCGAAGGCCAAACTTAATAAGCAACACACTTAAAACTATTCTTTAAATAGTTTTTCTCCAAACTTAATTTTGTTAAAAATTTTGTGTACAAGGGTTCATACATATATATATATATATATGCTCGATGTATGTGGGCACGCCTAATAGTCTTAATCAGTAACTCAATGGAGTTCGTCACATTGAAATCTAACTTACCCGCATACAGTGAAGTTTGTCTGTCGTTGCTCCCCCAGGTGCCGCCACATTTTGGTGCTGAACCTAAATTTGTGTCATTTTTCAATTCAACAAGAATTATTTTCCTTCCTTCTTGTTGTTACTCATATGAGAAACAAAAAGGATTCTTTTTTTTTTTTTTTTTTTGGGTTTTTGGGCTTTTTTTTTGGGTTTTGGGTAAAGAAGAAAAATTGAAATTTTTTTCTGGAAAAACAAAGAACTTTTTAACTTTGATTTATCAATTTGTATTGAAAATTACGGAGGGTTAGACAGTTGGGTTGGGAAGATAATTTATTTTATATATTTTTTAATTTTTAGTGATGGGTAAAAATGGGATATATTTAGTTAAAAAAAATTATTAATTTTTAATGGGGTATATTTAAACTTCAAGATATGTTTAGAAATTTCGGATTATAAATAGCCGCACCCTTTTTAAAATTATTCGAAAAAGTATCATTTTTTGTACTTTTTGCTGAAAAATATTATATTTCAACTATATTTTTTTGTAATTAAACAAATAAAGTGAAATCAAAGTAAACTTGAAAGCTTATCTACATCAGTTAGCAAATAATACAAGTTAAAAAACAAAAAAATAAAGAGAAAATATCTACATAATATTTTCAACCAATACAAACTCTTGAGAAGTTACCCTTAACCGACTCCTAATCAAGATAAGTAGAATCCTAATTAAGATAAGTACAATCAAAAATATAATTTCCTAAAATATATTATGGCAGCAAGTTTGACTAAATTGTCTCACATGCGAAAAATGAGAAGGATTAAGGTGGGTAATAAATGGAGGTATTATACACAAGATTATTTTATAAAAATAAAAATAGGGTGTGTTTAATATTGTTGGGGTGCAAAAACACCAGCCCAATTTAAAAAAAACCGACCAAAATAAGTTGTCCCTCAACACAAAATTACAAAATAAGTTGTCCCACAAAACAAAATTAAAGATGTGGGCCCAAAAAGTTCTCAAGCACCAACGAAAAGTCCAAATTGCCCCCATCCGTTGGTCATTAATGCACAAAAATGATGTTTTTCCTTCCTTCCGTAAGACCACTAGACTCAACAATCCAAAGATAAACCCTCCAAAAAAAAGGATTGCTGAAAATCTTAGTTAAGAGATGATAATTTCACATGCAGCATACAAACAAAAAACAATCATAGCCGGAGAAGGCTAAATATGTGGCATATGGCAACTAAAGGAGAGAGTCACTGCAGGCCAGCAGCTGCCACCCACAAAAAAAAAAAAAATGCGTTCTTATTTTAAGGTCAAATGAATCTCTACAAGCTTAGTCAATCAAGCAAATCAACTTTCCATTTCCTATCTGTTATATGAAGTATAGGTTCTATACTTTCTGTTTTTCTCATAGGCTTTAGAGAGAGAAACTGCATTTGTTGTTAACAGTTAAAAGTATGGGGAAGGCAAGCAAATGGATCAGGAATTTGTTGATGGGGAAAAGAGAAGACAAGGGCAAGAAAGCAGGCACCTCAGTTCCAGCGGAGGCTTGTGAGTATTTAGGCACGCCAGTTGTGACGGATACTCCTAGAGATAGAAGAAGGTGGAGTTTCAGAGTATCGACTAACAATAAAGCCATCGGACACAAAAGCACTAGATCCTTTGACTCAATCCTTATGCTAAAAGAAGCCAGATTTGATTTCAAGACTCAGCAGAACTATGTGATGCCTCCTAAGTTGAATGTAGCTGCTACCAAAATACAAGCTGCATATCGTTCTTATTTGGTAAATGAAAGTTTTTAATTCTAAGTTTACCTTGAGAATAAGTAATTGTCTGATAATGAGCAAGGAATACCTGTCTTTCTGCTAAAGAGGATGTATTGAACTCATAATTCAATAGATACTTTTTATGAATGTCAACTAAGTATCGTAAGTAAATTGCTCCCGGTTGTTCAATCATTTGATAACCAGAGTCATTCTTTGATAAATGATCACTATGAGTCAGACTCAATAGAATTTGATCAATCATTTTTTCTGTCGTTAAGGCGGAGAATTGAACCAAGAATTCTCTTTCTTCATCATCAATCGAATCACCTTTAACGTCCTCTGTTACTACCAGAGATATGCTTCCCCCCCATTCTCTCAAGCTGAACTAACGGTACTTACAGGCAAGGAGAGCACTGCGGGCTTTAAGAGCATTAGTGAAATTACAAGCATTAGCAAGGGGTTACTTGGTAAGAAAACAAATGAATACCTTTCTAAGGTCCATCCATGCTGTTTTGGCAATTCAAGTTAGAGCCCGGATTCACAGGATTCAAATGGCAGACGAACCACCAGTCATGGTGGAGAGGAGAAAATCATACGTGGAACCATCAGCTTCTAATACACAACTTAGAAAAGAAATTAATGTGAGTCCTCTTACCCAAAAAAAAAAAAAAAAAAATTGTGTGTGAGTGTGGGTGGGTGGGGGGAGAACGCACGCACAGAGAACTCCAAAATATAGGCCATTCACTATACTCTGTCTTTTATCATTCAACAAATTCTCATCTTAGCAAACCTTTAATGCAGGAGAATATAGGTGATTGGAATAGCTTCACGGCAAGTGGAGGTTTAAGGAGCAGAAGTGGACGTGTACCTGGTGAGAGAATGGAATATGGTTCCAGAATACGTAGTTCTGCTCATCTTTCTGTTTCTCAAAGAGAATACCAACTAAAGATGAGTCCAAGTCCATCAACATTGTCCTTCACAGATTCAAGCTCTACCACTTATGATGGGCAACTGGAGGAATTTCCCTTAAAAATGGCAAGAAGAAACTCTAGACGATACCCAGAAAATAGGCATCCATTTATTTTTCCACGACTACGGTGCCCAGATTATGTACCATCCAACTCCAACTTCGTTCCGAATTATATGACCAATACAAAATCATCAGAAGCAAAGGCCAGGTCACACAGCGAACCCAGACAGCGTCCTAAAGTGGGCACCAGAGAGAAAAGCAAGCGATCGTCATCAATGGATGGAAAAAATGATACAGAAAATCAGTACCCTTGGCTAAAAAAGTTGCATCATTCTGACAAATTCACTGATGATGGAGACTGTGATTCCTATATCAGAGCAATGGCTAGTGTATCCAAACATATGAAGTCACTAACCCCATTTGAGGTGGTAAATGCTCGGTCCTTTTTCTTTTTCTTTTCCCCATTTTTGCACTGTTTGCTGGCTCGAGCTTCAAATTTAGCTGCTTCTGATTTCATTTATTAAACTGCAGCCTCCCATGAATTTGTACTGATGCTTCAACTCCTTAGACATGACTGGAGTTCTTTTATCAAACAAAATGTAAGTATTGGCATAATCTCACCAAGTTTGGAGCCTGCATGTATCCCAGTGATGTGAAAAAGAAGAGCAGGAACACCTATAACTCCACAACACTCGCCAACTATACTGACCTGTGATTATGTTTTTCTAATATTTTTGAAGCTGTTTTCTCCTTTTTTTAGCTAAAAGGAAGCTATATTGGAATAGGACATGATTCCTTCAGCACTGTAAAGACATATTTTGATTGTAACTGGGGCAGACTGGACTTTCTGATAAACTATCATTATAGGTAAATATAGCTTGGAGTATATCAGGAAGATCTTTATACAATTTCATCTGTCATTGCAAAAAAAAGGACACAGCTATTAGCTTCAAACTCAACCAAAAGCTGTTTAACAGAGAAAACTGCATACCTCATTGAGCCATAATGAATGTTAGAGCCCCTGTGCGAGCATGAAAATCACCAAAAGACTGAAAAACAAAATCAAACAAGATACCAAAAAGGAACTTCTCAAATATTTAGTGGATCACTAACGTGATACTGATAATAATGGAGAACAGCAAATCTGCAGAAATTTCAGATAATGAATGTCCTATCTCATCTGCAACTACTCATATCCGGATTAAGTACTTAAACTCGTAACCTGAAATTGAACTAGCTGAATTACCAAACTATAATTGACCAGAATTCTCTGCCTAAAAATCACATGTTCATCTGACAATTGTTACTTAAAGATGTTCTATACATGAAGGCTGCTTCAATGGTAAAAATCTTCTGGTAGGAGCGTATTTTCTTTGAAGCTCTTGGCCAACCAGATTGCAGTTTCCCTGGGAGACACTTTTCCTGGTCCAAATGGCTTTAACAAAACTCCAAGTTCCTCAATTCTCTCTTCTTGCAATAATCTAGCACTAAACTCAAGCAAACCTTCCAGTGCTTCAGCTCGCTGTCGGGAGGACGACATGTCAATTCGGCGGCGCCGTTGGTCTGATGATGTTCGGCTTGACGCACCAGCTGTGGCATTTTGATCTGAATAATCACTTCCATCTTGCTTATCCTTGTGCAGTGCAGACCGGAATCCTTGCCAATTATTGAAGCACAATCTGTCATATTTATCTGAAAACTCAATGGTATATTTGTCTTTCATAATAGAGCGGTCGCCCTGTGGGGAACTAGAGGAACCTTGTACAGAGGTCAATGAACTTCTGCGGGCATTAAAGGGCTCCTCATAGGATCCTAAAGGAAAGTCAACCATCTTGTCAATTCGAGGGGCATTGACAGAAACATCTGGAGACTTGATAATGTCGATGTTTGCAAGAGCACCCAGACTGGGCCTTTGGTGATACTTATGTACTGCAACTTTTTCTGGCAATGGAAGAGAAGCTCTACGAGTAGTTGAAACAGGTCTCTTAACAAGGCTTTTTGATGTTGGAAACTGCATAAAGCATATTTTTCAGTGAATATGTGTACCAAGAGAGAATCCAGAGAATATCTTCCACTATTAAGAAAGAGACTGAACTCATAAATATTAATTGAATCATGTTTGGTTAAACCAGGACAGGAACCATGATTTCTTACTACAATAAATAAGTCCAGGTATAAGATAGCCAATGAAAAAGCCTTTACATTTTCAAGTGCACAAATGGCATCAATCATTGAAAGAGAAAGAAAAACAGAGATGCTTGTATTGTTTCATGATAAAAAGCTTCAAACATAGATGTGAATTTCACATGGATGCAGTTTATCTAGCTTCCACTCACTTGAGTAACCTATAATATATTGGCTTGAGGTTGGTATTGGCTTGAGAAAAGTAGTAGACTAGTAATTCTATGGCACCATTTCTGGATTAAAGAAAAGGTATTCCAGGATGCATCCTGTCAGCCACCGCTGCCCGCAGAAGGCCGATTTCAAAGACTATTTTCTGCCTGCCTGATGCGCATACCAACACCTTTTTTTTATATAATTATATCCCTAATTTTCTGTCCTTATATTAGCTTAATAATATGCAGGTATCTTGCTAGCTAATTGTTCACCCGAATGTGGTGCTAAATTCTAATAAGCTGATATTTTGCAAGTTAATTATGCACGCGATTGGCTCTATATTGAATCCCCCCAGAATAAATTCTATTAAATATATTTTCACTAGCATCTTTATATATATGTTCACAACCAAAGGAATGATGTGTTTGGTTTTCTATTATTTTCTATAAATTCCTCCTCATTTTGCAAAAAGTGAAGCTTTTGCATATGAATAATCAAATATTGTTAAAGATGATTTCATTGATTAGTCAATTATGTAATGGACCTGTTACATCATTCTTTCACACAAACATGGACTTATTAAACAATTTTTTTTCAACCAGTTCTTCTACCTCCTTTATTCCACCAACCAAAGCCATCTGCCTTGAGAAGGAAGAAAGGAAATAAAGGACTACCTCAAATTCCTTCTACATTATGCAGCTATTGTTCCTCAGGACTTAACAACATATGTCCAATAATACTATGGCAAGTACAGGGCAGCATAGCAGAATAAAAGATACTCCGAATGAGATAATTAACTTGATATTATGAAGAAGAGTATTGTCTTTTGAGAGCTAATGGAGTGCAGTCAGTAAGCTTTAGATGACCTTCGGATGCAATTTTAATAATGGAAGAAAGGAAAAGTGTTGCATTTCTTACCACTTCATGATTCTTTGAGAGCTGTGGTTTCCTTCTTGAAGCAGTTCCAGCTTTTGGTTCTGTAGCCTTCTGATTCTTTGAGATTTTTGAAGTAACATTTTTCGTAATGACAGTCCTTTCTAGCATGCTTCCAGAAAATAATTCTTCTCTTCTACGATGCATCCCCATTATCATGGTGGAAGAACCATCACTTTGCTCAGCTCCGGATACACTAGGATTTAGAGTCCTGTCATTACCACATGATAGTCGTCTCTCTCTATATACTGGAGGTGGTACATGGTTGGGCTCTGAGAATCTAATCTTCCTAGAGTCATTTCTTTCTGTTTCAGCCCACTGACTTGGAAGACAATTATGCTTGGGAGAGTTGAGCTTGAGATGAACATCTAGTACATAAGGTTGAAGATGTCTGTGCTTGAGAAGTTCGGCAGCCTGCTCAATTGCTATGATATATCAGATAGTAAATAATTAAATTAATAAAGTCATTGCCAAATGTGTTGAAACCACAATCATCAATATGCGTACGTACTAAGTGATGTGCTGAGTTTATTATTTCTCTGATATATCAGGGAAACCAAAAAGTTGTCCGATTTTTTTGCTTATACAGTTGCCAAAAATTTATTTTCCTTCACAGTTATGGTAGCAGAATGTATAGTTAGAGTGAACATGGGATAATATAAGAAATAGAGGGAAGGAAGCCTGTTACACTAAAATGGAACTATAGCACTAATATCATCTGCGGCTTCAAGGAAAAGGACATTAGGATAACATATGAACGATGATAAACTAGAAACATAAAATAGCGTGTTTGGTGAAAATCAAGAATGGAGCTCTAGAAGAGTCAGATGTTATTCTGATATTTACCTCATTGTTCAACTAACTTAGCATAGTGAAATGAGGGAGACAAGTACTTGTAAACAGAATATTTTACTTCCTAAGAGGTTAACTAATTTTCTAAGAATTACGTGAAACACGAACTTCAGAAAATCATGATTTAACAATGCATATTTTTGCATATTTACAAAGAAATGACAAGCTTTAAAATTTGTCGAAAGTTAAATCATGAATAGAATGATTTCTATGTCCTTTCCATTTCCACCAAACCATATTGCATGGTTAGCGAATTTGTTCTCCCAATTCCATTTTCTTTTCATTTTTGTTAAATTAAATAGGCAAAATCAGAAACATTGAATTTTTTTAAATGTTAATAAATCATTAATTACAATGGTAAAAATGCAATTCCACCATCAAAATATGCTAGATTTTCTAGAAGCTTCCTACTTCCTTGAGAAATTTTCCCTGCAAGGTTCAGAGTACACAGTGGAGCCTCCACTCAGGCACAAATTTGGTTTGGAATGATATTCAGCTTTGATCAATGACAATTGAAGTAATCGTGTAGCGAGAAGTTCTATAACCAAAGGATAAAAATAGCTGTAGAAATACAATTGAGGAATTTGCAAGTGAAAACAATATTCATCTGCCAGCAGATATATTTGAACACTGTCTAGAAATCAGAAGACACAGAGGTAGAAGCTAAGATTTATAAGGTCAGCAAGTTTCTTTTTCCTCTAAATGAGGATACAACTGTCAACGCCATAAATTACTCAGTGTAGGTTGGAATTGGAGGGAGAAGAAATGCAAGTATTGACCACAATAGCGAGCCGGGCAGGAAATAAATATAGACCTCAAAAAAAACGGTAACTTATGTAGCAAAAGAAGACTTAAGATGATTAGATGATGAATTCCAAATCAGAGAACTGGGCTTACGCTAGGTCGAAGTTCTGGATTTTTCCTCAGCATGCTTTTAACCAGACCTCGGCTGTAAAACAAGAAGCATAATTAGGTGAAGCTGCTTTCAAGGGAGAAAACGTGATAGAATTTCTTCCAAGAAAAACCAATACTGTCGCAACGTTGTAAAACTTTTATTTTGCTAGCTATCCAGAGATGACTAATACAAGAGTTGATCTGAGCAGATTATCCAGTACCCAAGTTCATCAAAGAACAAGCAACTAAAAACACACACGGAGGAAAAAAGAGAGAGAGAGAATGAAGATGCGTGTATGGGAATGGCAAACAGAAATAATCTGGAGGAACTCACAATGCACCAGAATATTTTGTGGGTAGCGGAGCAACAATAGACTTGTTTATTTTGTTGATAAGCGCCTGCATATCCTGTCCAAGAATGTATAGAAAACCATAAAAATCTAAAAGAACATTACCTGCCACGAACTTTACAATTGTGTAATTGTGTGCATAGAAGGAGTTTTCAAAAAATAAAACGAGCAAACAAGGTTGAATTGAACTGTTGATTTTTTTTCTTTTCTTTTTACTTTTGTTCTTTCTTTCTTTAAAATTGTGTAATTGTGTGCATTGAAGGAGTTTTCAAAAAATAAAACGAGCAAACAAGGTTGAATTGAACCGTTGATTTTTTTTTCTTTTTTTTTCTTTCGTTCTTTCTTTCTTTCTAAGAAGAGAGTTTGACTTAAATGCTTATTTGTAGCCATGTACCAATAAAATAATCCAGGTACTTATTAACTCTCAACACAATAGTTGTGGTCTAATACGAAGATAATGAACCTAGAATTATAAAGCAAGATACAATAATGTCATGCTTTATCCGATAAATCAGTTGCATGCAGGGCAGGATTTTATTTCAGGCTGGGTAAAGGAAGTGTGCTTCACAATGGTAGCATTTAATGCACAAAGATTGGCTATCATTAGTACTTATCATAATTCTGTTACCAATAAGCATAATGTACAAAGTTTCGTCAAAATCAAAAGCTGAAGTTTTAGCCACGATATAGATATGGTATTATCAATTAATCTACCCTTCTAGCGTTCACTGAATAACTAGAGCTTTAGTTTATTTAAATTAATAGGATTTAATGCACAGAGATGGTTTGGTATCAGGTTAGCCATATAATCATGTCCATAGCTCCCCATCAGCATTAATGACAGTTTACACTTTACATATAAATATACCATAAGAGTGTGTGATGATTAATCAGCAGGCACTTACAAAAGCCTTGAATGCAGGTTTAAGGGCTGCCATCTCATATATGCAGCATCCTGGATGACATACATTGTAGAGATTAGCTCATTAGGGAAAATATAAATGTACACATCAATGTGATTTGATCTGCTTTAAAACAGAAGAGGATTATCTCAATCTGCGCCTTTATTTGTTTGTTTTTCAATTGATAACATGCAGAAGAAAGAAATTCTTTGCATACCGAGGGACCATATATCTGATTTTGAACCATATGGAATATCTGCTAGCAGCTCAGGGCACATGTAACTGGGAGTACCAACTATCTGAGAGAAAAGACAGGCACAAACAATGACTATAAGACAACTGTCTTACATAAAATAGAAAACAGCCATTTATATCAACCATAATGCTTACTGAGGAAGCAAGCTCATCTGAGGTCAACATTTTGGCAAGTCCAAAGTCACCTGAAACAATCATGCACTTGAGAAACAATTCTAAATCCCCCAAAAGACAAAAGACAGAAGACAAAGAAAGATTTTCCAGTACCAAGACGAATCTCTTGATCTTTCATTAAAAAAATATTAGAGCACTGCAAAACCATTATAACATCATCAATGTAACACGCAAAAACTTTGTACCGTGAATTAAAAATCTATTGAGGACAGTGTGATGCAACTCACCTTGACATCACGATGAAGAATATGGCTCATGTGTAAGTACTCCAGTGCCATAAGTAGTTGAACAAGCCATCTACAGAGCTTCTGCAGGAAGAAATTTTAAACTACAATCAACACACACACACACACACACACACACACACACACACACAAAATGGCAAACTAGGAAAGAGCGAATAACAGAAAAAGAATTAATGTACAAAAATGAAACTACCTCTTCAGGAAAATGTACACCATTTGCCTTTTTTATAGCTTCGGCCCTACAAATAAATAAATGTAGAAGAGGTTAAAAATGTATGTGTGTGTCCTTTTTATTTTTGGAAGAACATGTTCCTCTAAGCATGTGTTAATATGGAAGACTGCTTACATGTCTCCACCTTCACAGTAACCGATGACAATGCAGACATAGCAACCCTGACACATTCAACAGAAATGTTATTGAATTCAGACACTGAGAAAGAAAAATGTGACACTTACTAGGGGAGGTGTGTTCTGAGAAAAGAAATGCAATATAGCTTCTGACATTTGACTTGTCATTTTCTTTTCATCAGGTGAATATCACCAATTCAGTATTGTAAGAGTAATCAGCAGTTAATGGAGAACAAATCCAAACAGCAACCAGTGTGGGGGAACAGATAAAAATTATGCCCCCATTACAGATGGCAGAGGTTGCTAACCTAATCGTCATGCTTACAAGCTGGTCACTATGCCATCACGAGGTTCATGATTCTAGTTTCTTGTTGTTTGGAGTCTTAAACCGTCCTAGTTTGCTTGATCCAGACTAGAAAGTCTTAAAATTCTTATTGTCTTATTCATTGCTAATTTGACAGTCAAACTCCATAAATCCATGATTTCTAGCATTGCTTTATAGAAATTAATGGTGTTAAAGCACTAGGATGCTGGAGGTATTTTAAATTTGGAAATATTTTTAATAAAAAGATAGATAATCACATAGCTTTAGCTAATCAATAATGGTGATACACAAATAATCCTATTTTGTCCTACTTGTCCAGCCATGAAATACATTAATATCAGAAAGGACAAAACATCGATTTCAATTAAGAGGCATAAGGAATCACTTCTTTACCTTCTCCACCCATGAATCTTTGTACTCCACTATAAATGGATTTCTCATACTTGATATAAGCTCCATCTGCATAGTAACACAAACCTATATTTGCTCAATAAAGAGAGAGTGCACGAAAGATCCAGTCATATGTGTGTGAGAGAGAGAGTAAAAAATTAGATTGCTGCAAGAACCAGTCCTGAAAAGAACTCATGAAGAACTTTTACATGTTACCTTTTCATTCTCATGAGAGAATGCAAGACATAAGATACATGGATTCATACACAGTAACAGTTTTCCATCGAACGAAAGCGAGCTAACAATATAATATAACTCATTGAAAAAATTGCCAGTATCATTTGCATATCCATGTCAGCTAATTTCGCAAGCATTATTAAAATTTTAGGCTCACATTCTATCTTTAACTGCCAATTTCAATTATCCAGATTGCCACAATGCTATAATATATGTTGAAGAGATATATGCAAAAGATATAATAGAGAGCTGACATCTAAATTTGTAACTCGAAGAGAAAATAATAGAAATATATATGTGATGTTGTGTGTGTGCGTGTAACAAATAAGGAAACAACTGACCTCCTGATGTGCAGATCGACGTGTCCTATTGGTTTGGCGGGCAAGACGAATCTTTTTTAACACATACCTTAACATTAAGCCAAAAAATAATTAAGTCAGAACTAAATAGTAACTACCCAATGCACCAGAAATTTGTTCACATTCATGATCAAAACATGAATAACTAGGACAATGGCATTGTCCATTTAGTGCTCACTTCTTCTTTTCTTGCTTATGCCTCACAAGAACGGCAGAACCAAAAGCCCCCTTCCCGATCTGTTCCAGTATTTCATACTTCTCCATTGAATACTTAACAACTTATTTTACCAGGCCACCAAGGAAAAATCTTCACTCCTGAGACACCGTGCATCAACAAAAATTAAAATACATACTTTATTTGAGTAATATAAACTAAAATATAAGTCCAAACGAAAAGGAAATAAGAGAAACACTTCAAACTACTTCCATACTGACAAAGCCAAATAAGCACACATTTTTCAGCATACTATCCTAACAAATGCAGCAGCTGCAGCGTCAAGCACAATCATTATATTAAATCAATTTAAATTTGAAAAGATATGACATTAAATAGGAGAAATTTGTGTAGAAAATTTGAATATCAAATCATTAGAGTAAAGCAGCGGTTAGAAGCATTAATTTAAAACATTGAATTTTGTAGATTCGAATTACAAATCCACGACAAAGGTCCAGGTCCAGGCGCAAAAATGCACCATAATGTAATTATAGCTTTTAAGCAAATTAAACCACGCTACACTTAAGCTCAGTGAGCAAAAACTGAAGTACAATAGCCAAACTAAAAGCTAAATGTAAGCTGAAATTGAGCACAACCTAAAGAAGAAAAGATAGATTTGGCTGGCATTTGACGGTCAATTTCAACAGATTCATTCATAGATTTCACGTAAAGAGACTGCAAAAAGCAAAAGCGACACGAAACAATAAAAAGAGAGAAAAAGAAAGGAGAATAAAAAGAGAGGAGTCACCTTGAATGCGTAGTACTTCGGATCACGAGCAGCTGCTAGTTGGATGAGAGAGGAAGAGCAATGCTAGGAAAGTAGCACATTACCAGTACGACGACAGCACTGCAAAGGCGGTAGTAGACGAGCAGGAAGAAGGTGTTCCTTAGCTATCCTCACTCCATTGCAGATTCAGAGTACACCATCACCGTCTCCTGCTTTCTGCTCCCAAGACACACACACATCACAAGCACACATTGCAGAAAGAGAATATTATATTATCAAAAACCGACAAGTTTAATAGTGAAGCAGAAGCGGACAAAATGTGAGGAGAGGGAGATATTATATGTTAAGTAGTGTTTAGGCTTTAGAAACCGTAATATGTAATATAAATATAATCAATCACATTCAGCTATTCAGTCAACATGTGACCTGTGGCTGTGGCTGTGGCTGTGGCTGTGGGTGATGGGAAATTTCTACGTCACAAGATTTACTACCATGCTTCAATATCTGTTCTCTATTTTATCAAATACTACTTCTTTCCTGTTGTCGCACAATTTTAATTGTCGGTTCCAAATATGGAACATAATATATTTTATTATATAAAAATATTATTATTATAAAATTTTATATATAATTATTTATGTTAATTACAGTTATATAAATATTATGCAATTTAATTACTTATGTTACATTACATTGTTATTTTTTTAAAATTATTTTTATTAAATAATAAATTTCACAAATTTTCTTAGTGAATTTTCTATTGTTTCCAACCTAATACAAAATTTCCAACTCACTAAAATCTATTAAGGTGGAATAATAATTATAATATTATAAACTAACAGTATAATATTTTTATTTTTATAAAAAATATTTCTACTTTGAGATCAAATTCATATAAAAAATTAATATATTATTTATTCAAATTCAACACATATATCAAAATAAAAATAATAATTCAATCCATGAAAATTATATATCATACTTTAAATACAATTATTATTTTAAAATATGCAATATTTGTGTCAAATTAAATGTCAGAAAACAAGATTAATTTGATATGATACCTTAAAACAGATTTAAAACAAAAAAAAATTAATTAATTTTTTTAATTTAGTAAAAAATAGGAGAGAAAGAAGAATATACATTTGAATAAATAGTGAAATACATATCAAGAAAGTAGAAGAATTTTCAAAATTCTTTTTTTATATTATAGAAGGATATAAAAATTATTACGATTAATAAATGTGGTAGTGACACATGACAATATTATAATCTATATTATTCTTCTTTTTATATAAAGAAATATATAATTATTGAATAGTATTTATTATTATATACAATACATTAATAATCGTGTACTAATAGTAATATATAAAATATTTAAATTTTATAGTAGTGTAAGAATTTTTTCAAATAAAATAATAGTATAAGAAATATTAAATAATATTTTATTTTGAATAAAAATATATCATAATTTTATTTAGTATAAAATATTTATATAATAATATATCACAATTAACTTAATAAATAATATTTTATGCTTCATTTTTACGTACTTATGTTCAAATTAAAAATCACGGATTCATTTAATATATTTTTATAAAAAATAATACTGAGACGAAAAAGTTATAAATTTTTTAAATTTGGCAAAAAAAGTAAAAAGGGAAAAAATATATTCTGACTGATTGACACACTAAGCTAAAATTAACAACTTTTAAAAAATGGTAAGAATTTTGGCAGGAAATTCTGTTTTTATGTGGTCTTCTTGTTATATACTAGCATTGCCTCGTGGGATGCAGGGTTGGTTATGTGTTGTGTTATATATATATATATATATATATATATATATATATATATATATATATATATATATTTATAAGTAAATATATATTTAAGAATAATTGAAGTATTTCATTATATAATAAGTAAATACATGTAAAAATATATAATTTTGTATAAGAAAATATTATTTCCTTTCCAAAATAAGAGAATGAACTCAAATACAAATACATAATAAATATTTAGATTTATTCTAAATAAAATCAAAATATAGTTATAATTTTTTAATCTAATACTCAACCAGTCTTCTCTCAAGCCAAGAGAGTAGAATCCAATCCAGTCAGTTATTTAATTTTAATAAATAGGATATAGGTGTAAAATTTAAGTTCATAAAAGATAATTAATTGATATATAGTACGTAAAAAATAGTTTAGAAATAATAAAGATAATAATATTTTAATAAATTAAAACATATTTTTGAAAGTAGAAGAAAGATAAAATTCAATTAAAGCTCACACATCATTTTTCTTAAAAAATATTTCATAAAAAAAAGAGCAATGTATTTATCGAATATAATGTAGACGACCTTCTAGTGAGGCATCTTGAATCAAGTACAAAATATATTGGTCTGGTTTTCAACTATATTTTTAACTTTTAGGAACAAGTGTGGTATTTATTCTCATGAACTAGTAATGCGCTTATGCAACGCACAAGTTGCAAATAAATATATGTATATAATAAAAATAAGGAAACCTTTATTTTTTATTTTTTAAAATATAGAAAATTAGAAATCGTTATGTTAAGTATTTACATGAGAATATATTTAAATGCTCATGAACATAATAAGACATGACCAATCATATATGGTTTGTTACAAAAAATAATGACAAAACTAAAAAGTACTTAAAATATATACAAAATCACAAATTTTAGTTTGTCATCGATTTATAACTTTTATTAAACTTAAATTTAGAATCTACCTGGTTAAAAATATTAAGATTATAAAGTAATAAAATAAACTGAATAATCACTTTTTGTAGGGAAAAAAATCAAATCATCTAATACTTTTATTTTTATAAAAAAAATATTTATTTGATTAATTTCTCAATCTAATCACATATAATTCAACCTACTACAAATAGTTAAAGCCAACACCAACATCTAAATCCAACACAAAATACTTCAAATATATAATATATTTTCAAGATGTGAACTTTATCAATATATGTGTAGGTGTGAAATTAGAGATCATGAAATGTTACTTAAAATGCAATTTTATTTCTAAAAACAAATTTAAAATGAAAAAATTATAAACTTTTAAATTTTTATTTAAAGAAATTGAAAATTATATTTTTCATCTTGGACCAATCAATTATAGTCTTTCTACTTTAGTCAGTGAATTATTTTAAAATTAATATAAATATAAATACTTTCATTACATATCTACACAATTGGCGTATAAGGATAATGCATGGATATTAGGGCACCGATTTTTATAAATTAAGTAGTGGGCATCGTTCATATAAATGTCACTTTAGAAACATTTTATGGTTTTTAGTGTATCCTCGACAATGTAAAGTCATGTCCAAACATTCACGGTCTTTGAAGGTATTAATTAATTTCTGATTTCAACATCCAAACATTGAAATAAGTCTTAGTCAAATATACATTAAAGTTTTATCACAAAAATTTATAAGCATTTGGTGTATCGTACAATATGATATAGATTATTATTTGTTTACTTGTAAAATATTATTAGTTACTTCAAAAAATATTACTACTAATTAGTTACTTTAAAAAATAGTAATATTTTTCAAGTAAACAAATAATATTTTTTAGTTAAACAGATAATATTGTGGATCGGATGCATGGTGCACGCGATGTCCAAAAAACCGCTCAAATTTGATTATATATAAAATATAAAATGACATATTCCGATATTTATGGTGTTGGAAAGCTCTTATAATTATGTCACAGTTAAAGTTGTATTACCAAAATAGGTACGAATGTAAAAATATAGGTAATTAGTATAGTATATGAGTCCATTCACAGTACAACATAAACTTACAAGTTATTAAAAATAGTTTCAATAACATTATCACTCGAAATTTACACAATATTACTATTACTAATCGTGTTCCAACAAAATTGTTCTGAATTTGTAACCCATCTCACTATTTACAACCACCATTGCCACACCACTATCATGAATCAAAGACGGAAGGCATGGCAAACCCTAGCTTCCCTCTCACTTCACAATTGCAGCGCATGAGAAATATGTGATGGATTTAACATAACCTTTCATAATATATTTAATAATACAGCGACATTGCAATTAGATGTCAAAAAATGCGGTCGAAATTGTAACATTTGTTTTCATGTCCAACCTAAAAACCAAATTGATATTGACATTAGTTGCGAGTTCAACTGTCTTGATCTGTCAATCCAACAATTCAATTTAAAAAATGACAATCACCTATTATAATTTTTTTCATTATTATCGTTATATATATTACTATGCATAACATAAATAAACACTTAAAATTGTATATATAAAAAATGGGGCCAAATGTCCTTGATCGATAATGCACTTGATGGGTATAATAATAAGGGTTAATATCTTTGTAGTATTCCGTTTTCTTGTTTTGGTAAAGTATTTATTATTTATTTGCAATTTATATTACACATTTCAATTGCATCATCAAACCAATTTTTCCAGCTGAAACGCAAAAGTGTAGGAGCATTTATTATTTAAATAATTTAAATCCAAAATATATTTCTGAAAATGATTTTTACAAAATCTTAAAAGTATTTGAAAAATATTTCAAAATAAAAAATATGTGTCTTTATAGTAGCCAACAAAATAGAAAAAATAAACTAACTTAAACTATTTGAAAATCATTTTTAAAAAATGATTTTTTATTTTTTTTAAAATTCTCAAAATTTAGTTGGTCATTGGCCCATTTTTGGTGTGTCTATGTAAGGCGTGCAATTTGCATGAGTGGTGTGAAACAACAATCACTGAAACGAACAACAAAAATTAATTGTTGCCATTGCTCCAGAAAAAAAAAAAAAATTACACACACACACACACACACACACACACACATATATATATATATATAATTGTTCTAATTTTTTAATATTTAAAATGAAAAAAAAAACTAAAAATAAAAGACACTCCGTCTATTCCATACAATAAATCATGTTTCGCAAGAGTACAATAATTTGTATTTTTAATCAATTTGATAAAGTTATAATTTCCTAAAAATTATAAATTGACACTTATATGATTTTTTTATGTTTTATTTGACTTATTGAAGTATATATAAAAAAATTGCGTGAAATAAAATTTTCAATTTTAGTTTTACTACTAAAACAAGATCTTAACATTTAAAGGGAAAACTGTTTTTTGAAATAGGATTTTCTTGTTGGGATGGACAGAGTATATTTTTATCTCTAAATATATTTTTTCATATAATTTTTATTTATAAAATAATTTACAATTTCTCTAAAACAAGTTTTTCATTTTTTTAAAAACTCATTTTTATATTTCTCATATAAGTTTTGGATAGCTATAATAAATTGCAAATTTCTGGAAATAATTTTCAGGTTTTTAAAGATAAATTTAGTTTTTTCAAGTGATTCATATTTTTTCAAATATTTAATATTTTCTATAATAATTCACAATTTTTTTGTAAATATTATTTTTTAAAAATAAATTACCCCTAAATTTTACATTTTAGTCGAAAAAGCAAATGAAAAAAATCATGTAATGTGGACTGCAAACGACAAAAGTAAAATACTTTATCAACAAAGTAGAAAAAAACTGCCATCCTATGCTAAAATATTGCCCTAATAAAAACAAGTAATTTCTTTTATTCATGTTGTATGTATATAATGATAATAGTAAATTTATGATTACCGAATAATCTAAATATAATTAATTAAGATTTCAAAATTTAAATATTTTTATTAAGATTTTGGAAAGCCAAATTTTGAAACCACTTTTTAGTAAATAAAACACCGTTGAGGCAGGTTTTGGTAAAGTGAGCAAGTAAAAAATTGGTTCAATTGGTTAAAATCATTTAAACCTGTTGAATTATTTTACGGTTTACTTTTTTTTTTAATTATATTATATAGGGTCAAATTTTATTGTATTCATTTATTATACTAAAAAAATTATGGTTAAAATAAAAAAAAAATTAGTCATAATTTTTAAAATATTGTCACTTAACAATTGTGTAAGCTTCTATTTGGTGTAAGTTAAATTAGATAGGATGAGGAAGGACAAAAAAAAGGAATTAAAAAAAGCAAAATAATAAAGAAAAAGAGAGGGAAGAGAAATAAAGGTAATATGACCTTACAAAAGAAGAGAGAGAAAAGAGGACACAACCAGAAAGAAAGGAGAGTGGAGAGAAAAGGGGAAGGGACGAAAGAGGATGAAGGGATGAGTGTGTTTATAAATCATAAATACGTATATAAAATATATTTTCAAAAATAAATTTGCTTACTTTACGTGGGTAAAAAGCATATTCTCTCTTTTATATATATATATATATATATATATATATATTAGTGTGAAATTTTGTTTGATGCATAAGACTTATTTTATATTTTCTATTAAAATATATGATAATATATTTTGTGTTCAATATTTTTTTCTTAAAGATATATTATTTTATGCATTCTTCTGTTTTATTTAATTTTTTTATAAAAATACACTAATATATTATTTTATAACATGCTTATAGATTTCTTTAAAAAATATGAACTATCATTTTACTAGTATGTGATATACAATTGGCCTTTCTTCTTTGAGAAAGCAAGTTTGGCATGAAAAATAATTAAATTTCAACATTTGAACATTAACTTACATATATATATATATATGTATATATATATATATATCTAAAAATTAGAGGTGTAATGATAATTTACTTTAAAATTAATATTTGATTATGAATTTGTTGAAAAATAAATGCTAATCCAATTTCATTCATTAAAAAGTTTACATTAGTGAAGCTTAATAGGGTGCTCGAAAGATACTTTGAATTTCTATATTATTTTTAAAATAATGAGTCCAATATATTCGAGATCAAATAAAAAAATATAACAAAAGTCGATTTTGATATTAAATTTACCAAAAAAAATTGTATATATAAATTGAACATCATATATATTGAATGATAATAGTTTTTTAAGTATGAATTGAATTGTGAATTTATTAAATCAAAATTTGAATTCAGATTAGCTGAAATGCTAAAACATGTTGATGTTTTAAATTATATTTTAACATGTTCACACCATAATATTGGATTATGAATTTATTGAAGAAAAAATAGATTTAAATGCATTATCAAAGGGATGATGAGAGAATTTCGATGATGTTTTTGAAGTGCAAAAATATTAATGATAAATTTCAATCCATTAAAATAAATGGATAGATCATAATTTTTTTATAAAAAATATTTAATATTTTTATATGAAACTTATTTTACTACTTTTAAGTTGCAACTCAAACTCCATACAAATAATTCAACCCACAACACTCATATTTAACATAAATAATTAACCAAAAATTAATTTGACTTTTCAAATATAATATATATTATAATATAATATAATATTGTGTCAAATTAAAGATCATAAAATTAAAATTAATTTCATATATTATGCATTAATAACATATAAGAAATAAAAAATTTATTTATCTTTTAAAAATTAGAAAATAAATACAGACAAAAAAAGAATTCCTAAAATAAAATTTAGCGGAAAATTAATTTTACTATCATACCCTCTTATGGCTTTACTTAACATGTGTGTGTGTGTGTATAATTACACTTCACAAAGATAACTTTTTATTTTTCATTTATCCATTTTGTATTCACTAATTTGGAACCGATATGAAATTAACTTAATTATTGAATCATGAATAGTCATTGGTTCAGTTGTCCATAGATATAAAACATCGAAATCTATTATTTGATCCACAATTTTTTCTTTTTATTTGAATATCTATTTCCTATCAAACTAAACATAGAAATTTCAAAAAAAAAAAAAAATACAAGGTACAAATCTAAAGTTTTAGTTGTTCCTTTTGTTTAATTGTTTAATCTTAGAAATAGGAAAAAGTACATATTTTTCTATTCTATTGCCTTAGACCTATGGTTTATACATCTTATTATATTTTTTTACATCCAAATGATAAAATCAATGTTACTGTTATAAATACTTCGAAAAACTAATATTCAATGATTAATTTAATATATCATACATCAAATTTATAAAAAGCAAAAACGTTTGTGTTATAAATATTTGATTTTTTTATATTAAAAAATGAATGAATCACATAGATAATTTTTTTTAATAGAAAATTGTTAAAAAATAAATAAATAATGGTTTACTTTTAGTAACACTTTACTATTTAGATGAATTTCTTATTATATAAATAAGATATGAATATTGATTTTTGGATTGAAGGAGAAAGTTTAATGACACATAGTACATAAAATGTTGGGTACCTATGACTAAAGTAGTAAAATGTTTTGTGGGTTTGTTAGTAATTATTGAGTCAAAGGTAGGAGATTTTGGGCCCCTAAATTGGGTCACATGGTGGCGCTACAAATTAAAATAATTTCTCTAAGTTTCAACTAATATTGTCGAAAAAGATACACAAGAATTATAGGCTTTAGGATATATCGTTATAAAAGAGGTAGAAGGCAAGAAAAGGGCAAACAGATGGGTCCCACCGGTGCTTGGAAGCTTTTACAGTTGGAAATAAGTAGTTGAATTTATTTGCAAGGGGGAGGCGTTAAATGGATAGGGGCCTACAACTGGGCCATCCCCTGCTGTTGCGGTTCCGAATGAGCACCCGTGGCTTTGCGGTTTATTGTAATACATCTTCGGTGGCATCTAACTGGAGAGAAAGAAGAGTATGTGAGTGTAGAGAAACATCGTGGGCCCTACACCCACATTGTGCGGGTCGCCTCCTGCCGCTGCGGCCGAATCACGAGGCCGTTCATCCATGATTTTTTTTCTTTGTTTTTTTAAATGCAATGATGCCCCTTAAAGTTTCAGAAATTACCATTTTTTAATGTCGGGCAGGTCAACTGCATTCTTAATTGTTTGATTTAATGGAAAAGAGAAATTACATAATAATAACAGAAAAAAATAATCAAAATAGAAATTTATAGAAAACTTAAATCAGAGACATTAAAAATAGGAATTTAAAAAATTAAAGGAAATACCATAAGATTACAAAACTACACAAAAATTAAATCAGAAAAATTATATATTTCAGAAAATAAAAAGAAAAAAATACAGAAAAATACAAAGTAGAAAAAATAAGATCAGAAAAACATAAAGTACAAAAAAATTTAAAAAAATTATCAAAATCACAGAAACTAAAATTTTAGATTTTCGTTTTTGTAATTTTTCAAACTTATTTGTATTTTTTATAAGTTATATAATTTTCAGATTTAAAAAATAAAAATTACAGAATTATAGTTGAAAAACTTATTCAAATTTTCGAAAGGGATATTCCCACCCCAAATCCTCTTAATAAACTCCATTTACTAAATATTTTAATACTATCATTTTAATTAAAAAATTAAAAATAAAACATAAACAAGAATAACAAGAAGAAAATAGAAGATAACAGGTTTGTGGTCCAACTCAGGCCTCTAAATTTGTTCATATATTGTGAAATTTTAGTCTATTCTTAAATTTTTGTGTATTTTTGGATAAAAATTTACAATGAGGAAATTTTTTGTTTAGAATAATATTCGTATTTTATTCATTTTTCGGCGTTTTGTTTTAAATCAATCGGAGGCTTGCTTGTATGTATTTAAACATGATCTATCGAACACATATGTTTTTATTTGACAAAATTAGTCAAACAAATATGTTTGTGTTTGAAACTTATTTGTGGAATAATGCCAAGCATGTTGGCCTAAGGTTCGTTCAGAACATCCTACAACTAAAGTAGTATTGACAATATTGTTTGACGTTGCTTTACTTGTTTAGCTGAATGTTCCGAACGAATCTCAAATATATTGAAAAATAAAATTGGATAGATAGAACATATGAGTATTTTAATTATTTTAATAAGATCTAATTTTGTATATAAAAAATTGGGGCGTGTTTAGAAGATTTTGGGGGTGTGAATAGCCGCACTTGTTTTTTCTTTTAAAAAATCGTAATTTTTAAAATTATTTGTAGTTTGAGAGTTTTTAAAATTTTAGAATTTATTTAATTATTTTCATATTTTTTAATTAGTTTTTAAAATTTTGAAGATAAAGTAGTTGAAAAATATCAACAGGTCCATTTGTGTAGTATGAGAAGATATTGGAATTTTAATTTTTAGACAACTAAAAAAACAGGAGGATTCATTTTTATTTTTATTTTTTTGGAATGAATTTTAGCAGATGATTCAATTTATCCTAATTTTTTTAATATTATACTTAAATTCTAAGGTTTCTTCAGTCAATAATTTTTTTAAGGGCATATTAATTGTGTTGTTGAAATGCGCAAAATTAAAATTTTGACTCTTTCTCCATATCCTAGTATCCCACGTCAAACATTTGACTATATTTATGTTTCTTGTATTAACTATTATTACTTCTGCGTAATATATAATTTGTAATATTTTTTAAAATAAAACAATAGTATGAATACATATTTAATAATATCCAAAACTTTTTATAATTTTACTGATACAATATGTAAAACTATAATTTTGTATTAAAATATATTTTCCTCGCCCAACAAAAAAATTATTTATATAATAGACTGATTAATGTTATGTAAAACAATATTTAATAATATTAAAAAATTATTAGTTAATATTTTATTTGTAGTCTAAATCAATTAGAAATAATCAAATAGACTATAAATATTAAAATCTAACCTCAAATAATTATATTTTTGGCATCTTATATTTCATTTTATTACATACGATGTGGGGTGAAATTAAAGATGATAAATGATGATTAATTTATATATTATAGAAAAAATAAAATATGGAGTCATAGTTGAAGTAGTATTTTCTTGCCTAAACCGCCTTCCAAGTTTTAGAAAGTTCAATATCCAAGCAATTTTCATGTTCTTTATTTTTTCACTTCAATTTTTAAATTTTATATTTTTTTTATTTTAACTTCATTTTTTATAAAAATACATCAAATTAATTATCTTTTCACAATCTTCAATTTAATATCAATATTGCATATATAAAAATAAAATATTAATGTTTAAATATACAATAATTTTTTATAGGTTAATTGTCTTATATTTTAATATTTAATATATTTTTATGTTGTGAGATATTTTATTTTAAATAAATTTTTATTAAAAATAAATTTTATAATTATGTATTTTATTTTAAAAATTGTATTTCTATTTTTAATAACTTATTATATTATTATATTATAAACATTGTAATGCATTGACAAAAAATTAATTAAGAATTAAGACACTAAAGCAAACGAAATATTCACAAATTCAATTCAATTAATCCTATTTTATATTGTCTCAAATGATATTCACAACAACTATGGTTGTGAATTATGTAGAAAAAAATTAATTTAGGTGATAGAATCTGAATTAAATATCCACACACATTCATTAATTTGAATAAAATAAGATAAATAATTCTAAAAAAAAAATCAAACAATCAAACATTACTTGGAATTAAAATTTCAATAAAAAGAAAGAAATGTAAATAAGTGAAAGCAGAAGCCCAGAAAAGAAAAAAAAAAAGCTTTTTCTTCTTCCAATTCTTCCTCCAAAGAACCGTAATGTCAAAGTCAAAGTCTTCAACTTCTTTATTTGTCTACTTATTACCAGCCTCAAATTTTATTCTCAATTTAGGATTTAAATATAATTGAAAATTAATGACATTATTTTCTCCATGTATTTCCTCTCTGTGAACTAAAAGCAGAAAGACTAATACATATATTTTTGAATATATGAATAAATCGTTGTATATAGTGTGATTCCTAACATCAACTATTGGATGAAGCAATAACTACTCATCACACATTTTGAGACTAAAGGTACATTCTTAAGTTTACAAGTTTATTTCTAAAATACATTTGAAGTTCCAAATAGTGTTTCATCACTTCGACTCTTGCTGCATATTTGGGCCCGCCGCTAGTTCTTGGGCTCTGGGCTTCTTGCTCAATTTTGTTCTTACCTAAAAAATACAATTAGTTCAAAAGATTCACACATAGAATAAGCGTACATGTACAACACCAGCCAGATTCAGAAAACGGATCGATTACAATCTGTGGGACATTGTTATTCATATTATAACTTAGTTGGCCTAACACTAATGTGTGTCAAGTAATCAATTACATTCTATTTGTTGGCCCAAAAGTATATCCAAGCTATATAGCTAAGATCACGAGAAATATTCCTCGACGCTTTTATTAAAAAAGGAAAACAAAAACAAAACAACGTACAAAAGGATTGAAAGGAAGAAAGCCTAACTTGTACCATATGCCCATAAGAGTGGTGTGTATAGCGTAGTCCTAAGGATAGTTGGCCTGGACATGGGCACGGTTCCGGTTTCAAACCGGAACCGTCGGTCAATGGTTCGGTTCAACCTTTGACCCGGTTTTGGTTTCAAACTGAAATCGAAATCGTCGGAGTAACGGTTCGGTTCCGGTTCTCAGTTTTTTGGAACCGAAACTGCCGGTTCCGGTTCGGTTCCAGATTGAATTTGAAAATTATAGCCGTTGGAGATCAACGGCTGAGATTAAATAGCCGTTGATCTTCAACGGCCGAGATAGAAGAACCGTTGGGAACCGTCGGTTCCGAACCGAAATCGGGAACTGGGAACCGGGAACCGGCAGTTCCCAACGGCTCTTTTGATTTTTTTCCTTTTCCTATCAATACCCCTTCCTACTCATTTTATTTCACAATATCTAATTTCTCTTAATCTCTCTCAATTATTTTGTGATCTCTCTCAATCTCTCCCGACATCTTTTTGTCAATTAAGCTTTTATGATCAGTATAGATCTCGCATCGTTCTCCGTATAGATAATATCTCCAAATTTTAAGTGCAAATACCACTGCAGCAAACTCTAAATTATGAGTAGGGTAATTCTTTTCATATTCTTTTAGCTGTCTGGATGCATTTGCTATTACCTTTCCGTTCTGCATTAATACACAACCCAAACCATTCTTCGAAGCATCACTGTAAACCACAAAACCTTCACTACCTGATGGAATTGCAAGGATGGGTGCTGAAGTCAACCTCCTCTTTAGTTCTTGAAAACTTTGTTCACAGGCTTCTGTCCATCAGAAAGTTACATTCTTTCTAGTCAACTGGGTCAGTGGAGATGCAATTTTTGAAAATCCTTCTACAAATCTGCAATAATACCCGGCTAGACCCAGAAAGCTACGTATCTCGGAAGGAGTAGTAGGCTGTGGCCAATTGTTAATTGCTTCGACTTTACTTGGGTCAACTGAAATTCCTTCTCCTGACACAACATGTCCCAGAAATACTACTCGATCTATCTATAATTCGCATTTCTTGAACTTAGCATACAACTGTTTCTCTTTCAAAATTTCTAACATTTTTCTCAAGTGGATAGCATGCTCTTCTTTGGTCTTCGAATAGATCAAAATATCATCAATAAACACAATAACGAACTTATCCAGGAGATCTTTAAATACTCGATTCATTAGATCCATAAAGGCAGCTGGGGCATTTGTTAAACCAAATGGCATTACTAGAAACTCATAATGTCCATACCTGGTACTGAATGTTGTCTTTGGAATGTCTCCCTCTTTAATTTTCAGCTGATGATAACCCGATCGCAGATCAATCTTCGAAAATATTGCTGCACCCTGAAGCTGGTCAAGTAAATCATAAATTCTAGGCAAAGGATACTTGTTCTTGATTGTAACTTTGTTTAGTTCTCTGTAATCTATACACATTCTCATACTGCCATCCTTCTTCCGAACAAACAAAATCGGTGCACCCCAAGGTGAAAAGCTGGGTCTGATAAAACCTTTGTCTAGTAAATCCTGCAGCTGTATCTTCAATTCTTTCAATTCATTTGGTGCCATTCGATAAGGGAACTTTGATATCGGGGCGGTCCCTAGGTGTATATCAATTACAAATTCTATCTCTCGATCAGGTGGTAAGCTTGGAAGGTCATCTGGAAATACTTCAGGATATTCTTTAACTATCGTCACTTCATCCACAGATAGACAATGTTGTTCTTCAGTAGTTACAAGACTCATCAAATAGCCCTCACAACCACTTTCTAACAACCGTTGTGCTCTAACTGCAGATATCAGTGGGGATCTGAAGTTCTTCTTTACTCCAACAAAGATAAAAGGTTCCTCCCCAGGTGGGTGAAATGTAATTACATTTTTCTGACAGTCTATGGATGCATAATATTTCGATAGCCAGTCCATCACCAAAATTACATCATAATCGTTCATATCAAGTACAATCAAATTAGCATAAAGTTCTCTACCATCAATCGGGATAACACATGCTCGTAATATTTGATTTGTTTGTTTTGACTCTCCAGAGGGAATCACTACATTGTAACCATTCTCCGCTATGTCAGGTTCTCTGCCTAGCCTTCTCACATAATCAGTGGATGCAAATGAATGCGTAGCTCTAGAATCAAATAATACGAATGCTGATGTACCAAAGATAGAAAATGTACCTGTTACTACTGATGGGTTTGCCTCAGCATCTTCTCTGGTCATGGCAAAGACCCTAGCTGGTACTCTCACTTGTGTCATGGGGCTCGGTTTGTTTGGGCACGTAGTAGAGATATGTCCCGATTGTCCACACGAATAGCAAGTTCTGGTACCCACAAGACAGACACCACTGTGTTGTTTCCCACATTTAGAGCAAAGGGGTAGTGGTCTTGGTGATTTACCCTGAATAGTTCTCAGACGCTTGCTTGAATCTCCTTGTTCCTGCCCCTATCCCTGTCTAAGCTGGAAACTAGGTCTTGGGCCCTGAAATTGTTGTGGCCTCTTCCTTTCATTTCCTACCCAACGATGTCCCTGCCTTTGTGTGAACTGACGTCGAATCTCTTGTGCCTGACGTATCCTTTGTTCAGCTTGCTCTGCTACCAAGGCCCTCTCAGCAACTTGGGAGTAAGTAACTCCCTGCATACCAGCCATACAAACATCCTTATAAAGTTCCGGTCTCAGCCCTTCGAAAAATCTTTCAACTTTCAGTGCATCCGTTCTAACCATGTGCTCAACAAACATTGACAATTGCTCAAATTTGGAGATGTAGTTCGTAACTGTCATAGGCCCTTGTCTCAACTGTATAAACTCATTCATTTTCATCGCACAGACTGGAGCAGTAAAATATTTGTTTCTGAAAAGTTCCTTGAACCTATTCCAGGTCATAGTGGCTAAATTTTCGATGGCCGTCATTGTATCCCACCAGTATCCTGCACTCCCCTGTAACATAAAAGATGCACACAATACATTTTCCTCGTCTGTTACTCTGCTGTACAGAAACATGTTTTCGATGGTTCTCAGCCAATCCTCTGCAGCTGTGGGATCCACTGCATTTTCAAATGTCGGCGGGTTAAGGTTTTTGAACCTTTCCCCAATCAGCTCCATTTGTTCTACCCGAGGCTGTGGCCGGATCATGTCATTCCTTTATTGTCCACCAACATTTCTTTGTTCAATTAGCTGCTGAATTTGTTGTGACTGCCGTTCCACTAATCCTGTCAATCTTTCGATAAGCACATCACGATCAGTGCCTGCAGCTTGTGAACTTTGTTCTGGAGCTCTATTTTCCCCGTTACATTCTCCTCTAGTTCTCACCATTGTACAACCGACCGTACTCAATCCTAGATCACAGGCCAATATAATTCATAAAATATATAATGCGTAGCAAAGATGAATAAAACTTACCGGCATGGTTATGCTCCACAAGTTTGAGCTCATGTACATGGACAGTCTACAGGACATAAACCGGGCTCTGATACCACTCTGTGACACCCCCACCCTTATAACCCACAAAACATAGTTTACTTTTAACCTGGTTAAACCTGTACATTTTTTTTCCTCCTGTAACATATTTACGAAGTATAATCCATCTCCCAAACAACCACTCATTCACACTCAAGAAAAATCCACAGTAGATTCAAACGTATTTACCACAACCACACCAATATTTACATGCCCAAAAATTGATTAACATTATACAGCTCAAACTCAATAACAAAATAGAAGACCAAAAGCACAGTACGCCCATGGTTTATCCCCAAAGGTCGTCATCCATGTACACCGATCCCAAAAACTTGTTGAAGCACAAACAGCATGCCCGGTAAACCGTAAGCTTACACATCATCAACATGCTCACCTACAATGCACAAACTAGGTGAGCTACAGCCCAGTAAGCAGAAATCATGCATGTACGATAATTAAAATGCTTGCAGAAACTTTAAATGAGATGTGATATCGATATGCATTCTACTGAAACCCTAACCACTGTTTTGGAATATTCTATCTTTATAGGGCCCGTAACCCACCTACTGTGCACCGGAAAGAGCTAGCTCAATAAATAATCATAATCATAGAGTCTATCCATGTCTCACATGCCACCGGCCCGACAAATTGAGCCTATCCATGTCTCACATGCAACCGACTCAATATATCATAAAGCCTATCCATGTCTCACATGCCACCGGATTGACAAATCAAGCCTATCCATGTCTCACATGCCACCGGCCTCGGTACACTAGTAGTGGTCAACATTACATTTTTCATTTCTTTTCATCACACGATGAATGCAAAGCAGGCTATATACGACCCTTGCGTACACATGCCAATGCTCGTGAATGTTATGTTTATACAATACCAAATCAATCAATCATTCACCTCACGTAATTCATATCCATCAATATCAAGAGGCACGAATCACAAATATTCCATAAGATAATATTCATATTTCTCAATATCAAAAGGCACAAGTCACACATATTCCAGAAGTTAATATTCATATCTAACAATATCAAAAGACACAAATCACAAATATTCCGTGGATAATATTTAAATCTATCAATATCAAAAAGACACAATTCACTAATATTCCATAAGATAATAGTCATATCTATCAATATCAAAAGGCACAATTCACAAATATTCAATAAATAACACAAACAAATACTAGGTCTATGCATTGTAGGTGCAAATGGATTTCTACTTACCTCTTTCCCGATAATATATATACGAGACTTCCACACGTATGGTCAAGCTAGTAATTTTCCCGGAACCGAAGGCTTGCGTTCCCAAATTTCTCTTCTCTCCTCTCTCTCTCTCTCTCTCTCTCTCTCTCTCTCTCGCTGAACCTCTCCTTCTTCTTCTCTTTTCTTTTTTTTTCTCTTCTTTTGCTGGACGCTCCTGTGGCTTCCCGAAAATGAAGTCCTCCCTTTTTATTTTATTCTTCCGTTCACTTATAAGGATTGCACAGCCGCCTTACTAATTATATATATATATACACACACAACACACACACTTAATTAATTATATATATATATATATATAAACACACACACCCCTAATTATTCATATATATATATATATAAACACACACCACTAATTAAGATTAGTATTATTTTATTATAATTTGTTTATACCTACACTAATTACATATACATATACACATCAGCGTAATGATTATTATTATTATTATTATTATTATTATTATTATTATTATTATTAATATTAACTCGCCACGTGTAATCATATTTTATGAGAACTTGTCACCTATTTCTTTCTTGACATTTGGTCTAAAGGGTTTCACCCTATAATGTAAACCCTACAAAATCTAACATCAATATACCAAGCATTATTAAATATGAGCTACAATGCCAATAAGATGCAATTTAAATAGCAAATAAAATTATAAAATGAATGCAATGCATGAATTATATTGACCAGTGAGTAGTGAAAGGCTTGGGGTATCACACCAAGCCAATAAACACCATCAAGAAGTTGAGTTTAGCGTTGGGGATCGGGTGTTTATGAAGTTCCGACCCTATCACTAGTTGTCCATGTTCAAATGCTTGAACGCTAAATTGGCAGCTCGTTTCTATGGCCCATTTGAGATCCTCCAACGAATCGGTAAAGTAGCATACCGTTTGGCTCTTCCCGCAGGTACACAAGTGCACCCAGTGTTCCATGTGTTGCAATTAAAGGCGGTTGCAGGGAACCACCCAGTGACTGTTGATCTACCATTGGACCTCTATGAAGATGAACCGGAGTTCGTGCCAGAGTCGGTACTGTGTTACTGCGAGGTATGGCGAGGAGACGATGGAGTGCCTCAACTGCTAATCCAGTGGCGGAACCGTCCAGTAGAAGATGCTACTTGGGTTGACGAAGTACAGTTTTGAGCCCAATTTCCAGAATTCCGCCTTGAGGACAAGGTCATTCTAAAGGAGAAGGGAGTTGATACGATCAAGGTCTTTCATCGCGGGAGAACAGTCGACAAGGAGGCGGCATCAACCATTGAAGGGCAAGAGGAATGAAGAGGCGACAGCAACCATGCCAAGGGCAACAACCGTGCCAAGTGTTTTTCTGTTTAGTCGGTTATTTTGTTGAGCAAGTGATTTTTCTGTTTTAGTTGGTTATTTTGTTGACTAGTAGGGAGGGCTTGGCACGCTGCTTAAAAGGGCTTCCCTCTATTTTTGAACAATTTCTTTTTTCTCTTTAATCTTTTTGGGGTATTCATCTACGAAGAACAAGGACTTTCAGCCGAAGGCTTGGACGGGTTTAACCCGAATAATTCTTGACATTCTCGTGTAATCTCTTTACTCTAACATTATTTTTCTCAATCTCCCTCAATCTCTCCTGATTATCTTGTCGTTTTTCTCAATCTCCCTCAATCTCTCTCAATTGTCTTTATCTTGTCATCTTTCTCAATCTCTCTCAAAATGTCGAGCTCAAGCCAAAGAAGACGTGGAGGTAGAGGATCATCTTCTTTATCTCGACAAGCAAAAGAAAAAGCACCTATGCCGACGAGTACAAGTGCTGGAACCATATTACCAACACCATCTCCTTTGGTTCCCAGGGATCTCAATCTTGATGGTGAAGATATTGAAATTCTGATCGAGTGCAAGAAAATTTTGAAGCTCAATTAAGTTTGTGTTTATTTGATAAAATATCTCTCTTAAATATTATTTTATACTTTTTTATTTTAAATATCTCTCTTAACTATCTATGGTTGATAATTTATTATGATTATCAATTTAGGTGCACAAAACGAATCTACAAAGAAGAACGTCTTCCAACTCAAGAGAGTCAAAGTCAAAGTACGCGACAAACTCAAAGTGGACGAGATGAGGCACTAAGATCGGATATCTTTGCCGTTCACTTCAAAAGAGATATGCAAAATAATAAAGCAATTTGCAATTATTGCGGGATGGAATATGTTTTTCAAAAAGTAGGAGGTTATGGCACGCTCAAAAAACATTTGCAACGTCACCATCCGGATAAAATCGGAAATGATGGACGTCAAACACAAATACCTCGTGGAGGATTTTTCAGATTCACCGATGAATCACAAGGTACGACTTCTTTATTTAAATATTCCGAACCAACAATGAGAAAATATTTATCAAAATGGTTTGTGGCATGACTTTACCTTTTAATTTTGCTAAGAATGATTTGTATAAAAATATTGTGTCATTATCAATGAACCCTCAAGTGTCCGGTGCTTCACGTAGACTATAGTTCGTGATATTGAAAAAATTGTAGGTGAATTTAAGTTGTCTTTAATTGATATGTTTAATTCTTTATAACAAAAAGTTTTAATTTGTGCGGATATATGGACAGATCATTGGAGAGAACATAGTTTTTTAGGACTTACTTGTCATTGGATAGATAATTTATGGACAATGCAAAAAAAATTACTTGCATATAGAAAAGTTGATCAAACACACACGGCCGCAAATATTTCTCATAAAATTCATACTATTTTGCAAGAATATAATTTAGTTACAAATTTTTTTTCAATTTCATTTGACAATGCTAGTGATAATACTGCTAGATTGCCATTATTAATTCAAATTTGTCAACCATCATTTAACGGTAGATTTTTTCACATTAGATGCATGTGTCATGTTTTAAATTTGTGTGTACAAGATGGCATGGAATATTTTAAAGCAGATATAGGTCCTGTTAGATTAGCAATTGGACATTTAGCTAGATATGCAACTTTATGCAAAAAATGAAGAAGATTTTGTAAAACATTTGGTATGAGTGCACCCAAAAAAATCACTAATGATGTGCCTAATCGTTGGAATTGAACATATAAAATGTTGATTTCTTCTTATGAGGTTAGAAATGAATTATGTACATTTTTTTCACAAGAACAATTAGACATTCCTTTATTTCCAAGTTCATGGGATACATATGTTGAATTAATGTCTCTTTTGAAAGTTTTTAAAGATGCAACGGAAGAATTATCCGGATGTTACTATCCCACTTCTCCTTTAGCTATAGATCATTGTGTTAAAATTGCACTTATTTTACAAGCATATTATTCGCATGACACTTTACAAAATTGCATTGCAAGCATAAGAAGTAAATGGTTAAAATATTATCAAAAAATTCCTGATTTATTTTTAATTGCAAAACTTTTAGATCCTAGAATTAGAGAAGATGGTTTAGAAGAATTACTAAGAATGTATTATGCTACATTATTTTCGGTTAAAGATGATAACACTCTCAATCTGCATATAATTGTAGGTAACACAAAACAATTACTTTATGATTGTTTTAAAGAATATAAAATTTACTATGGTGATAATTTAAATAGTGAAAGCGGTCACGGAAATGAAGATATTGGTGGAGGTAGTTCGGTTTCGGATCAACCCGATCATCATCAAGATCCGAACTTTGAACACCTTAATCAATATTATAGGTTTTATGATATTAGAAAATTAAAAAAACCTAGGAGTAATAGTCTTTATCAAGAATTAGATAATTATATATCTACTACTTTTGAAGAACTTGGATTTGATACACCTAACGAGCTTTTGAGATGGTGGTCTCGAAGAGCAAAAAACTTTCCTATTTTATCACTAATGGCAAAGGAAATATTTGCGTGCCCAACATCCATCGTCTCGGCTGAACAAACATTTAGCACCGGCGGTTACATTTTGGATCTTCGAAGATCCAATTTAAAGGTGGAAAATATAGAAAATCAATCTTTACTTCATGATTGGTCGAATGCCGAGGTAAGAAAACAAGAAGTAAATTTTGATGAAGAGGATGAGGATGACGATGAAAACGAGTATTCGACCACATCCGGGAGTGATTGAGTCACGCCATTTCTCAAGCATCAAGGTACTAATATTACAAGAAGGTAAGAGAACTACGTCGACTTTGATTCCTCAACTATGAGGATACGTAGGCAACTTAATTTTAAATTAGAAATTAAATTTTAATTTCTAATTTATAGTTAAGCTCAAGTCCTTTTTTTTCTCTCTTCTATTTTTTTAATATGTTGTAATTGAAAACTTGTAAAGTTATAATCCCTTGTTAAAAGAAGTATATGTTTTTAGGTAAGTTAAATTTTTGTTGTAACTTTTCTATTTTTTTGTAATTTTATTATAAGTTGTAAAGTTAAGTTTTGATTGTTGTAAATTTTTTTTTTGTAAAATGTAATTGTTTTAGTTAAGTTAACTATATATTCAATTCAATCTCTTGTGATAATCAAATTCAAAAGACCAAAATTATTTTTGAAAGTTATTAATTAAAAAAAAAAGAACCGTGGAACAGGAACCGAATCCGGGGGAACCGCCGGTTCCGGAATCGGAACCGAAACCGAAATCGTATATATTTCGGTTCGGTTTCGGTTTCGCTTTTCAAGGTTCCAAAAACCGACGGTTCCAAAACCAAAACCGAAACCATGGAACCGTGCCCATGTCTAAGTTGGCCTAGTTAAATTATATTTAGTTATAATAAAATTATGTGAGCAAACTTAAAAAATAGAAAGAAAGACAATAAACGGCTCTCTTCGTTTAAAAAAAAAAGAAATTTTTTTACATGAGTATAATTTTTTATTTTTGATTAATTTTGATGAAAATATAATTTTTTTAAAACTATAAATTATATTTATACGATTTTTTATTTGTTAATTTAATCTATTCTATCATATATAACTTGATCGTGAAGTAAAAAAATTATAAATTTTATGCTGATTATCGACTAATAAAAGGAGCGCAAAAACTTATGTGCATCTGGTGTACCGTGCAACTTGATTTTCAATATTACCTTTTTAATTAAAAGATATTACTTGTTTACTTGAAAATATTACTACTTATTTGTGACCTTAAAACAAGTAGTATATTTTTCAAGTAAACAACATGATTTATCAGATGCATACGAGACTAATTCTAAAAGGAGACACTGACTTTTGAAATATGACTATTTTTTTTGAACAAAAATATTTTTGAATCAAGACAATTTTTTGAACAAAGAGTAATTGTTTGAAATCTTAGGGGCTTGCTAGAAAATTCTTCAATGGAAATTATTAATGAATTGTTACTGCTTGATTTAATTCAACTTTAGTAATAACAATCAATCACAATGTGTATTATACTCTTATAAATTAATATAATATATATATATATATATATTAAATTATTATATTTGAAAAATGTATATCACACGTAATATATTTATATATAAATAAATGTATAATCCACATGTCATATTCTTATAGGGTAAAATATATGGGAATTTCATGCTTGTAACGTGGGTTTACACCACTATAAACATGGTACAGTAGTCTGCTGAATATGGCAGCTCCTTTTAATGAGATATTTTACTTTCTCAACATTACGGTTGCTTACTTTCTACATTACACAAACTCAACTCACCATTGATCTATATACACATGAATGTTCAAATTAACTACCATTTTTTAGATTCCTAAATATGTCATATTTTAGATTTTTCTAAATATGTCATTTTTCAGATTCCTAAATATGTTATTTTTCGTTACCTAAGTTTACTTCCTGAAGCGAAAAACAGACCTTCCCGGGCTCACAATGCCATAAAGGGAATTATGGAAGTAAGTGTAAATGAAATAGTTTTCCATCATTTATAATGTTTTTGAAGGATTGAATGAGATACTCCATGATGAAACATAACAATGTAAAATTGAATTTCAACAAATGAATTATTAACTATTGGAATAGAAATAACTCACATTAACTGCAGCCCATGAATGTTTCAAGTCCAATTTTGTGATCAAAATTTATCCTTACCACATGTTGGTTCTGAAAAGTTGATACACAACAATTATTGACTCAAAGCGTAAATTAATAACTCATAATTTAACAATTCCAATTGTTGGTTCATACTATTAGATTCATTGATTTGTTCGGAATGATTCGAACCTCATTTTCTCTGTGCCGAGAAGAAGACAAGATTCAATGACCACATACCCAAAATTCTCAAAACCAATATGTCTAAGTTACCTTTCAAACCACCCCAACTAATTATCTATAGTGTGTTAGAATATGCCTTGAATCTAACAAGACCTCATTTGTTGAGAGAGCCTATTTTGAATATTTTTTATGTATTGGGAGAATAAATCTATCTAGACATGGGCACGATTTTACGGTTCCGATTTTGGTTCTGGAACCGGCGGTTCTTGCAACCGCGGAGGGGGGAACCGAACCGAACCGTCATATATACGGTTTCTCATCCAGTTCCAGAACCGGCGATTCCCCGGTTCTTTTTATTTTAATTAACAACTTCCAAAAATAATTTCTTTGTCTTTTGAATTTGATTATCACAAGAGATTGAATTGAATATAGTTAGCTTAACTAAAACAATTACAATTTACAAAAAAAAAAAAAAAATTACAACAATCAAAACTTAACTTTACAACTTATAAAAAAATTACAAAAAAAAAATTAAATAAAAAAGTTACAACAAAAAATTAACTTGTCTAAAATCATTTACTACTTTTAACAAGAGATTACAACTTTACAAGTTTTCAATTACAACCTATTAAATAAATAAATATAAGAGAAAGAAAAAAAAAAGACTTGAGATTAACTACAAATTAGAAATTAAAATTTAATTTATAATTTAGAATTAAGTTACCTACGTATCATTATAGTTGATGAATCAAAGTTGACGTAATTCTCTTACCTTGTAACGTACCTTGATACTTGAGAAGTGGCGTGACTCAATCACTACCAAACGTGGTCGAATACTCGTTTCCATCTTCATCCTCATCCTCTTCATCAAACTTTACTTCTTGTTTTTTTATCTCGGAGTTTTACCATTCATTAAGTAATGCTTGATTTTCTAAATTTTCCACCTTTAAATTGGATCTTCGAAGATCCAAATTGTAACCACTGGTGCTAAATGTTTGTTCAATAGAGACTGTGGAAACCGGACACGCAAATATTTTCTTTGCAATTAGTGATAAAATAGGAAAGTTTTTTGCTCTTCGGGACCACCATCTCAAAAGCTCGTTGGGTGTGTCAAACCCAAGTTTCTCAAAAGTAGTAGATATATAATTATATAATTCTTGATAAAGACTATTGCTCCTAAGCTTTTTAAATTTTCTAATATCATAAAACTTATAATATTGATTAAGGTGTTGAAAGTTCGGATCTTGATAATGTTCGGGTTGACCCGAAACCGAACTACCTCCACCAATATCTTTATTTCCATGACCGCTTTCACTATTTAAATTATCATTATAATAAATTTTATATTCTTTAAAAAAATCATAAAGTAATTGGTTCGTTTTACCTACAATTATATGCGGATTACGAGTGTCAACATCCTTAACTGGAAATAATGCATCTTAATACATTCTTAGTAATTCTTCTAAACCATCTTCTCTAATTCTTGGATCTAAAAGTTTTGCAATTAAAAATAAATCGAGAATTTCTTGATAACACTTTAACCATTTACTTCTCATGCTTGCAATACAATGTTGTAAAGTATCATGCGAATAATATGATTGTAAAATAAGGGCAATTTTAACACAATGATTTATAACTAAAGGAGAAGTGAGATAGTAACAACCGGATAATTCTTCCGTTGCATCTTTAAAAACTTACAAAAGAGAAATTAATTCAACATATGTATCCCATGAACTTGGAAATAAAGGATTGCCTAATTGGTCTTGTGAAAAAAACGTACATAATTCATTTCTAACCTCATAAGAATCATTCAACATTTTATATGTTAAATTCCAACAATTAGGCACATCTTTAGTGATTTTTTTAGGTGCACTCATACCAAATGCTTAACAAAATCTTTTTCATTTTTTGCATAAAGCTGCATGCCTAGCTAAATGTCCAATTGCTAATCTAATAGGACTTATATGTGCTTTGAAATGTTCCATGCCATCTTGTACACACAAATTTAAAACATGACACATGCATCTAATATGAAAAAATCTACCCTTAAATGATGATTGACAAATTTGAATTAATAATAACAAACTAGCAGTATTAGCACTAGCATTGTCCAATGAAATTGGAAAAAAAATTGTAACTAAATTATATTCTTGCAAAATAGTATGAATTTTATGAAAAATATTTGCGGCCGTGTGTGTTTGATCAAATTCTCTATATGCAAATAATCTTTTTTGCATTGTCCATGAATTATTTATCCAATGACAAGTAAGTCCTAAAAAACTATGTTCTCTTCAATGATCACTCCATATATCCGTACAAATTGAAATTTTTTGTTGTAAAGAATTAAATATATATCTTAAATTCACCTAAAATTTTCTTAATATCACGAACTAATGTTCTACGTGAAACATCAGATGCTTGAGGGTTTAGTGATAGTTGAATATAATTTTTAAACAAATCATTTTCAGCAGTATTAAAAGGAAATGACATGCCACAAATCATTTTTGATAAATATTTCCTCATTGTTGGATCAGAATATTTAAATAAAGAAGTCGTACCATGTGATTCATCGGTGAATCCTCCACGAGGTATTTGTGTTTGACGCTGATCGTTTCCTACGTTGTCCGGATGGTGAAGTTGCAAATATTTCTTCAACGAGCCATAACCTCCACCTTTTTGAAAAACATATTATACCCCGCAAGAGTTGCAAATTGCTTTACTATTTTTGCAAATAGTGAAAGAAAAAGAAATCCGATCTAAGTGCCTCATGACTTTGAGTTTGTCACATACTTTGACTTTGACTCTCTTGAATTGGAAGACGTTCTTCATCGGTTGATTCGGTTTGAGGATCATAGTGTTGTGCTCGTCCTTGTGCACCTACATTGATAATCATAAAAATTATTAATCATAGATGATTGAGAGAGATATTTAAAAAAAAACAAAATATATATATATATATATATGTTTGAGAGAGAGATATATCTAATAATATTTAAGAGAGATATTTTATAAAATAAACACAAACTTAGTTGAGCTAGAAAATCTTCTTGCCACTTGACCGGAATTTCAATATCTTCATCATCATCAAGATGAAGATATCTTGGAACCAAAGGTGATGGTGGTAGTAATCCCGCTCCGGCACTTGTACTCGTCGGATAGGTGATTTTCATTTTGCTTGTCGAGATGAAGAAGATGTTCCTCTACCTCCTCGTCCTCTTCTTTGGCTCGAGCAGGATATTTTGAGAGAGTTTGAGAGTGATTAATTGAGAGAGATGACAAGATAATTAAGAGAGATTGAGAGAGATGAAAATATAATTGAGCGAGATAACAAGATAATTGAGAGAGATTGAGAGAGATCACAAGATAATTGAGAGAAATCAGATTTTGTGAAAGAAAATAGGTAGGGAGAGGGGGTATTTATAGGGAATAAAAAGGATCCGTTGGAACCGGCGGTTCCCATTTCCAGTTCGAACCGTCGATTCCCAACGGCCATGTAATCTTAGCCGTCGGAGATCAACGGTTAGTTAATCTCAGCCGTTGATCTTCAATGGCTATATATTTTTTTAAAATGGGTAGAATCGGCTATTTGAAATCGCCGGTGCCTGGAACCGGCAGGGCAGGAACCAGAACTGGGTCAACGGTTGAACCAAACTATAGACCGATGGTTCCGATTCGAAACCAGAACAGTGCCCCCTTCTAAATCTATCGTGAGCCAATGTTATATTGGGAGAAGAAGTATCTCATGAACCAATGTTATATTGAGTGAACGAGTCTGTCTTAGGCCAATATTATATTGGCTGAAGAAGTCTGTCTTATACCAATATTATATTGGGTAAAAGAGTATATTATATGCAGTCTCCATATATATATATATGTGTGTGTGTGTTACTTACTCTGTAGCCTATAATACATAATCTATGTACTTTGAATAGACAATTAGTACTCTGTATATGCAATATGTACTCTGAATATCCTCAACGTAATAAATTTTTTCCTCAATCCACTCTGTTTATGGATGTAGTGAATCACGTAAATTTCTGTGTTCATTTTTTAAGTTAATTTTATATTCTTTTTTACATCTGATTATAAAAAATTGGTATAAGAGCCACATTGATATTTAAACACAAAAAAGTTGGTTATAACAAATTAGTATCAGAGTCACGTTGATATTTGAATACCAAAAATGTTGGTTATAACATAGTGAAAATTCTTATTCAAATAACTAAGGAATTATAGTAACTCTAAATACGGCATACATACACTATATTGATAATATCAAAATACGATAAGGTTGTAACTTATGAAAACGACATGAGGAAGGAAAATTTATGGAATTTGTGTGAAGATGTATGTTCACCAAAATTGAAGAATTTTCGACGCATATAATTGATCTTGATAGAGAGGAGAGACAGCAATATCTACGTGTGGTACTGTGTACTTGGGTGAAAATGCCATTGTTGTAATAACGCTGGTCCCATTGTCTGCATGCATTCACGTGCTCTTGCTGCATTTTGCCTTTATGTTTACACAATCATCGCCATCACCCCCCACCCCCACCCCCCTGCATCTTTGGATTCGAAATGCCCCCATTAAATTTTTATTACTTATTTTCTTTAACCCTCTTTTATTTCTATTTATTTCCAGTGAATACTGCAGACCCCACGTGTGTCTATGACACGTGTCGTCCATCCTCCAATCACATCAACAGCTCTGTCTGTCTACTCATTGGACTCTAGTGCCAAAAAAAATGTCTGTCCTTTTTTTATCTTTTAAATAAATAAATAAATAATTCGAAGTAATGCATATGCATGCCCACCTATTTACTCCTCTGCAGCAATACAAGACAAACTTCTCTGATGAGAGAGAGAGAGAGAGAGAGAGAGAGAGTATTTCTTTAATTTTTTCCATCCCTTTTGCGATGTTGCCGATTCTTTTATCTCTTCTTGATATATTTAAGCCTCTTTTATCCAATTTACTGTGATCAGAGAGAGAGAGAGAGAGAGAGAGAGAGAGCTGAAACCTCAGGAAAATTGACAATGTTTGATGGTGATCAGTTCCACCAATTCATAGCTTCTTCAAGAGGTACTTCACTTCCAATTCCTCTCTCTTTCTCTCTCCATGGGAACCCATCTTTTTCTGCTGCTTTTGATCCCTACTCTTCTTCTCACGGCCAACTCCACGGCGAAGAACCACCCAACAGCGCCGCCAAGAACAACATCATCATCGACCAAAAACATGTCGGAAAATACTCCTTAATCTCCACGAATTTAGCCCTCGAGAGTGAGAGATCGATGGATCCATGGTCCAATGATGAGGTCCTCGCGCTGCTCAAAGTCAGATCCAGTATGGAGGTTTGGTTCCCAGATTTCACTTGGGAACATGTTTCAAGGTCTGTGTTTTTTTCAGTTTAAACTATTACCATAAGTGAAGGGTTTTTTAGTTTCAGTGCCCTTTTAAGTTTTTTTTTAAGGGGACTCGTGATAATAGCCAACTTATAATTAGGTTTATGAATTTTATTTTTTTTAAATAAAGAAAAGGCAAGTGCAGTTGCTTTTTGGAATCTTGAAGAACTTGCAATCTTGATCAGATGTGTTTCTTTTTGTGGGACTCTTTCTTTTTTCACTTTTTCCACTGTTGAATCTTTTCCTCTTGATTTTCGAGTTGTTGTCTTATGTTTCAACTTTTGTTTATGTTAACCCTGAAAAAAGATACCACAGTTGCTTATAGTAATCAATACAGTGTATTCTTTCTGTAATAATTGTGCACACGATATTTCTCCATTTCAAATAATTTTTCATCTTTTACTCGTAAAACATCCAGGAAACTCTCGGAGCTTGGGTATAAAAGAAGTGCTGATCAGTGCAAGGAAAAGTTTGAAGAAGAAAGCAGACAATTCAACAGCAAGAACTACCGGATTTTCAGCGAATTTGACGAATTCTACACTGCTGATGATCAAGAGGAAGCTCGAATTCCAGCTGGAAAGAGCACTCAAGACACGGAAAGAGCAGACGAAGCAGACCAAGAGAAAGCGCACAATAATATGGAAGAAAATCCAGGAAAAGTGGCAGAAGAAGAAAAAAACCCATCTCAAGAAAGCCAAGAAGTGGCCAAAAAACCAGCAAACTCGATCAAGAAGAGGAAACGAAAAGACAAGTTTGAGATGTTCAAGGGTTTCTGCGAGGCCGTGGTGAAGAAGATGATGGCCCAACAGGAAGAGATGCACAGCAAGCTGATTGACGACATTGTGAAGAGAGATGATGAGAAGATAGAGAGAGAAGAAGCTTGGAAGAATCAAGAAATGAACAGGATCAAATTGGAGATTGAAATCAGGACAAAGGAGCAAGCAAGTGCTGCCGAAAGGCAAGCCACAATAATAGAATTCTTGAAGAAATTCACATCTGATAAAGACCCTAAAAACAAGATTGATCATCTTGTAGTCGAGGTAACTAACAACAACGCTTTGATGAGTTCTTGCAAAACCCCACAAAAAACTCATCACTTGGAAGAAAACCCTTCTCCATTTCCACATCAAAACAGCAGAAAAGCAACTAAAACTCCTGCAAGCCCTAGTTCAGTTCTCGCGTCGAAATCGAACACAACGGCGGCCTTATTACCTTCTGCTGATCAGACAACAAACAATGAAAGCTACGAAATGGGATCAGACATAGGGAAGAGATGGCCCAGAGAGGAAGTGTTGGCTCTGATAAACCTGAGGTGCAAGATGAGCAACAATAACGAAGATGGCAAGGAAGCAGCAGCAAAGGGTCCTCTGTGGGAAAGAATCTCACAAGGGATGAGGGAATTGGGGTATAAAAGAAGTGCAAAAAGATGCAAAGAGAAATGGGAGAACATAAATAAATATTTCAGAAAAACCAAAGATAGCAGCAAGAAGAGGTCAGTGAATTCAAGGACATGCCCTTACTTTCATCAGCTGAGCTGTTTATACAGCGAAGGAACCATTGTGGCCCCAAACATTATGCAGGAAAATCAGTAGAGTCACTCAGCTCAGGTTTTATTTTGAATCCTGACTTTTAATTTTCCATTTATAATAGATATAGGCTGCATCGTATTATTTTTGTTTATGAGTGAGTGGGAGCAAAAATGTATTTCTAGTGATGTAACTTGAGTTATTTATACTTTTACTACTTTTATTCGTTTTGCGTAATTTTAATTTGCAATCTAAATGATGATTAAATGTGTTGCCTTCATACTAGATCCTCTATTTTATATGATGCTTCATCATCTCATATTTTAAGATAATGGTTGTATGTGACATCCAGCAGATGACATTATTCATGTACATATTCACATCGTTTTATTAAAGTACTAGTTTAGTACTCATATCTCAAACGGGACTTATGAAAAAGGATCATATTAGGAAAAATTTATACATAAATGAAGTAATGGGATAAATTTATGTTTAGTCCCAATAAATTAGAGCAATTCAAATTGTATTTAAAATTTTACATATTTCATTTCTAATTTTATTTTCGTGCACTTTTTGATTTACTATTTCACTTTTGCTCCCAACGACTAATGATTGACTACCTGACAAATAGTTAGTCAACTATTAGTCATTGAGACGAAAACTAAAACAACAAGGATAAAAGTAAAAAAGACTTTGGACCAAATATAAATGGAAATGATCTAATGGAACCAAAAGTGAACCTTTTCTATTTAGAAATATATGCAAAGATGAATACAATAAATGCTCCAAAAAATTATTTTTTCATAACAACAAAAGAACTTGAGATTTCTTTTCTTTAGAATTAATTAGATGTGTGTTTGTGTAATGTATGAGATAAAATATATTTTATCATACTAATAGAAGAAAATTATAGTATCAATATTAAAATTTACATAAATTATCATTTATATCAATTATATTTACATAAATATTATTCAATTTTAAATATAGTCTTCATTCTCTTAAAATTGATCTTTAATAAATAATAAATTATCCGACATTTTGAAGTGAATTTTAAAATGTCCCCGAACTCAATACAAATGTTTCAACTCACTAAAAATTATAAAGGTTGAACAATAAATTATAATATTATATAAATTAATAGTATAATATTTTTATAAAAATATTTGTATGGTTTATAATTTTATCTAAAATTCATATAAAAATTAATATATTATTTATTCAAATCCAACACATATATCAAAATAAAAATAAATAATTCAATCCATTAAAAATTGAATTTCATACTTTAAATGTAATTATTTATTTTAGTATATGTAATACTGGTGTCAAATTAAAGATTAAGAAAAAAAATTAATTTGATATAATATACTTAAAATAGATTTCAAACAAAAATGTTATTTGAATTTTTAAATGTAGTAAGAAAATAAAATAGGAGAAAGGGTGAGAGGGAGAGAGAGATAGAGTGGAAGACACACGTTGTGGTCAAACATGAAGACACATGTTAAGAGAGAACTGAGAAAAATTCTCATGAATTTCGTATTACAGAACAAACAAATTGGTTAATAATATTTAAAAAATTAAATTTATATAATAATATTATCTTTAAAAAATTATAAAGCTATTTTTTTTGAAATTAAATTAAATAGAAATAGTCCAAACCGCAAAAACAAAATCAAATCTAACCTAAATAATATTCTAATAAATTATTCAATTTTTTTAGTCTAATATATTATTTTTAATATATTTATTATGTATGTCAAATTAAAAATAGTGAAAAGAGAATTATTTTGATTTATTATATAAAAAGCGGATTAGAACAAAAAAAAAGTATTTGTAGTTTTATAACAATAAAAGCTAATTAAAGAAAAGAAAACAAACCAATGAGAAGGTAATGAAGCATAAACGGTATAAATAAATGAAGAATTGCTGGTTAAAAAAATATATTTTATTAAATAATGTATTGTGAAAATTAAAGATATTTAATATCTGGCCGTTTGGTGACTGGCATTGTAATAAGTTTGGATGAAGGACGATATATGAATTTCAGTGTCGGTAGGTGGTAGAGATCACCTGAGAAGATATCAAGGATTTGACAGACAACACATACACACACACACACACACACACATATACATATATATATTATATATGTGTGTGTGTGTGTGTTTTCAAGCATTTTTTCAGAATTAAATTTAGTTTTGCATCACTTAATTGTACATTTAAGGGCAATCAATCAGTCTGTTTGCCGGAGAAAATTTTCAAGTTGCACACTTTAGTTTGTGAATCATCTATGAAAACTATTTACTCGTATGAAGATACATTATTACGTCAATTTTTTATTTTTTTTTTAATATTGGTTTTGTGAAAAGTGTTGATGTAATTCCAGAATCAGATTTGCTTGTAACACACCAGAAAAATACCTTTTAGCCTTATAGGGATGTCTAAATATTTTTAGTTACATTATACCCATCAAACTCATGGATAAATTCATGTTCTATGAGTTCTATCTCACGTCAGTATGTGTGTAGATTGACGAATAACGAGTCAATTTTTTAAATGAAATTTTGCTGAGTATTAATGAAAGTATGAATGAATATAAGTACATATATTCAAATTATTTGTCTTGTTATCAATTGTTATTTATAGGTGTGAATTAATAGTTATAAATTATGATCTTGACAATTTAGATGTTAGATTGAGAGGGGATCAAATATTCTCATTTTCAAGTTCCTTAGATCTTGTACCAGACGCTTAGTGTTCTACTAAAATTAGTGAGAGTTCAAGAGTTATTTTTATCGTCTTCCTAAAGTTGCAAGAGTATAATAATTCTTTCGAGATGCTGTCGCTTGACGAATTGTAATATAGGTTCACATTTTATTTAGTTAAGTAATAAATATGCATTAGATAAAAAAATTTGTAATTATGAGCCGTAAGAAATTAATGTGCAAGAAACTCACATATTAAATTTAGAATGAGATAGTTTTTTAATACGTATATTGATCATTTGTAGATTTTACTTTCTTACACAAATTATACACGTGAACCGTATGACAGACCCTCTTACATTGAGAATTCTCTAAAAAATTCGACTGAAGGATCCAATGTTGCCTAATTCCAAATGGAAACACAGATTTCCATTTTTTGGTGGCACTAATCGATGCTTAGCATATTAAATATATGAGAGATTCTCATGCACTATAAGTCATGAACTTAGATGGATCCAAATTAGATTTATGCAATAATATGCGGGTCTATTCTACAAATACACCTACAACAGATTTATTCCATGATCGTAGAATGTAATATTTTTGTACAAATATAATATTTTTTGAATAAACAACTAATTACAATTCAGAAAATATTTCCTTCTAGTCATAAAGAATTATGTTTTGTTTAATATTTTATTTGACTAATTATATATATATATAAAAAAAAAAAAAAAAAAACATAATCCACTTTTTGTGAATAAGTATTATTTTCATAACATATGCAGACATATTTTATGTGATTCAGATCAGTAAAATTCAAATATTTCTCTTACATTTTTTAGGTTGGATCCGAACCTTGCATGAATTAATGTTCTCACTTGGAGATGAATTTTAACTTCTGAAAATATTTTCAGTTTTAGAAATTGAAATAAACATAAAATTAAGATAAATTATGACGAAGCTGCAAGTAATTGCTTAGTATAATTGAAATTATATTTCCTTGTCAAACAACAAATTTTATAAACTGTATGATCACGTAAATTATTTCAGCAATGTGATAATGTCACATCAATAATTACCACACTCCATATATAAAAAATATATTTCACAAAAGTACCAACATTTTATTTCCCATAAGTTGGATTAAATCATGATCCTATTAAAGACATAAATTCACACTGATACATTTTATTTATTTATTAACTTAATTAGTCCCATGTGAATATATATATATATATATATATATACACTTCTAAGTACTAAATTGAAAATTGACTTTAAAAGCAAAACTCTTAACTTTGGACCAAAAAATATTTTTAAAACATGAAAATCTTATTTTGGAACAAAAAATGTAGGTGATATGTTTAATATTTAAACTAACCTGAAATCAATAGACCAACAGCATTGCACAGTCCCCAATCAGCCGAACGTGGCTTAGCCAGTGAGAAATAATTGATGAGGAATTGAGTGAAATTAAGATAAAATACGTATAACATTGTGTAGACTTCATATAATTGCAAAGTATAAGAGAAAATAATGTTAGTAACTATTCCATGACACGTTATTCTAATTTTTTTTTTTTCTTGTTTTCTTTCAGTTCACGTAACTTTTTCTTGTTCTTTGCTCTTCATCCGACTAATATACATTTCTCAATCATAACACCACTCTTATCACATTAAACAAACATGAAATTTAGGTTTGGATAGTTTGACACTCTTACTTCATAAATATATGTGGTGAGAAAGAAGGAAAGAACGAAATGAAAAAAGGAAGAGAAAAAAGAGTCCAGCATCTGGCGTTCTTGATGAATAACGTTAAGCTGAAACGATCAACTTACCATAAGCCCTACGGGGGACAACTTCCATCACGAGACTGGATAAATTTTCTCCAATGCTAGATGATCATGCTTATTAAGTTAACGACTTGTGGAAGGCAACCTGCTCAGGAAAAAAATGGCATCTTATCTTATCTGGCATACTCTTGAAATCACATTAATAAACAGTAAAAATTATATGGATGGTCGTCTAAGAAAATGCAAACCTATAATACAGGGTGATCCTGCTAAAATTAAATAGGGTTAAGCAATGCAGTAATCAAGTCAGCTAGTTGCTAATTTACCTATATAGGTGCAGTAAATGGAAATAGCTCATGTATGGTATACACACTCACAGACACACACACACACACACACACACATATATAAGGGTACAATAGCCTGAAGCAAGACGAGCAAATTTAACGTTAGATGCTTACAGAGGTTGATGTCTTGAGCAGCTCCCTTATGGCCATAGTTGCATAACAAGAAGATGGGAGGGTAAAGCTCAACTTGAGAGCGATCTCGCTTCCCTGTGTCTGGCCTAGAGGTTCCTCTATTTGAATATCATCACCTTTGTTACTTTCAGCAACTTCATTACCCACTGATAGCTTGATCTCATCACCACACTTCACTTCCTCAGATAAACAACCAATTTGAGGTTTGATTTGTTCCTTCTCATCTGGTTCTCCAACAATAGTAGCTGCACGTGACTTTACAATTTTATCCCAATCCGTCTCTGCCAGTGGTCTATTAATATCAGTGTATTTGAGCAATTCCCTGCACAGTAGGCAAGCATTAAAATATAAGATTCCAAATGACCAACATCCAATGAAATAAATTAGAAGGGAGGATAAAAGAGAGTTAAGAATACCATTCGTAGTCCTTGGGCTTTTGAAACACCTTCCTATACGCTCCAGTCATGTTGGTTAAGGAAAACTCCCTACAAGCAGCAGCCATTGTCAAATTATGAAGACATGTTCTACAAGCAATAACAACTGAGTATAACATCAAAACAAAAAACATGAGGGTAGTGGCCAAGGAACGGAAATGGAGTAACTAGGTACTAGAGAGAAGATTCTGATGGTAGAATTTGCAAGCTGAAGGATCGAAACATGTGGTTAAAGATACATCATTCATCAACAATCCAGGCAATCTTTGAGGAGGTGCAGGAAGGATGTCGAAAAGAGCATAGTGCTTGAAGAATTTAATTTGAATTTGTAAATGCATCAACATTTCTACCTTTAAGATCCTTTCTCTTCCCCTATATCCTCTACGAGGTAGGCTAAGATTTGCACTATTTATTTTGTCCTACAGACATTCATGCAATAATATCCTGCTTACAGGGTTACACTCTACCTGCATCCTCACCTAGGGGGTTTAAGAATTTTGCCCCTTACAAGTCCAAGACACTTCTAAACTTTCCGAATTACTACATCAATTCAACAATTTAAGGATAATGTCAACATCTTACTTCACATTATGCGCACTCTCCGTCAAACTGATACCATCCTGTCAAGTTAACACATTAAAAATCATGAGAAGTTAAAAGCATGAGCGCACATGTGTTTGTTTGTGTGTGTGTTAGTGTGAGAGAGAGAGAGAGGTAGGTAGGGCAGGATAAGTATCTTTGCAAAATTGAGAAGATAAAGAAGAACAAAGTTACCCAAGCGCATTCACAAACGTCATCGAAAGCATTATAGGTATTAAGATAAACATATAAAGCTGTATAACAGGTGAAGTTAAAATGCACAATGACAGCGCTTAAATCTATTAGGATATGATTAGTACATCTTCAAAATCATCCATGCAGACCCTGTCATGGACCCATTTGCTTTCGTCACCTCAACAAAAGGCTCTCTTCTATTCGTCCTATCACAGCTGACGATTAATTAGCCCTTTCATTACCCGCCTCATGCATAGTGCCACACCCATGACAATATGTGGTTGCATATAAATATTCTCACGATGCATGATTTTTAGTCTGAATTAGAAGGCATCAAGGTGTGTACAACAACAATTCTACATCCCTATCAAAAAAAAAAAAAAGTTATCTATCTAATATTTCTCATGCGCGTCCATGAACATTTGATATGGATAGATTCTTACAACTACCATTCAAAAAACAAAATCTTATATTTCTCAAGGGGGCCATTATCATTTTGATACAGATAGATTCTTACAACTACCATAATGCTCAAAACCAGGATGGAGAAGCCAAGATGCCATCTCTCATCAAGGTCTACTAAATACAAAAAGTGCATCCATGTATGATCTCAACACAAATTAGCTGGGTCAATAGAAAAAACTTCACCTTACTTGCCAACTCATGGTAGATTTTCCCAACATCATTAAGTGGATAAGATATCCTTGACCTGATGCAACAGTCGAGTTAAAAGAAGCTGTAGGCATCCGGATATTCCAATCCTTTTAATCAGGGACTGTATAAGGGATTGAGACAATGAGCAATAAAGATGTCCAGACTCCAGCAAAACATTACCCAGGTAAAGGAAGGACGATATCATCAATTGTATATTTCTCCGCAGCTAAATCTTCCTCACTAATTGCCTGTCCATAAAAATAGTTCACTGTCATGATGAAGGTAGAATATAGATAATTTCCAACACACACCTGTCATTATCAATAGAAATGATGCATGTTATCTTAATGACCTGTCATTATCAATAGAAATGATGCATGTTATCAAAAATTGATCAATACAGAAACTAGCAATTATCAAAGGAGGAATATTAACCAAAAAATAATCCAAAGTGCCAGAGTGAAATTGATCAATAAATGCTGAATTTAACATATCGATCATAAATTGCATAAAATAAATTAGAACATGAAGACACAAAGACAACTGGAGCATGTAAGATCTTATATTCATCTCGGAAGCTAAAAGCAATGATCTCTGCCCTGGGCTGTACCACAATCTATTAGGGAATTGTTTCAGTTAAATATGGGAAGCTTCAAAAGCAAAAGGGGTAAAATTTTGGGGAGTCATTGTTCAAGCTTATGTTGGTCCCTATGGCTAGAAAGGAACAAAGGTGTGGAAGATGTTGACGAGTCTTTAGATGAGGTTAGGGGAAGGATTGAGTTTAGGATTGCATGGACGGTTCAATCCACAAAGATTTCAGAATACCTTGTGTATCTGATATCTCTCAAGATTGGAGCATTGTACATCATATAACACTATTATCTCCGAAGAGATTTCTCATCCCTTTGTACTTCAGATAGCACTACTCCACAATTTCATTTAATAAAATTCAGTTTCTCATTAAAAAAAAAAAAACACCTAGAAGAACTGTATTCAAAATTTGTGCAGATTCTAAGTTTTCTCCATCATTTATACAGAAGGGGCTGCTATATAAACCCAATATAGTTTGATTTGATATATAAACATTTTAAAGTATTTATTAAATTTAGTTAATTAATACTTAATTTTATATTTGCAATGTCATTATGCACATCATATGGTTAGGACATGTGGATTAAGTGTTATTGATTTCAATACTACTATATCTTTTAATATGAAATGATATTTTACAATCAAGTATTAATATTACTAAGTTTATAAGTACTTTATAGATGTTTTTATGTATGATTATAATAAATAAAGGAAAGTCTAGGAAATGAAAAATATGGCAACTATCAATTTTGGGCCAAAGAAAATTTCAATCGATTCAGGGTCTGAAAGATGTGAGACTACGAATCACGGGCCGGAAAATTTAACAGGGGCTTGAAATATATGAACCTGCCAAGAACCAGGACCTGAAATTTCAGGCCCTTGATTCATAGTTTCATATCTTTCAGGCCCTGAATCGATAGAAATTTTCTTTCAGGCCCTAAATTGATAATTGACATATCTTTCAGGCACTGGATTAAAAAATTAATAATAATAACAAAATCCAAAAGCAACATGTTTTACTCGAAGTAGAGCAGATGACTTAGGTATATCAAGTGATGAGATTTAGATGAATACTCACCAAGGCAAGGTGCAAATTTTCTTTTTCTTCATGCCTCTTCAGTACTTCTAGTAGCTACACCATTAATGGATGAGTATTTCACTATGGAAAGGTGTGAATTCTCTCTTTTTGTTTAAGCCAATTCAGTACTACTAGTAGGTACACATTATCGTGTATGACTGGAGAAAACAGAAAAGAACTTAACATTAAACTGTTTTTAGATTTCCCTGTTGTTTTCTCACATTCTTTACTTAGTCCGAAACTTACATCATTCACAAAACATTAGAGTGTGAAAGATAACAAGGCACCAAAGATGATGCAAACTAAAATAAACTTGACAAAGGAGATTTGAACAGGCACATTGCATGGGAACAACTCTTGTTCCTTAACTTTTGAATAGAACACCTCTCAAAAGATAGTTTAAATAAACTTCGAAGAAAATTACCTTCACTGAAGCATTTCTTACTTTCGAAAGATCAGCAATAGATATGTCATTTAGGTGGCAATCATCGGGTATATCATTGCCACTGCCGTCTTCACACTCCAAAAGAGATGAGGTCATATCTTTGTCAGTTTCTTGTTCTTTGCAGTACACTAAATCACCCAACACAACCTGGTGACTCCCTGCATTATTGTTTATAGCATTAGAAGAATTATGAAGTTATATAGCATGTAGTTTTGTCCCTCTGACAAGTAATAACATCCAAAAGCTGAGTTCACTGATTACAAAGAGAAATAAATATGTGAAACTTCAGGAAGGCTTCTCACTCGCTGATGACAGCACAAGCTTTTGTCAAAAACAAAGAAATGTACCTTTTAATATCTAAAAGAAACCCAGAAACAGGAAGCATGCATATAATGAATACATTTCTTTACTTTTTTTTTTTTTTTTTTTTCCTCCCTGGATGAGAAACAGAAATTTCATCTATAAAATTTTGAGAAGTACAAAGGGATGACAATCCCTAAGGAGAAAAAGGTACAGACCAGAGAACTAAACTCCAATCCCCATTAATGTGAGAAACACATTTCTTTACTGTACTTCTTGAACTAGTAACTATCTGAGTTTTCTTCCAAATTCTTGAAATGGACGTACAAAAGTATTATGCTATTCTCTATCAAACAGTACCAACTTCATTCTGAAGCCATGACCTCCAACTATTGTCCTGTCACTACAAATGAGATATCTTATGATTATACTTCAATCTTTCCGGTGTTATTTAAAATAACATGCCCAGTAATAATTTCCAAAATCAGTTCAAAGTTACTAAACATAAATATAAAAAATATAAATATAATCATGTTTCTCCAAAGTACAACTTTTTAGTTTTTAGTCAAACTTAATGAAAGTAAGACCTTTTATAAAACTTGTCAAACTTAATGAAAGTAAGACCTTTTATAAAACTTCTTTCACTTTTATGCCCCCTCCATTATTTGTTGGTTTAACTTATTCAACTCTAAAATATGGTATCTATAATCATAATATAGAAATTTCAATTACTAACAAACTTTGGCTTTTGAAACAGGAATCCTCTTTTAGACAAAAAATGGAGTATTTTATAGGTTCATAACATAACAACACACATAAAGCATAGTCCAAATTATTATTATTCCAATAACCAGATTTTTTAACCATATAGCAATTCCACCATCCTGCTTAAACGGCATAACTAAAAAAGAAAGTTTGGAGCACAGGTTTTAAAATGATACTGTGAAGTCCAGAGAAAATATGAAACAACATATCAATGTGCAATATACAGATGAGAATATAAATCTTTATGTACAAACTTCTTAAGTGCCAACACCAGGAAGCTTAGAACTAATCATAAAAGGTTACTCCACCAAGAATTAGAGGTTATAGGTTAAAATCCCTATATAGCCTGTATTGTAAACAGAGGCAAATATACATGCTAGCTACCCCCCTCAAATCCCACACTAGCGGGAACCCTACTATAATGGCTACACTCAACACATGAGTGTGTTCAAATCCATTATTCGGTTGGAATCATGTGTGTCACGATACGGAGTTCACAGAAATAGTTGTTACTCATAGGAGAATTATATTGGGATGGGAACAATACTTACCATATTATCAACTCCTCGGATAATTAATATACAGACACCAATCACTAGAGAGCCCACTATAGTTCAAGTCAATATTTGCATTGTTCTCACTCCAACTTTAATGACCAACAAAGCTAATTATTTTTTTATAAGGAATTTTTTAGTGAAAAAGAAATATATACAAACATACAAAGGATGAGAAATCCCTACAGATCAGGAGGAACAAGAACAACTAAAGAACAAAATTTCACCTATTAACTATGCGTGATATAAAGAAACATTAAAATCACTTTAGTTAGACACCCAAGACACTACCAAAAATTTAATTCTATCCCAATACCCATACTTCCATTAAGGACTCTGCAGAATCCTCAAAGATTCTTCTGTTTCTAATTAACCATACGGACCAACATATCACTGGAACAATCGCTCCCCATACAAATTGACCTTTCTTGCTAATTGAACCTCTTTCTAAAGCTTATTATTGTACTTTAGATCAAAAGAAGATCAAAATACCCCAATGGCTACGGGTGTACTTGGTTGTTATTTGACCACTCTTTCTTTATTATCAAAAAATTATGTTCAAATATGTGAATGTGTAAGAAAAAAATACATTTTTGAACAAAAGTTTCGAAAGGTACATTTTGAATTTATACAAAAAAAAGTGAATCATTCTCTTTCCCTTTCAATCTTACATCATCTTTTTTCCTTTTCATCTTTTTCAGCAATAAAAAAGTCAACACCTTCCGAATATGGATGTTATTTATTTCGAATTTAATCACACCCTCTTATCCCAAATTCAATAACGAATAAAATAAGATCTATTCTGCCTATTTTTAAATATATATATATAAATACATATAAAATAAAGACTCCTTTTACCTGTTCAAAAAAATATTGCATATCCAATCACACTCTCATTAAAAAATACATGTCACACCAACTATCATAATTACACTTTTTCCATATCCAATCACTTAATTTCAGCTACTATTTTTCTACGAAAAAAACAAAATCACCATAAATTTTGTACCAAAAAAAAAAAAAAAAAAAAAAAAAAGAATAACCAACCGCAACCTACATACCATACTTTTGTACTCTCATACTGGCAGCATGGTTCCATAAATAGCTCTGATAACTGTGCACAAACCTGGAAGTTAAAATTGCATCACTAAAACACAAAGGGCAACTTTTAAATTACAAATTGTAACTCAAAAAATGTTTGATTTTAGTACCGCACCTTTCAATCTAAAGAGTAACAATCAAATATACTGACACATGCATCCACACAACCAAACCATCAGCTTTTTGCCTTTCAACATTATTTTCATTGACAATCAGTTGAATCTTCAATTTATGATGTTAAAGGGAATATCAATCACTACAATAACCAAACTTGAGATATTATTCAATAAAGGAACTTAATATAGGCTAATAAATGAGAAAAACTAAAAGGGAAAATCATTGAGTTCAGCTATACGCCTATACCATAGAATTAAAATTACTGGAGTAGCAATCGAGTGCATAAATCATTAGGCAAGCAATTTTATGAAATACTGAAAATATAAGAAATATTATGGTTACCCAACCTACATAATAATCTATTTATTTTTAAAGATAGCACTTGCATAAGGAATATTATACTATAAAGAGTGGTTGTATTTAGGATGGACATAGGCTGAAAATTATTATCAATTTCTTTGTATTTGACCTTTGGCTGGGCAGCTTCAGTTGACGGGAATCATCCCGGGCAGCTACAGCTGTTTACTCTATCATTCCATCACCAATATTTTCCTTTTATTACAGTATAAAGTTAGATAAAGTCATAAACAAGAAATACAACATGTTATACATCACAACGACAAGGTATGACTAAACTTAATTGTGTATGTGTTACCAACATATTGTAACTGTAATATTTAATTTATTCTAGTGAATCTCATTCTGTATAAAAAATAAATTGAATGATGAAATGCTGTTTCAGTCAATTTTTACAAAATAATAAAAATCAGAAAAATCCACCTAAGCTCGACTAGACTAACTAGTGCCTACTAGAGCCATCTGGCGGCGCCAGGCCAGAAAAACCTAGGACATTAAATACAGCTGATTCAGCAACAATGGCATAATGGAAGAACCAAAATCGAAAGGTATTCTACTGCAGTTAAATTGAAACCCACTGATGCTGTTACAGTCATCAAAGTAATAGGTTGGTGTTAAAAACATCGGTATACTATGTAGGTTTGAATCTCAATTCACCAAAAATAATAGGGGCTACAGAGTCAGAGCTTAAAGTGACAGGCACTGCCAGGCCAAAACAGGTATCACCAACACAAAAATTGTTTAAGAGTTATTTTTCTACTCCAAAATAGAGGGTTCTATCAAACCATGTCCAATCTTTGTACTGGCTAACATGTTAATAAGTACCTACAAAGCACACAAACCACTAATTCATAAATCACAAAAGTCAGAATGTCAAGCATATCAATTATGAACAATGTGAAGCCTGCAACAAATACTTACATCATTCTCAGTGTCCTAGGTATCGCCAACAGAGCTTGTAAGTCATTGCTGGGACATTTTTGGAAACAATGCATCTGGATAACAGAAAAAACTGTGAAGAGCTACAGAATGAAGACATAAAAAATAATGATTCAAATCAAGTGAAAATGATAGCAAAACAGAGAGAAGGCTCTTAAATAAATACAATGCGAGAATAGCTCAGCTGTTGCCAGAGATTTTCTTTCTAAAGTAACTTTTCTATACTCTCGCATATACGGAGACCTTATAAAGAAAGCTTGCAGTTAGCAGGATAAACTTTTTCATATTTAACTACCTGGACATCTTCCTACTAATTTACAAGATCTTTCATAGGCTCAGACTATGAACAATAGCAAGTAGTTTGACAAGATATTAGCCACACAATTGCAGTTTAAGGCTTACTATTGCGCGTTCAGCAACAAGATATCGTGGAAACTGTCTCAGGGTTCCCTCAACGTCACCGCTCTCCTTGTAATATTCCCTTATCTTCCTAGTAACATCCTTTTGTAATCAAACTGCTTAGTCAAGAAAAACATATATATAATGCATTACAACGCCATTCTAGTCCGAATGAGTGTAAAAATGTGCACAGAAAGGGAAAAGGATATCTCCTTCTCGTGGATCAAGAATCAAGCTGACGGCAGCTTTCCATTCTCCTCGCAGTAATGCAGCTCCAATGAGATGAGTTGGTACAGAACTGCTTCCAAAACGCTGAAAGTATTATGTGTCACAAGTTAGTTACTGTGCTGAGAAAATGAATCTTCTGCTTCTTTGACATCAAAAAATCCTTGCTAAAAGAATAGAGCTCAAGTCAGAAATATCAAGGCCAATTTGAACAGAAAGATCACCGCAAACCACATAATGATCTTTTTTATCATGTCAGATTAACTATTGATATCCAAGATGGCTTTCAAAATTTTAATTTGCACCAGAGACATGCAAAAACTGTCAGGTAATGGAATGTTGATTGCAAATATTCTAGAATCTGTTTATGCTCTACCATCAATAATCATGAATTATTCCCAAAATAACCCTCAAGCATTTGAACATTTTATGGATGGCAACCCATGTGAAAAAATAATTTATTGAAGAAAGGCATCTAAGAGAAAAGAAAGAGGTTACTTCCATTGGAAAGTCGAGGAAAAAAAGTGGTCATCAGAAGCATATCTTCCCATTTGTGTAGTAGTACAACAGCACATTTGACATAACAAAAATAACAGCCTAACCACAGTGAAACATATAAAGCCAACTACTCAAAAAAACAATTGTACATCAAGACAATGGTTCTTGAAAACAAGTGGTTCGTCAAACAGTATATATGATAGCGACAATGCATTGTGGTTTCCCCAAACTTGTTACAGTTTCCTTCTTGTCAACCCTCACATATGATTATGTTTGGGGGGGGAGGGGGGAGGGGGGAGGGGAAGAAACACATACATCAATGATGAAAGAACAGATCTCTGAAAAAAAAAATATTGAAACCTTCGACTTAGGTTTACGGTTGCTTGGTGGATCTCAGACCATAGAGATTTTTTTAAGACCTTTTTTATTTGTCAGATATCATGATATTGGAGTAATCTTATAAAATTTACCTGCTATATTCTGAGGGATAACTCATCTGCTAGTACTTTCTTTCAGAAAAACATTTTGTTTCTCATCACATAAATAAAATACTAATAATAAATAAGTGTTGCACATTAGTTCTTATACTAGGTTGTGTTAGTTAGTTAAATCAATATGTATTTGTTTAGCTCCATGCTAAATCAGCCAGTCTGAGTTGAAGAGCAGAAATCAGGAGCATAAACCCCTAAATGGTTTCCACAACCAAACAAAGGACATATTATGAACAATATGCACAGAGGTGAACTAAGACATAAAGATCAAAGTACGCAATAGCAATCTAAAATTTCTCCCTTATAGGCTACCCCACTTATTGAAATTGTCTGGAATATCTCATTTGCTATATGCAGCTTAAAATTTTATGGGGTGCTTGGTGTGGGGTTTAGGGAATGGGAAATGGGAATGGGAATGGAAAGAAAGGGGATGCTTGGTTATTACACTACTGTGGGCTTCATATCCCACTTTTGGGTATTGAGCCATACCCCTCCCAACTGAGGGGTATAAAACCCATTGCCCACTCCTTTCATTTCCATTGCTTTTCCCATTCCCTAAAACTTACCAAGCACCTCCTTAGCTTTTTAGCTATGGAACAAAAATTATTCAACAACCTGGAAAGAAGTAAAATTGAAGCAGGAAAATATAATTGGATCCATCATATAACCTGCAAACCAAAATAGTTGATAAATCCATTCTTCCCCAAGGTAGTGGCAGATTCTCTGACAATATCTTCATTCTCAGCGATAACACTTCTGCAAATGTGGAAGGACCCAATTGTACATGTAATAGGCATAAGTACATGGTATAGTAGTAAATCAGTGTCTTGATAATCAATGTCTTGCAACAAAACCACACCTTAACGTGATTGTGAACCGATTCCCTTGGAGTTGCCCAAGAACAAGTCCGTCATTAACATGGCTACAAAAACAATAACAATTCAGTCACCTAATAGTGCAAGATCAAAATATGGATGGGGACATCAATCGCATGAAAATGCTCTCACCAGAAGTTTCCAACTTTAATACCAATTAGTTTTTCATTAAGTGCAGATAATCGACCCGCCCGCTGCTTATAAACAGTAACCTAAATGCATAGATAGATCCAAAACAATGATTACGTGTAAGAAGTATAAGATTTAGATGTACAAAACAGAAAATGACCATGAGCATATCCAATCAGAGACATAATATATAGATGAGATACACTCTCTGAGATAACTGGGTCATATTATGTCCTTTTTCCGATAAAAGGGGACGCCCACTACCAAAGTATGTTACCAGCATAATGATGAAATGTACCAAGTAGACCAACCTGTTCTCCCCCCCCTATTGTTTCTTAACCAAAAAAATAAATAAAAAAAAGGAACTTAATTGTTAAAAACATGGAGTCTTGAAGTATGGAAATTAGAATAGATGCTAAGACGATGAGCAATTTAATTTCCCTCAACGCAAATCTGACTGAGTTCCATAAGGCAAAAAATAAAGCATTGGCGAAAAAGGGGGGAAGGAGAGCCACAGTATATATAAAGAAAATGTCCACAAATGATTATAAGGAATTATGTCTCCGTTAATCTCCATTCAAATCGACCAAGCCATAGCCAACAAGGCATATCTCAATAAAATCTAGCCAGCATAACAACTCTCATACCTGGACCTAAGAAAGCTATCCACACTATTAGGATACTCCACATTGATTTTTCTAAAGAAATTAAATTGATACCCACAGCACCTAAAATCTTGTTCTGGGAGGTTCTGCTGTGATATGATATCAGCAATATTGGATAATCTCAATCATATCTCCCTAAAATTTGCAATAAAGATACAATTAGAGAAGCATTACTGTTTTTCCAGCACATTAGGCACATTTTTGTTGTTAAAAAAAGACACAGATAAACTAGCTTTATATTTAAAAAAAGAGGGGGAAAAAAGTATCTTCATGAGTATCTTCAACTTTAAGAACCAGGGCAAGTGAAGCCCACACAACATCCTCTAAATGCATCAATCAATATCACCTACAGAATTCCAAATCATGGTTTTCTTCTTAGCCATTGCTCCTCTAGTAGAATTTCTTTTTTATTCACAAAAACTGAGAAGTACAAAGGAACAAGTCGTCCCTACAATGATGAACACATCAAACCAAGAGGATAAAATTCCAAAGTCCAACTAACTCTGAAACGAGAAAAGTCTTAGAATATGTCTCCTCCAGAAAAATCATAGATATTTTCCAATAGCTAAACCAAACTAATGTTGTCACCTTCTATATAAGTACTTTCAGCAAATTTCTATCAAATACATCAATACAAGGTGATGGTTCCATGACACGGGTAAGGTGGGACTCTTTAGAACATCAACCGCTAACCACCAATCATCTTATAAACAAATAAACATTTATTATATCAATGTATGATAAATGAAGGAGAGACTTGTTGGAACTCAAAAATTCAAATAAGAGGTGAAAGGCCACCATTCACATATCCTTGTATTAGGAGGGATGGAAGGAGTAGGCTTTCAATACCAGCAAATGTTTGAGAAACTATATGGAGCACAAAGAAGAAATGAAATTACCCTTTGAGTGGACACGGAACGTTTATCTTTTGTGCCAGAAAATCCAAAAGACCTGGGCTGCCATAAGAACTTGAAAGAAATGATTTTGTGGCATACATAATAAGCAAGAAACAGCATACATCACTGAGAGAATGAATGAAGAAGTCTGGGTAAATATTTGAAGTACCTTTACACCAAGCATCTTGCCAAGGAGTCCGAGGGCCTCTTGTGTATCCTTGTTCTCCTTGTAAAGATGAAACCTTCAAAAAATTGATTGTTACATCACTAAAGTCCATAAACATTGGATTGGCCAAACAAGGAGCCATTTGTCAGTTTTAGGAGAAAATGCCAATGAAGAATTAGCTGATCATTATGAAACTATCAGAAGTGCAAATTCATCATAAGAAAACAGTTGTCAGATGGGTGAACAAACAAAGCTAAAGTTTTAAATAGATTAGTCATTAACGCAGTCATTTATATCACACTACATACGTCCTGGTAAAGAAATTAGAACTCATGGTTAGGAACTTCCAAACAAAGGGCCAAATACATCCCTCATCAATACATGATGAAATTGTTCTGTTCAGGCCTAACATTCCCCTGAGCACTCAAAGATGTTTATAAGGGCATACCCTGCTACGTCATAATTTTGCCACAGCTATACAATATTTTCAAATATAACTTTGTTTCCTGGTAATCCCAATAGTCCAGTTTCTCCTTTCAGTCTAATAGAAATGGATGGGAATGATATTATGCATAAATGAAAGAAAATGATAAAAGTAGGCATCACCTAAGAAACTTGCCAATGTGTTCTGGCCAATTATCTGAGCCTCTATTATCATATGGTTTAGCACTTCGATCTTTTCTCTTCCTTGAGTTCCTTCCCCGTCCATTATTACTTCCTGAATTCAAGCGCACACGAATAGACTTTGATAAAGAATCTGGCCCATCAACTGTGTCAGTAACAAGGAATTTCAGTCTCTCCTTGAAGAAGTTATGAATGGCCTGAAAATAAATTGTCTCCATGAACAGCAAGGAATAATAAGTCAAATTTAACATGTACTAAACTCAGCAGAATTTATTCAGCTACCGTTCGATGGGATTTATCCGAGCTTGGAGAAAGAACAATAGATTCGTCATTGTTGTTGACTCCTGAACCAATATCATCAATTAACTTTTTTATCTTTTCACCATCAGAATCACCAGCAAGAGCTCTAAAAGATTCCATCTCTGTGGCATAATCCTTTCCCAGTAGATCAGCTATCTTTTCTTTTTTTTCCTCAACAATCTATCAGATCCAATTATGAGTCAGCATACCACAAAATTCCATGTTAACTAAAAGACAAAAAACTCATCATGAAATGACTAAGAACTAACTGCACACCTCTGGTGGTGCCTCCAGAGAGGTTAAATGGACAACATTTCCATCCAAATCCACTTCATTTACAATAAAATCCGAGTATCTGAAAAAGCGCCACAAAATGCAGTTCTATTTCACAAATGTACTCACAGGAATCTTTCTGTTTGTTTCCCCATTTAAACCCATTATTTAGGAGTTATTGTATATGACTGATCAGGCTACAATACATAAACCAGAAGATACAGCTTGACCAATCATTAAAGTAACATCCTAAACAAATATGATATGTGTGTGAAGCCTTTCACTGGTATAATATTTGTAAACTACCGTACAACTGCCTAAACATCTTACACCTTAAAATAGCTTGACAGGATGATTTATTTCCTTGCATACATAAAACATAATGCCATAGAAACCATCAATGTTTTTCAGATCAAAGTGTTAGGCAATCAAATATGAACATGAATAAAATCAGGGCATCAGATGAGAATGTAGGGATGGATGTGCAGACACACTGGAGTAAATAGAACAAAAAACTAACGTGTTACTAAGAAAGAATGGGCAACTGCCCCACTAGATGAGAAATGAGAGAATGGTTTGGGCATGATCATAGGAGACCTTTAGATGGTTCGTAAGTGTAGAAAATAAAGAATCATCAACTCAAACTTAAAAATTAAGGAGACGACCTAAAAATGAATTGGAAATTTAAAAAAAAAATTAAAAAGGACATGTTTTAGTTAGATATAAATATAATGTGTTCAACCAAATGTGATGGAGAAACATGACCCATAAAACCAATTGCACATAAATAGATCGAGAGTAACTTTACTTCTTTTTTTTTTTTTTTTTTTTTTTTTTGTGCTAGGAGCCTTGATAAATTGTAAACAAGGAGCTACATGCACAGATGTGATAGATATACTCTAGGCCCAAAACTATGGATACTCTAAATTTGAGAAATACCAGCACAATACAAACACTGATCATTCAAAACTTTATTTGTACATCTTTTAATTTTTGACGTTAGAACTTATGATTACATGTACTTTTACACATGTTGAAAGTTCAAGCTATTTATCAATTTCACACTCTTATTTCCACGTATTATATTCATATCACATATCTGACTATTCCGTGAAATGTATAAATACTACAATATATTTATAAATATAACATGAAACTAAAGCCAAATGAATATGGCATAATTTTAACAGGGCATGGGGGTACCATGCCCCATGAGACGGGGAAGATGGGTACGCTAAAACTGACACCAGCCAGGGGACCTATTATTTATGATAAAAAAAAAAACCAGCCACCAGGTGGAAGACAATTCTATACAGTTGAACCACAGCCTCTCAATAAAAAATCAAAAGGCAATTATTGTTTAATCGAAAATATTCAAATGCTTATCTTTGTAAATTCTGACTACTATGCAGCAATATAAATTTAAGAACTTATATCTGTGAAGGACACGTTCACATCCATAATGATGCATTGTACATTATTTTGAAATCATCCTTCCATTTTAATCACGGTTCTAAATCAGCTGATATGAAGGCTTGCATTAGTTTCCCCCTCTCTTTTTCGCAGAAGGTTCAAGATAAATATCAATCCAGTTTTCTTTTGCTGCCGAAATGTCCATATAAATTACTGTACTGAAGAGGCTGAAGTTAGGTATCTCCATTGCATAACATATACATAAATTAAGCCATAAAGAGTCTAAGTTCATTGATCGCATACAATAGTTGCAGAATATTTTATCAACACCGGTGTCTTTATTCAAACATATATCATTACGCACACCTCCATCATATCCAATAAAGTTTAACCTTCTGGTGACAGAAATTTATGCAACTCCGAAACTTCTCATTACAAAACCAGTCTAAGAACTCAAACAAAAGCTCAATTGCAAGTTGATACGCATTTTCCACAACAAGTAAGCAATCCCCAGATTAACCACTATTATATGCATATAATATATACTCAAAAACCAAGCTTTCGTCCAACTCGTGTATATCTCGAAAGCCTTGAGTTACTGCGCATGAAATGTAATAATTAAATATATGTGCACTGAAAAAAGCACTAAGTATGGCGGAGAAACCTCTGCTTAAGAATTCCACGGAAGCCAGGGAGCGGCGAAATGTAGCAGAGAATCCCTACATCAGATTCTTCAACCGAACTCATGGTTTTCTCAGAAGGGCGGGAGGAGGGTTTTACAAAGACGGAGATTTCGGAGTAGGGTTTAATAATTTTCAGCGATGCTTTTATCAGTCTCTTCAGCATTAACCGCTGTTATGCAATTTGAATGAGCCCGCTGGGTGGATTGTTTTGGGTAAATTTTCATAAATGGAATTTGTACTGGTTAATTTTAGTCTAATCTATATATATTATGGACACAATATAATATTAGTTTTATACACCATAATTACTATGCACACTACATAAAAAATATTTAAAATTTTAATTTTATTATACTCATCCCTAAAATACATATTCTACCATTTTCAAAGAAAAAAAATCCATCATGTTGGGCGCGCATACACCTCCTTCTACTCCTCTTCTTCTCAACAACGAGTAATGGAATGTAGAAGGCAACAATGTCACGAGTTCAGGTAATATTTCCATTCCGTTTAGCATAAACGACGAAATTATAAGTTAAGGATCCTGCGACACATTCGGCACTGGTTGGCCGAATATAGGTCTACGGGTTCAGCGTCCACTGGCCGAATGTACGTCTACGCATTTGGCGTGCACAGGTCGAACGCACGTCTACACGTTCGGTGTGCACTGACCGAACATTTCTGCCCCGTTCGGCGTGCACTGGCTGAACGCACGTCTACGTGTTCTGCATGCACTAGTCGAACGTTTCTGCCCCTCTTCGGCGTGCACTAGCCGAACGTATTGATGGGTTGAGCTAAATGATATTCCGTTGTTTAAGTTTTCGATTTTGATTTTTACATATTTGGTTAATTTTGCATTATCTTTTCTTCTCAATTTAGTGTTTCTAAATGACATATTTTCTCTCATTTTACTTCATTGTTGTTTTATTTATTGATTACTACATTTCCAAGTGTGTAGAAGCATGGCACCTAAACATACTACCAAAATTTATACCAAAAGTTTGACCATGAAATTTTTTAAATATTAAATTGAGGAAACACTACTACTACTACTCATACACTTGTTTTAAAAAATAATCCCCATCCTGAAACAGATACACAATTGGAAATATGAAATGCACTCGGTCTTTTTGTTCAAACATGTTTTGTTAATATTTTTTATTTTCTTGTGTTACAGTTTTTGAAAGAAGAATGACACGACCAACAACATCTAATAGAAGATTAAGGGCTGCATAACAATCTGAATTTGTGGCCGGTCCTTCTACAGAAGATGATATTGGTGGGTCTCAAGAATTCGAGGCATATGATGATGCACTTCAAGAACAAGAGGGAGAACATGATGAGATTCTAATGGGCCCATTTCTTGGTGGTCTTATAATCTGTCATTGTTACGAAGATTTAAAACCCATATAGTTGTCGATGTTTGGAACGGCATTGAGAGAGGCGTTTTAAAATGTCTTTATCATACTTCTAAGCTTCTGAAATGGGTGTATCATGAAGATGAGACGACACGAGTTTCGAGGTTGTACGTTAAACAATCTGGGCTTCACATTTTGAGCAAAATTTTATATAAAGCTCCCAACAGAAACTTGATTTCTGCATTTATAGAACGTTGGCAGCCGGAGACCAACACATTCTATTTACCATTTGATGAGATAACGATCACATTAGATAATGTATCGTGTCTACTTGCTCTACCAGTGATAGGGCAACCAGTGCATATCAAAAACATGACTTCAGAATTCTCGCCTACACTGATTCATCGATTATTAGGTGTGTCAGTTGAGGATGCTCTATCGGCACTTAATGACAAGAGAGGTCAATCGGTGAAGTTAGAGTGGTTGCGTAGCACCTTCTTAGACAGATGTCAAATTTCGGATAGAGCAATTGCAAAAAAGACAGCGAGATCATATATACTATATATTCTTAGTTGTACAATATTTTCCAACAAAAGTGGTACTCGAATTGCGGTTAGCTATTTGAAGCTACTAGAAAATACAAGTATTGTTCGGGAATATGCATGGGTGCTGCAGCTCTTGCTATTCTTTACAGGCAATTAGGATCTGCATCAAGATCAAATGTGAAACAAATAGCTGGGTATCTTACATTATTGGAGGTAAGTCATTGTTTGAAAATAATTTTATTTTAACATTATGTTACAGTTTTTAATATGTTGAACAATTGTATTTCTATATGTAGGCATGGATTTAGGAGCACTCTCCGACCAGCCCACGACCTCAACTCAATTTGAGTAAGATCATAGATATCCACTTGTTATGAGATGGTCACAACATAGACAAGGCAGAGTCAATACTTTAGGCTTGTAAGGAGTGGTTGGATTCACTTCAACATCACGAAGTAAGTGTGCCTTTTTAATTTACGTTGATTACTTTTATACTAGCTATTTTTGTCTTTCAAATATACAACTTGAACAATTCATTATGTAGGTAAATTGGGATCCTTACCAGCAGGTGCGTGATCGATTTCAACATCATGAAGTGATGTTTTATCATGGTTGCATAAGGGCGTTTGACATTGTCGAACCATACCATCTTGATCGTGTGTTGAGGCAGTTTGACCACGCCCAACATATACCATTGCCTCCATTGGATCCAGACTATGCAAGAAGAGAAAAAAATCCCGGGCAATATGATGAGAACGGGATGAGCACTGAGGAACTAAACCCGGAGTTACAGCTGAGAGGTCCAGTGACGCACTTACGTGCCAAGAAGCTGCAAGGATATTTATAGTGCTATGTTGGAAAGAAGCTAGAAGATGATGGAGATGATTTCCGATAGTACAAGTTGGTGACTGTACTGAGCATCGAAGAGTGAAGAAGCTGCAACCATGTTCGAATTTATTTCTTTATTTTAATTTTCTATGTAGCTTTTATTATTTGTTAAGTTGTTTTATTTAATTAGACACAATTTTTCTTTTTTCTATCAAGCCCATTACCTACAAATTATTGTTAGAAGAATGGCCTTTAGTTTTCTTTTTCTTCTTTCAAGCCCATTTCCTAATAGTTTGGCCCATCCCCTCCAGCTTACTATTTAGGCATTTTTCAATTCTGTATATGGGGCAGACTTGAATGAATGATAACAATTTTCATGTTATCCTTCTGTCTCACACCATGAATCCATTCTTCAAGAGTTTGTTGATTGACACCTTCAAGCTTGATTTCTTTTGCCTCGTTCGGGTATCCAGTAGTATCCGGGTTAGGTATCCACAAAGATTACTTCGTAACTGCGTTCCGGTTCCTCGTCAATTTTATTCATCTATTTGCTTTAGGAATTGATTTAATTAAATTCCCAAAATACAATAAATTAATTTAAACAGTATTTAATATGGCCATTTGATTGGCCACCAAATTTACGTGTCTACAAATGCTCCCTCGAGACATTTTCATGAACAATGTGTCTTAGAGTGAATAAGTCTCAAAATCATTCACTGCGAAGATTAAAGCATTCTTTAGCTTGTTTGAATTTGATAATTTATGCTTATGTCCACGAGTCTTTGATTTAATTTTACATGACTTTTCATTTACATTTGTTAGATAGTTTATATCTATATCAAATAGTTCTTCCATTTGGATTTCTAAAGAGTTTATATTGATATTAAAGATTTCTTTAATTTAGATTTGTAGATAATTTATAATCTTATCAATGAGTTCTTCAATATAAATTTGTAGATAGTTTATACTTGTATGAATGAGTTCTTCAATTTGGATTTCTAGATATTTTATGCTCGTTTCATGGAGTTTTTCAAATTGTTTTGTGTATAGTTCAGATTCATATCAAGAAGTTCTTCTCGTATTAAATAATTCTTCAATTGCATTTGAATTTGATTTGTAGACCGTTTAAACTTGTGTAATGGAACATTGATTTGAATTTGATTTGCAAACACTTTTAACTTGTATTAAGGAGTCTTGATTTGAATTTGATTTATAGACTTTTTAAACTCGTTTTAAGGAGCATGACAAGCAATTTAGGTTTTTATCAAGAAATATTATTTGTGGTGTGATTTGAGGGCTTAGATAGATTGGTTATATCAAGGAGTATTATCGACAATTTAAATTCTTCTCAAGGAACATTATAGTTAGTTTAAGTTTGTATCAAAAAACACGATGAACACTATTACTAATGTAATAAGATGAAGCCACACACTCCCCATTTTGGGTTTAAGTAGTTTTCCACATGATATTGACAATGTAGTTTGTTGCTTCATTGGAGATGGAATCAAACTTCGTAACTTTCGAGTAGATAGAGACTTGGTCACATACAACTTTTAACGATTACTTGTTTTACCCACTTCAAGAGGGATAAGTCTATCAAAAAGACAAACTCGTTGTTCCTTTCTTCTAAATCTATCGATTGTGTTATCCATTGATGAGATTTCTTCTTGAACAACATGGTTACTATCGATTCCTCTAATGGCAATAAGGATGGACTTTATGGAATAAACCTGACGGTTACTTTGGTAGCTTGAACAACATAACCATTTTTCTTCAACATCTTTTAAGTAGATGTAATATGCTCTTTTTGGCCAATAGGCTTTCCTAATGCATAGATTTCTTGTGAGTCAAATCCAATCTTAATAAGAAACTTGAATGTGTTTGGGTCATAACACTTAGAAACCTCTGGCGCTGGAAATCCTCCATAATTAACTCGCCAAAAAATCCTTCGAGTGGTGGAGGATTATGATAAAACTAGGGTTTATATGCATTTTAGTAGTCATTCTGCATCTATTTTAGCTTATTGCATATACTTGTATGACAATTTAGATTGGTTTTGCTAAATTTTGTTGTGTCACTAGTTTGTTGAGTTTTGATAGAAAAACCATTGCTAAAATCTAACAGACCACGCTAAAGGAGCATGGAATGTTCATTCAAGCAAGCAAAGCCATTAACACAATCAAAAGAGGCACGAACCGTGCATTAAGAGGTACAAACTGTGTGTTTTGATGAGAAATTCAGTAACAGTGGATAGCAGAAGCACATACCATGCGTAGAGGAGGACATACCATGCATTAATGTGTTGATTCTGGTAACTAATGTTAAAAGATGCACGAACCCTACCTCTAAGTGCACTGACCATGCATTTATTCGCATACTTTCACATATATTTCCTTCCTAGACCAACTTTCCTTCCTAGACTAGATTTTCTTCGGAATTTAGGCATGAACTTCTCATGATATAAAAAGGAGAGCTTTGGACAAAATTGGGGATCTTTTTGGCTGGAGAAAGAGGGTAGGAACGAAAAAGAGAGTGATAGAGATGTAAAAAGTAGAGATTGAAGATTCCTTGTGTATAAGTTGTATTTTTATGATTTCTCTTTCGAACTTATGTTAGCTTTAGTTATCAATTCCTTTTCTATGAATTGTGTTTTGATGATGAGTGGCAAATCAAATGGAGATTCTAGGGTTTATACAATGATAGAATTTTGTGATTTTGATTAATGATATTGTTCCTTTGCTGTATTCGTTTATGCTTTTATGCTTTGATTGTCTTGTGAAATTTCTTGGCGGAAAATTGCATTTGTGTAGTTAATTAATTATCACTCGAGAGGGGTCAATTAATAGATTATGAATGCATAACATAAACTTGTTACATCAAGAGATAGGTAGGTTGTTGTGAGGAGAATGAACCTCTGGAACTATTAGGAGTTAGACAACAATTTGATATCGAGAGATGAACTTGATATCTAATCTACGTTTAAAACTTACTCGAGAGAGAGAGGGGGTCTAGATAAATTAGTGATTCACCTGCGAATTTAGGAACTAAATTTGGTTTAATACATTAGAGGAATGCACATGATTTTTTTTCTCTCGTTTTCAATATTGTTTGGTTCTTGGCAGATAGTTTATTAACACAAAATCTGAAGGTGTGAAGAATTTAGTACCAATAGATTTTGAGATAGCAGCAAGACCAAACAAAATATCACAACGAGAACTCGAGTTCAAAAGATGGCAACTATTGACAGAGAGGGTGAAATGATTGCTATGCGTAGAGAGATTGAGGAGTTGAGAGCATTTATAAAGCGACAACAAATCGAACACCATTTTCGGTAGACTTGTACGAAGAGCGCAAAGAACACCTTGAATTGTTGGAGAGGAAATTGTATGAATTATCTATAGCTTGTGTGTTTTAACTTCTGAAAATTGTGTCATGAATTATGAAGAGACCTTTATTTATACACAAAAATTTATGTGCATCGGGTGCACGTGCAACATGATTTAAAGTATTACTTGTTTAACTTTAAAATATTACTTGTTACTTAAAATGTATTATTTCTGATTAGTTACCTTAAGAAATAGTGATACTTTATAGTTAACCAAGTAATACTTTATAGTTAAACAAGTAATAGTTTAAATCGTGTTACACGTGCACCTGATGTATAAGAGGCTCACTCTTATTTATACTTATCAAAAATTAGATGTTTCCATATGTACTTGATGCAATTTGATTTATCATTCATTATTTGATGACAACTTCTTTATTGACGACATTTCTTGCCTTCTACAAGAAGACACAATTGAATTTAATTTTATTATGAAAACATTGATAATTTATTCCCATATTTGCATGATTTGATCTTAATTGTTAAAATATAAGATTTGATTGACTATAAAATATTAATATCAAATTATCAACTATTTATCTATTTAAATTAGGAATCAATATAAATAAATTCTTAAAATATAAAAATTAAAATTAAATTAAAATTAAAATTGATATTTAATACAATATCTATTATATGTCAATTTGATTAACCGCAAAATTCAGGTGTTGATAGGATATTTTAGGGAATGATTGTTTTGTATAATTGGCCTGGGTATTAGTCCAAGCTTTTGTGGTAGTTGGATTCCCTTCTTTTGGGATCCTTTCTCTATTCCTTAACTTCACCCATTGTTACAAAGCCAATGAATTGATCTTAAATTGGCCTTAGAATATTAATTTGATTTTCAATGTGCTCGCAAGATATATTTCAAGTGAAATATGTGTCATTCCTATTCCTTCACAACAACAATCTTCATACTCATTAATTCGTTGTTACCGAGTGATGAAACGATTTTTCTTTACTCATTTGGCTCAATGATTTTGTATTTAAGTACTTTTTTTTCATAGACAGATGAAATGACAAAACTTGATAGACGACCTAAGAAGCCTATAAGATGTTCGAGAGATTATAATAAGCACCTTCAAAGTATTTAGTAAAAGTTCTAAAATAAATTTTATTTCATCTAAAAATTAGGTCGAAGCTTATAAGTTGTTTTGAAAAAAGTAAGAAGGATTCAACTTATTTCTCAAATATGCTATTTTTATTAGCTCAATCAAATTTAAATCTTTTTAATAACAAAACTACCATTACTAACATCTTATAAGCTCCATCATTTTATTTTAATCAAATATTTCAATAAAGTATTTTTAAATTAAGATTTAACATCTTATAAGATGTTTTAAATAAGTTTAGCCAAACACCCTCTTAGTTTCAGAAACAATAAATAATCAAATAAAAATAAATTAAAGAAATACGTGCATAATTAATGAGAGTATAATTGGTTAATGCTAAAATTACGCGGTCAATTTTCTCTATATTTTACATATTCTGTTATATATATATATATAGAAAAATAATAATATACGCATCGACTTAAGGTGGAACACCTTACAAACATCAGGAAATATGGTCATAATACAACATACAAATTTAACTCACATTAATAGATGTTCAATAATTGATTTAGTTGGTCACATTCTACATGCATATAAATGTTATATGTTATTTTATTCGTAGTTTCGGCCCAGCTGCTTTGGTGTTGGCTATCAAACCTCCACATGCTGGAGTCTGCTCTGCTTCTGCGCTTCTTCTTCAAAGTCTTTAAACTCTGCCTCTTCATTAAATGGCCCTATATACATACATCCATACACACACATAATAAATTAGTACATGCGATTTATCCTTTTATTTTAATTATACAATATCACGTCAAGAAATTACTATAATTCGTAAAACTATTGACATTCTACCAAATAGATCATGAGTAAAACTGTTTTTTAGGTGCTTGGATTTAAAAAAACAAAAAAATCTACTTAATAAAACTATGTCATATGATATATTATATATTGTATAATATCACGTGTAATGTATAAAATATATAATGTGTGTTTAACAATTTGATATTGTGTAACATTGTATATTGATGAGTAGAGTCGACTCAAAAGTGGTAATTAGATTAATTAATTATGATAATAATGTATAGAAATGAGGTTTTTTTTTTTTTTTTTTTTTTTGTTTAAAAAAAATAGATAGGAAGAGTATATACCCCATCCGATTTGGATATTATAAAGGGCAATAAATCAATGGATGCTTAGAGGCATATATACATGCAATCACGGATGCATGATCCTCGAATTTGGGAGGCATCAGCCCCTACTTGCCTCTCTGCGTCCGCCCCAGTCTATATGATTAACTTTCTATGGTTAAGCACTGATCAAAGGTCTTGCATGCATGAGAAATATATATATACGTGCGTGTGTTGGGGGGGTGGGGGGGGGGGGGGGGGAGGGGTACATACATTTGCATTCAAGACAGCAATTGAAAACACACATGCTTCCTCTTTTGTTGACACAATCGGTAATGCAGGCTTTGACGCACTCGCTCTTAGTTTGAGGCTCAGCATTGCAGCAACAGCTCATCAGAACCACAAGAAGAACAAACCACGCCCCCACCACCTTTCTTCCCCCCATTTTTTCTTCTTAATTATTTGCGTAGTTTTTATTGTTTTCTTTCTAAAAACTTTCTTCAGCTATGCTTCTTTATATATATATATATATATATATATATATGACAGGTTGGGGTGGCAGGCAGATGAAAGAGACTCCACTTCTGCAGGGGCTCCTCTCATATGTATGTGGTCATTTCTATACATACATACATACATACAATACGTGTGTGCATAACACATATTACGGATGCCTTGTTGTTGTATTTGTCGGGAAATACAAACTACATCGTAATAGAATGGTGTATTATAATCCATATTCAACCGATTGATTAATTTTATAAATAGAAGCAATTGAATTACCTCTTGAAACATGTTTTAATAAATCCCTCTCTCTCTTCTTTTTATTTTATTTTATTTTTTAAATATATTCCTATGCTCCAATTCTCATATTTGTTCTGCAGAACTCACACCCGTAGTTTCTTGAACTGAATATTGATCAAAGATCGTCCTTAGAAAAATAACATTAATGTCATATATATTCCCATATATCACCAAATTCTTTATACATTCGGATAATTATAAAAGTAGATACGGTCCAATTTATTATACTATTACTGTAATAAATTAATTATAATTTATCTAAGTTCATTATGAAACTACCATACAACTTGATCAAACTCAATTAAATTAAATTCTAATTCTATCAACTCATGATCAATCATAATAATGTATTAATGTTATTTTATTAAACTAAAATAATAATATTGCACTCTTAATTTAATTGAAATTACTGAAATTATGATCAATAACAATGTCTTATCAATCCAACAATATTTGATGAGATACAAATTTGGCTCGATAGGGAATTGGATATAATTTCATTTTCTTATCCAATGTTTACGATTATGAAACATACAACATAATATTATCCTTCATTTACTTTTTTTTTGGTTGGATAATAAAAAATAATTATATCCCCTATTATTATTATTATTATTATTATTATTATTATTATTATTATTATTATTATTATTATTATTATTATTATTATTATTATTATTATTATTATTATTATTATTATTATTATTATTATTATTATTATGATTATTACTATTATAATTATTAAATTCGATACATTGCGGTTACATATTCATTCATCCTACACTATAAATCGATGTCTTGAAATGTAGGAGCACATACATGCACACACATTATAGGTTTCTTGACACGCACATACACTCATCTTATTTGTAATTGATAAGGTAAATATTGTCAATATTATTCAAAAATTCTAATTAATTTATTATTGGTTGCAGATATTGTGGAAATATTTTTGGAAGAAAGTCAAGGTTGAATGAAAAGAGAAAAAGAAGGAAAGGCACGGCTAAATACAAGGAGAATCAAGAGGAATTTGGTAACAAATATGTGGAAGATATGATATGTGCATATCAAGGCCATCTATACAAAGATATGCATATCAAAACCAAGATATGAGAAGATACCGACAGATTCCTTGGAGGACATGGAGAGACAATAAATACAACCTCAAGCTGAAGAGGCTGGCAACTCTACAAGATTATTCAATTACCATCATATGGGCAGAGAGATATAGAGAGACTGATGAGTGTGCTGTTATATTCGTAAGAATACAACAGACTGGGAAGAACTCAAGGGCGAACCAAAGGCGAACCTCGCAGAGTCTGGATTACTTTGGAAATTCATCACACGTTGATTTCGGGAGATTTCAACTTTGTACAAACGGGAGTTTGTATTCAAATCCATCTAGGGGACTAGATGGTCAAGTAAGTGTTTTAGAAGAATTAGTTACACGGGTAGACAAGTATTTAGGGGGAGCCAAATACGTGTAAGTTCTATTGTAACATTTGTGGGAACAAATATGCCTTCTAATAAAATTACTTGAGAGGAAGAAGGGATTTCTTCCTCGCTTAAAATCAAACTTTATTTTAAGCTTCCGCATGTTCATTTACAGTTCGAACTACTATTGAACACATACACACGCGCACATATTCTGATCTAACAATTGGCACCAGAGCAGGTTCCAGTTTTTTTTTTTAAAACAGGTAGATCCAGGGACAGACACATGGGGTCACATGAAGGGACCACACTATGCCCACCATCGCTTGATGGACAAAACTATCCGTTCTGGAAATCAATGATGTTTATCTATCTAAGATCCAAACGATGTGGAGAAGCAATCCAAACAAAGTGGACGTGGCTTAAGATGCAGGATGGAATGGATATAACTAAGGTTGTAGACAAACCAAGAACACTATGGACGGAGGACGAAAAGTGTGCCGAAGAGGCAAACTACATAGCGTTGTATGCTATTCTTGCTTCGGTTGATGTCATGAGACACAAGTTGATTATACACTGCCAAACCGCCAAAGATGCTTGGGATGCTCTACAAAAATAATTTGAAGGAAATGAGTCCGTAAGAAAATCAAAGTTACAAAGATTGGCCACATTATTTGATGGAATACAAATGAATGAAGATGAAATCATTGAGATGTACTATGCTAGGTTCAGTGACATTGTAAATATGTTACACCCTCGGTGATGCTATTAAGGAAGATGTTCAAATCATGAAAATCATGAGAACACTAGCTCCTAGATTCAGAGAAAAAATCACAGTTCTAGAATCATTCATGAGAGTCACACCGATGGCATTAGATGACTTGATGGGAGAGGTAAGGACGTTTGAGTTGAACAATCGCATGGACACACTTAAAAACAAAGGGATAGCCCTAAAGATGGAGACAACAACTGAACAATTCAAGAATGATGCAATAGCAGTTGCTGACAAAATTGCACTTCTCACGAAAAATTATAGCAAGCTTGTGAAAAAATACAATCAGAGGCACCAGTTCAACAAAAGTCCGAACTCTGGAGAGAACATCAGAAAAAGTGGAAACAAATCTTCGAATACTAGGCAGGTAAATCGGAAGGACCCTGAACAATGCAGAGAGTGCAGTGGATATGGACACTATCAAGCAGAATGTCCAAATTTTCTAAGAAAGACCAAAGCACTAAAAGCCACCTGGAGTGAATCTGAGTCTGAAGGAGAAGAAGAAACTGACGAACAAGAGACAGAATACCCCAGTAACCTTACCATCTATACATCATCAAAGAACCTAGGATGTCTCACATTTGCTGTTCGAACTGATGAGGAACTAGAGTACACTGAGGAACCTGATTTTGACGATCCAACTCTGTAAGATCTAGAGAAATTGTTTCTAGACGTATCTACCAGATGTACCACATTGGAGAATCAAGTAAGGGAATACAAAAGTAAAGGCGCACTAAGCATGGAAAATCAGGAACTCAGTCAAGTGAAACATGAACTGCACATCACTAGGGAAATAAATGAAAGATTGAGAGATGACTTGATTATGTCCCAAAAGAATGTGAGGAATCTCGAACATCAGGTCCAACTTTACGAGACGAAAATTGAGTCACTTAAAGCCAACTCTGAAACAGCCTGGACAACTACAACAAGCAATCACCAGGTAAACTCTTCCCTTACAAATGAACTAACAGATTACTTTTCAAAATTGCAGGATAAGGATCATGAGTTAGAAGAGTTACGAGCTGAGCTGGACAAAGCAGTGCGAACCATACAAGGACTGAACAAAGAAAAAGCTAAATTTGATGAAATCCTGGCATATGGAAGACCACAAAACAATAAAACAGGAATAGGATATATTGAAGAAAAAACATCGGGATCAACAGTCTTTGTACCAGCTATAATTCCTACGTTCGACCATGAGGGATAAAACACTACAAGACAACCTGGGAAACAAGACACAAAAGGTATGAGAAAATTTATTCCTATTTGCCATTACTGTGATGCACCTGAGCACATCCGACCAAATGCTACAGAATGAAACGTGATGTACAATCAGGTAATATTTCAACTTGGAATTTATATGGTGTTCCTGTAAAAGAACATAGGCCTCTGGACTCTTCGAAAGTAAGAAAATTCAAAAGCAGTAAAACAAATGTGAAAAAGGTTTGGGTTGTCAAGAAAAACATGTGTCTTACTACGTCAGTAGTCTCACTCGGGGCGAAGAATACTGGAACATGGTTCTTTGATAGTGGATGCTACGACATATGACAGGTAATGCAACATACTTATCTGATATCACCCCCATAAAAGGAGAGTCAGTAACCTTTGGAGATGGTAAGAGTGAGCGTGTCATTGGGAAAGGGACTCTCAATATTAATGGCATGCCTAAATTGTCTAATGTGTATCTTGTTGAAAATCTTAAGGCAAATATGTTGAGCATTAGCCAAATTTGTGACCAAGGACTCGAAGTAAACTTCACTCATGACAAATGCTTGGTGTTAAACAAAAATAATGAATGCATGCTTACCGGAACTCGGTCTACTAACAACTGTTATCTTCTTGACATGAGTCATGAATGCTACAATGCTAGCTTGGGAGCAACAAAAAAATGGCATCAAAAGTTGGGACACATAGGATACAAACACCTCATTGCCTTGTCAAAATCACAATATGTACGAGGACTGCCTAAACTCCCAAGCAAAGATCAAGGTATATGTGGACCATGCCAAATTGGTAAACAGGTAAAAAGCTCACACAAGGTAACACAAGACGTTTGCACAAAACAAATCATGGCCTTGCTACATATGGACTTGATGGGTCCTGTTCAAACTGAAAGTGTGGGAGGTAAGAGATATATTTTTGTTTGTGTTGATGATTTCTCTAGATATACATGGGTAAGATTTCTTCGTGATAAATCAAACACTTTTGATGAATTTGAAAAATTAATACGTCTGATAGAAAATGAAAAACAGGATTCTTTTGTTCGAATACGAAGTGACCATGGTAGAGAATTTGAAAATACTGCATTCACTGATTTTTGTGCCTCTCGAGGTATTGCTCATGAATTCTCTGCACCAAAAACACCTCAACAAAATGGAGTAGTAGAAAGGAAAAATCGCACATTGCAAGAAATGGCTAGAGCTATGATGATAGGCAATGAAGTAGCCCAAAAATGGTGGGCTGAAGCCATAAATACAGCATGCTATGTTACAAATAGGGTATATCTTAGGAAAGGAATGGGAATGACTTCTTATCAAATCTGGAAAGGAAAAACTCCTAATTTAAGTCACTTCCATGTGTTTGGTTGTAAGTGTTATGTATATAATGATAGACAACAGTTAGGTAAATTTGATGCCAAAAGTGATGTTGGTATGTTCCTAGGATATTCGATCAACAGTGGAGCCTATCGTGTCTATAATCTGAGAACTCAAACACTCATTGAAAGCACTAACATTGTATTTGATGATTCTTTGATAAGATAGGAAGTTTACTTGGAAGAAGCAGGTTCATTTGCCGGTCGACCAATGGAAAATCAGAACAGTGAGAACATCACAGAAACTGACCAAGAACTAACAAATGAAAACAGTGATAGAGGTGAACCCTCAACAAAGATTCAGAAAGAACATCCTAAGGAACTCATCATTGGAGAACTTAATGAAGGGATAAAGACACGATGCAAACCAAAACCTGACTATCGGAAAATGGAGGGACTGGTTCACCATGCTTGCTACACCTCTGTGGTTGAACCCAAAAATGTCAAAGAAGCTCTCAAGGATGATAACTGGATACTAGCAATGCAGGAGGAATTGGAACAGTTTGCCAGAAATGATGTTTGGACACTTGTACCTAGACCTGACAGTACGAACATCATCGGAACAAAATGGATCTTCAAGAACAAAACTAATGAACAAGGTAACATCACTCGAAACAAAGCAAGACTCGTGGCCCAAGGATACACACAGATAAAAGGAATTGATTTTGAGGAAACATTCGCTCCAGTTGCACGACTGGAGTCAGTAAGAATCCTTCTCTCCTTTGCATGTCTTAAGAAATTTATTCTTTATCAAATGGATGTAAAAAGTGCATTCTTGAACGGTTTCTTGAAAGATAAAGCGTATGTTGAACAACCAAAGGGGTTTGAAGATCCACACTTTTCGAACCATGTCTACAAACTGAAGAAAGCTCTTTATGGGTTGAAGCAAGCTCCAAGAGCATGGTATGAAAGACTGACAAAGTTTCTGATCGATCAAGGGTACAAACGAGGAGGAGTCGATCAGACTCTGTTCATCCAGTGGTCGAACAAGGATATCACTATTGCACAAATCTATGTAGATGACATTGTGTTTGGATCCACATCCAAATAAAAAGTGAATGACTTCGTCCAGGTAATGTCTCGTGAATTTGAAATGAGCATGATTGGTGAAGTTTCCTACTTTCTTGGTCTATAGGTCAAACAATGCAAAAGTGGAATCACGATACATCAAGAAAAGTATGCCAAGAACTTGGTAACGAAATTTGGACTTGAAGGGTGCAAAGTAGCACACACACCCATGGGGACAAATACCAAATTATCCAAGGACGAAGGTGGAACATGTGTTGATCCAACACTCTACAGAAGCATGATAGGAAGTCTCCTGTACCTCACTGCTAGTCGACTTGACATAAGCTTTAGTGTTGGACTATGCGTTGGATACCAATCAAATGCTAAGGAGTCTCACCTCAAGGCCGTGAAAAGAATCATACGATATGTGGTAGGTACTACTAACTATGGATTGAAATATTCCTTTGAGACTAAACCTTTCATTGCAGTCGATTGGGCCGGCGACGTGGATGGTAGAAAGAGTACTTCAGGATGATGCTTCTTTATTGGAAACAATCTTGTATCCTGGCTAAGTAAAAAGCAAAACAACATTTCACTATCAACTGCAGAAGCTAAATACATAGCTGCAGGCAGCTCATGCTCTCAACTGGTATGGATGATGCACATGTTGTGCGACTATGGTATGAACTTGACTTCTATGACTCTATTTTGTGACAATTTGAGTGCCATTAATATGTCAAAAAACCCCGTGCAACACTCTAGAACTAAACATATAGACATTAGGCACCATTACATCCGAGAGTTAGTTGAAGATGGAGTCATTACCCTTGAACATGTTCCTACCATAAGTCAACTGGCTGATATTTTCACAAAGGCCCTAGATGCGCAAAAATTCATATCCCTGAGAAAATCTCTGGGGATTTGCTGTGCTATGTAAATGCTGTATCAAATAAAAAATAATAATAAAGGGGAGGTGGAAGTCTCAGATTGCCTAGGATAACTATAAGTCTCGCACAGGTTCAAAATTTTGTTTGTCTTGAACTTTAAATCCATTATTTCTTCTCCCAGTATAAGGAAAAGAGCTACGACCTTGAAATGATGCTGTGGAATGCTGTCACCAATGTGATAGAGCACCAAGCATAGAAAATGACAGGTCTGTGAAAGCTTCCTTAATAATGTTCACCTCTAAGTTGCACAAAATATAGGGGTTACAAGGTTCTGAGCTCGTCACATAGGGTTTTCCCAGTGTGGTACTTTATTGTGTGGTTTGCGAGCTACTACACAAGGATTCGGCAGAAGGAGCAATAAGGAAAAATTATACAACTCACTTAGTAATCAAAATAGGGTGAACATACACTGAAAAAGAAGACTTGCGGATTTTTCTTAGTGCATTTTCAAACATTGTTGCCTGACTGAGACTTGTGTTTAATATGGTGATCTATGATTTCATTCCTCCAATAAAAAAATAAAAAAAATATCAGCCTCTCTTATTTTTCTCCTGGGATTATATGGATTGTTTTATGTAAAAATGGGCCCAGATGATTTCCAGTCGTGACTTATTTTCGAAACACGTGTTAAAATAGGGACGTGGTCTTCCCTTTTTCAACTGTCTGGACGTGTGATCGTGTTTCTTAATGAATATATAGCTGCAATGAGTGGACGCCGAAAAAGGGTTTAAGTAGCCCATATCAAATCTCGTGAAATAGACAGGAGTCGAGGCGTCAGCGATCCTCATTTCATATCATTGTCAGGCTATGATCAACCAGGGCTAATCTCTTTCAAAGTTCACTTTCACGCCTTTATTCTTGTGTTTCGTCTTCAACATCTATTTACAGAGTTGTCATGGCGGACCACGGAGATTCACCCAGCGGAAGACGACCAAGCTGGACCTTGGTTCCATTCTTGAACCCAGAACCATTAGAGACTATCCCTCCGCCCAAATCTGATGACCCGCCATCAGCCGACCAGGGCAAGGACATGCCTCCTCCCGGTCCTTCGTCTCCACCGTGCCCGATGCCCCTTTGACCAAAACCGCTCCAATCGATGTTCTGCAGCCCAGTGCGACTACTCCGCCCCCTGCTACCGCAGTTCCACAAGAAGGAGATCCTTCGTCCATGGCGGAATCTCCACTTCCTCCTCAATATCTCCCTTCCAGGACGACCTCACATCCACCTCCAAAGTCCAAGGTTCCCCGCAAGGCAAAACCTACAGGCAAAACCCCAATTCTTACGCCACGGCGTCAACATCTCATTGATGAGTTCTCGTCTGAGGACGAAGTGGCAAGATATCCGCCTCGTTGTTCGCACCACCACAAAAAGCCTTCTCCTGCTGCCTTTACTGGGTCATCTCCAGGGCGCCTTCGCAACGAAAATGACGTACTGGTCTGAGGTAAGGCCTTCTCCAAGTCGTTCTACACGAAGGCAGCTTCCGACCGCTACAAATTGTTTTCAAGTATGGACTTCTGGCCTGAACGTAATCTTGATCTTAAACGTTTTGCGAAAACATCTGTTATGGAGTTTATCAAAAAATCTGGATTAGAGGTTACTGGGACAAATTTGGGTAGGTTTTATAGTTCCATTGTTCATGAGTTTTATGCCAATTTGGTCACTGGCATTCAGGATCCCGAATCCCCTCGGTTCGGGAGAGTTTTTGTCTGCAATTAATTTCAGTCCTGATGCCATTAATGATTATTTGGAACTGACTGGCCTGGATGAGGAAGAGGAGATTGAAGTCGACCTTGGGGAGGTGGTCGACTTTCTCAGCGACAGGAAGCTCACCAGCTGGACTAAGCCTGGGATTTTTCCTCGATACTGACACAGGAGGCTAACTGGCTTCATAAAATAGGGAGGCAAAATTGGACACCCACGTCCAACAGTCTCACCTAACATCGGCCCAGTGTCAGGTCATCTTTAAAGTCCTGAAGGCCATACCGATTGACTTTGGGAGGATAGCATTTGAGGCCATCATGAGTTTTGCCGAGAAGCCCGACTCTCGCAAGAAGCTTCCGTTCCCTACCCTCATTTGGGGCCTCTTATCGCATCAGGGCATCCAGTCTCAGTCCATTGATGTCCTTCAGAAAGCTGCCCCTCCGCTGAACATGGCCTCCAGAGAGGCCAATGTTGCTTATAGGCCACGCACAATTGCTCCCACCCTTCTTCCCTCGGAAGTTGCGACCAATCTCCCGCTCTTTCTACACCAGCAACTAGAGATTCTTGATACTCTAACTGCTGAGGTAGCTGCCCAAAAGCTTTATTTTACTAATGTCTTGAAATCTCTGGATGTTCCCTCTCAGGGCGCACCACACAGAGGTTCCACTCTTTTGGCAGGCAGCTCGAAAAAAGGGGAGAAGAGACCATCTGCCGTGGATAAAGGGAAGAGGAAGGCGTCAAGCAAGGCAACAAAAAGAAAAAGGGTGGCCGAGGAGACTGAAGCAGAAGATACTGAGGAAGTAGAAGAATGGGAGTTTGGGAGTGATTCTGATTAAATCTGGGATGTTTTTATTAAACAATTTGAACACATTTTTATGGGTCAGTAATATTGATACTACAATTTCCCTAGGATGCTAACAACAGTATCTGTAGTTTAGTTGTTTTTATTGACTATCTGAACATGATGAATGATGCTTCTGCTATATGTGAACATCCTTCTTTTCAGCATACAATTCTCCTGCTTGTTACTTTTTTGCAGGTAGCAGATGGTCCTGGAATTTTCGAACAACATGCCAAAGGGGGAGATTGATAAGGTAATTATTGTCAATATTATTCAAAAATTCTAATTAATTTATTTTTGGTTGCAGATATTGTGGAGATATTCTTGGAAGAAAGTCAATGTTGAATGAGAAGAGAAAAAGAAGGAAAGGCACGGCTAAATACAAGGAGAATCAAGAGGAATCTGGTAACAAATCTATGGAAGATATGATATGTGCATATCAAGGCCATCTATACAAAGATATGCATATCACAACCAAGGTATGAGAAGATACCGGCATATTTCTTGGAGGACATGGAGAGACTATAAATACAACCTCAAGCTGTAGAGGCTGGTAACTCTCAAGGATTATTCAATTACCATCATATGGGCAGAGAGATATAGAGAGGCTGATGAGTGTGCTGTTATATTCGTAAGAATACAACAGACTGGGAAGAACTCAAGGGCGAACCAAAGGCGAACCTCGCAGAGTCTGGATTACTTTGGAAATTCATCACACGTTGATTTCGGGAGATTTCAACTTTGTACAAATGAGAGTTTGTATTCAAATCCATCTAGGGGACTAGATGGTCAAGTAAGTGTTTCAGAAGAATTAGTTACACGGGTAGACAAGTATTTAGGGGAAGCCAAATGCGTGTAAGTTCTACTGTAACATTTGTGGGAACAAATATGTCTTCTAATAAAATTACTTGAGAGGAAGAAGATATTTCTTCCTCGCTTAAAATCAAACTTTATTTTAAGCTTCCGCATGTTCATTTACAGTTCGAACTACTGTTGAACACATACACATTCGCACATATTCTGATCTAACAGTAATTTATTTTCGCAAATTTTCTATAATAATTTAGGGCAGCTTGACAAGGTTTGTTTAGTTAGTCATCCTGCAATCGTGCTCATGGAAGAAGATGCGAGTGAGATCACTTGAATTTTATCTTAAAATGATGTTGTAGACCATTACCATCTTAAGACAACAACATATAATGCGACTCTTATAGGCTAAGTTATTATTTTTATGATAATTTTATTTGATTTTTACAAATTATTCTATGAAATAATCAATCTAAGGTTTACATCAAATATTTTCTTCTCAGAAAGTTTAGAACTCTATTTCAATTATAAAAAAATTAATTTCATTACTTTATAATTTAATAACTCATAATTTATTTTTTAACAGTTAAGATAGTGATAGGTTTATTTTATTTTGATGTATCACTTTAGATAAATGTTGTTGCTACTTCCAATTAATTGAAATGATTTACTTTATTGAAGATTCGTGTGTACTTTTTGTCCAATGTCTCTTACTCCTATTCTATATCAAAATTATTAATTAATAGTGAATATTGTTTCTTTACATTTTCCATAAGCCAAAATGATTTCGTGTTAAGTTGAAAACTTATTTGTTTCAACGTTATCTAATGGAAGACTTATATATTTAAATTAACTGAATTTAGTAATTTGTTAATGCAGCAAAAATAATTCTCCCTCAGTTCCCAAAAAAAAAAAAAAAAAGGTCAGGTTTCAAAATCAATTTTTGTTCTTAAAAAAATCATATTTCAAACATCAAGATCTCGTTGATTAGTTAAAGTCAAAAAATAAATAAAGAATTTATTTTACCAACAAGTTATATATTATTAAGTTTCAGTCAACAAATAAAAAAAATTATATAAATGTGACTTTATAATTTTCAACCTGAAATTACAAGATGGACTATAATTAATTTGGGAAAAGAGGTGGATTTCTATTACTTTCGGTGAGGTACTTGAGCCAGATTATGTTTAGATTGGGCATTTGAGTGGGAAGTATGATTTTTGTTGAAGTTGGTTCTTCTAGAACGGTAGAAATTTATATAAATTTTGTTAGGTCACAATGATAAATTGAATAGAATTTAATATTTTGGGAATGTATAATCTGACTTTTCTTAAAATATTTGCCACAACTTGAAACTAATTATTATTATCTATGAATTCAGAAACTGGTGTAATATAATTAATATTATAGAATAATAAAAGAGGTATTGTATACAAAAAATTAAAAAAAAAAAATTTTGAATTTTTTTGCAGCTTAAATCACACACACATAATCCCCTAACATACACATATTTAATCTGAACAATCAACTTTTAAAAGAAATTATAAAAGAAAACAATTTAGGAAATTAACTATAGATTATTTTTGTCCAAAAAAAAAAAAATGATGTGCAAAAAAACAGTGATAAAGAGAGCGAGTAAGAACCGATCAAATAAGAAGGAAGATGAATAAAAATCAACTTTTTATTTATTTATAAAAGAAAACAATTTAGTAAATTTACTATGGATTATTTTTGTCCAACAAAAAGATAATATGATCTGAAAAAGACATTATTAAAATGTTTAGTTGCGTCCAATCAAAGATCCATGAACTTGAAAGTATTAGAAGTGTTACCACAAATTGAATTAGTGATAACAATGAGCTTACTCGAAGACCCATGTCCTGGCCTGCGCCTCTTCCCAACGGAGCTGCACTAAAAATTGCCCCACCCTATGTGTGGCGGACCCAACCCACCCACCCCATCCTGTTTTTTTTCCTCAAGAAACCTATTAAGTTATTTAAAAATCAAGGAAATAAATAAATTATGCCTTAAAAAATAAACATAAAAAATCTAAGAAGCATAAAGATTACAAAATAATTATTTATTAAAAGATGAAGCGAAAAAATGATTAATGAGAAAAAGTTTAGAATTTCAAATTAAATAATAGAATTAGGGTGAGCAGCATATAATTATATTACATATATATTGAACGTTCACAGGGTGGGTAAAGAGTAGGACCGATGCCTGACTTCTACACTCCACCAGCTTCAACTATTTTCCACATAGAAAACGTGAAGTAAAAAAATATACTTTTTTTTTTCTTCACCTTTAAATAACAATACAAAGATGTTGAAGAAGTTCCATGCCCAAAAAAAAAAAAAAAAAAAGAGAGGGTGGGGGGGGGGGGGTGTTCTCCTTCCAAATTATCAAATGAGAGGGAGTCAGAGACAATCTTAAAATCCAGGTTAAAAAGGGAAAAGGAGTAAAATGCAAATAACAAAGGAGAGGGAAATTTCTCCTTCCAACTTATCCAATCACTAGGAGACCTTAAAACCCTGTCAAAAGGGCTGTGTAAGAAGAGAGAGAGAGAGAGAGAGAGAGAGAGAGAGAGAGAGAGAGAGGCCGCTACTTAACAAGCCTCTCAGAATCAACATATAAATGTGGACGAAAATGATTCCGCCAAGAAAATTGAGTTGAAATAGCTATTAAGTAATACAGGAAGAAACAATGGCCATTAGATATCGCTCCTCTGTCGCATTTGTAAAAATCTGATATGGAGGAAGAGAAAAATTCCTCATCTGCAACCTATTTAGAAGTCCTCATGCACCACTCATATGAATAAACGGAAGTTCATCGTCATTTGCTAATCGATCAACATGCACGTGATTGCTAACTGTTTAAGTTGATATTTTGCAAGCCCAATTCTTCTGAAATCAGTCGAAGTAATACTTGTACAAGCTCTCTAACCCTCGATTCCCTGTTCAAAGAGAGGCCATGAAATCTTCAGAGCATATCCACATAAGAGTGCGAACAACCAAATAAGCTAATATATTTTCCCCACATAATAAGAATGAAATGAATTTCTGGGAACTAGCAGTCTTATCTTCAGCTCAAAACAAATGAACAGAAAACTCGTATATATCCACAATTTGTACCAGTAATTTTCTTGCTTAGGGTGAGACTACTACCCTTCAGGATCAAATGAAGGGTTAAGAACCCAAAAATAAATAAATAATTAGTCACAGCATTCCTGCTCTCCATTCTCATTATCGACTTCAAGTTAATTTGCAACATATTTAGTTAGCTAGTTAGATTCAGTAAAGGTAAAGACTCCTGCAAGAGTGCTTGAAAAGAAAAGGTTATAGCGTAGGAAAAAGTTGCAGAACTACAACACATCCATAGCAAAATTCATTGTTTACCTTGATATGACAAGTTCACAAAATGATGGAAGCAGAACCAGCAAATGTGAACGTCTGCTCAGATTCTCCTCAGAGACACCCTCCTTCAAGTGAGGATGCAAAGGAAGAGATGATGCTGTGTCCTGATTAATTCTAAGACGGGCAAGTTCTTGGAGTACAGATATAACTTCTTCCACTCTTGCTGGAGGCAAGGAACGCTCACCTGTGCGGATAATGCAGTCATTCAAAATTCAAAAACGCACAACTGGAGCAGAAAACATAAAGACAAAAAGCTCTTTGATCACATACCCAAGTCATTTTCATCTGTCAGGAATTTCCTTAATATGAAGTCACATCTAGACATCAGTATCATGATCGATAGTTTGCTAACTTCAGATCTTGTCAAATTCCAGTCACCATCTTCATAGCTGAAAGTAAGAACATTACAGTGAGAGATTCAACAAAAAATCAATTTTCACTTATAGCAGTAGGTTGACTGCAGGTTCAAATTACCTGCTCAAGGAAAATAGCTTCTGCAAGCAAGTCAATGAAAATCTGCTGCAGTGAGAAGGCATAAGCTCTACGGTTTCAAGAGGCAAGGAACAAGTACGCGATGCACATCGATCAAGGGTGGAAATTAGTCTTTGTAAAATCTGTGAGAGGCATCTTATTAGTTGTATCACCATACTAAAACTTTCACCGGCTGCAACTTCGAGGAGAATATCAACAGTAAAATATGTATCAATTTTGGAAGATAAAAGCAGAAAAATGAAGTAGCTATATGGCACAGCAATAAAGTTTGAAATCCATGTATTAACGAAAGTACATAAGAGATGTCATATCCATCAATGGGGACTATACCAAACTAGATAAAATGTAATTGCCCTGAAGGAGACATCCAGACAGACAATACTGATTGACAATAATATGAAATCAGAAAATAAAAGCGAAACTCTAAGCGATCCAATGAGCCAACCAAGCATAGCATATGTTAAATGCCATATGCATTATATGACACAAAAATCGTACTCACCAAAAGCATGAACAATTAACCTTGGATAACGGTAATTTAATGTAAATAAATTTCAAGTATACAATATAAAACATATCAAAGGGAAAGTATTTAGTAACTTACATCAAGAGGTAAATCAGTATCTGATCTAAGAATCTTATCTCCCAGAATGTCTAAGATGTTCATCTCAAGAGACTCATCATTCTGACGAGCTACTGCAGAGAGTCTGTTGGATGGTAAGGCACGACCACAGTGGCCCACTAAAAACAGTTCATACACATCAGCCACTTCTTTCCAGACATGTGTCCTTGATGATCTGGTAATTGTTAGATCTGTTTCCAGTGTAGGGTTCAGTTTTCTAACATCATCAATCAGAATTTGGTGAAAGCCATCAACAGCTATTCTCCAAAGTGTGCCATCAGGGTCATCCCTTCTTGTTGTCATACACCTATAAAGACGAAAGAAAATCCCAAATGTTTGGAAGACATAAATTACAACCACTATGTGATTACGGTAAATTTAATCAGAAAGACCATCAACTAGAGATAAGGAATTGACATTTTTAATCAAGCACAGCGTACTTGTGAGAAAGGTTTTATCATACAAGCAAAAGAAGGGCAGGCAGGTGTATCAATCTATTTTATATTGACACAAACAAAATAACCAATGTTCAGTTTGACCAACCACAACTTCAAAGAAAGTTCCTGTTTGTGCTGATATATTAATCCAGACAATTTCTGCAAAGGAACAAACCAACAGCCATAATTCTTTACTTATGGAGGGCTACCACCTCCTCTTCCAGGCTTGTTGTTCTTGTAGTACACAATCCAAACGATTTAGTTGGTTGTTACATTAATAGTTCTAGCTCATTCCAGAGTTGGACAGGTGAACAAAGCAAATAAGCACAAGTTCTTAAAATTTGTTTTAAAGAGGATAATGATGCACCCAAAACATCACAGTGATATTATACTACCATCAAGTCGAGTGGCAGTTCATCACATTTTCTCACACTTAAACATAATTCCTTATTTACAAAAGCAGATAAACTGAATCAAAGAAGTAATGTAAGTTGATATTGAATCGCCTTAAAATGTTCACTTCTCACCTTCCAAGACTTCGAATTACACTGGGAAAAATGTTGTACTTTTCATTGAGTGGAGCTTGCAAGAAAAGATCAACTAGCACAGGTACAAGTTTCTCTGCAAATATACTATATGTGTTGTTCTGAATCAACCCTTCACCTTTCTTTTGTGCTGTTGAAGAATCCAAAATTCACATTTGGGATTTGACATTGTAATCATAGCACATTGTAATTTTTTTAGCCAGACAATCAACTTAGGTAACAGATCTTACCAGGAACAGGTGGATCATTTTCATTTTCACCTAACAAGGGATTAGCTGCTGGAAGATAATGCAACAAAGTCATGAGGAGGAGATTCCACATCGAACTAAGGTGCTCTGCTGGGCGCATTAGTGGTAAAATCTCAAGTATAGTCCGTTGCACAGGCGGTACATGGCCCTGTAGGACCAGACCCAAATGTTATTTCAACAAACATACTGAGGCTTCCAAATGTTCTAATGAGTATTTCAATCTTCAGCACTCAGCATTCAAATTGAACCAAGTCAATAACTTCTGTATGCACATGATACATGAAATTTAGATTCCAAAGAAGCGGCAGATATGCAGAGAAATCAACATAAGATTTGTGCCAAGATGATGAGAAAAGCTTTGGATAGAACGGTGAATCATGATGTTAATGCATGTGATTGGTGCAGGGATATAAGAACGGGGGATATCAAGCAAGCAGTCATGAAAAGATATATTTACATAATCTGCTTCAAAATTGTTGTTGTTGATCTTGGCTTCTCTTATTGCTGAATCTACAACCAGTATCAACTCTTTATACATTTCATTGTCGAACATCCCTTGAGCTTGTGAATATAGTTCTCCTGCCATAGAACACACAGCATAAGTACCATCTAAAACATCCTCAGGTATTTTAGCGAAATGCAACATGATATTATAACTGAAGTTGTAGCAACCGTATGAAAATCCTAGAGCATTTTGGAAGGAAATATGAACTAAAATGAGGTATGATTTAGTACCAAGACCATGCAAAATCTCCTGCTTCACCTTGCCAGCAACATGATCATTGCTGTTGGGAGATTCTTGAAGAACAGCCTCATAAATATCGAGTACTGACCTAATGTATGTCATTGGAAGATTTCCCTGATTGAAAAGAATGGAAAAGGAGATGAAAAAGTACCCCATTTACAAGTTAGTAACATTAAAATTGCCAAACGTAGGTCACCACGAGAGTTTGCAATCTTCACAAACTATTGCAAGAAACCGGCAGCCCAAATAATAAAGAACAATATCATTACCTTTGGAGAATGAGAAACTACGGTTGACTGCAAGCAATTAATTGCTGCAAGAGCAACTTCTTTACTACAATTTAAGATGCTATTCTTGACAAAGACGAGCAAAGATTCCCATCCTGAAATTCAGGAGAAATTTTATAAAATTTTCTAATTTGAAAAATTTAAGCTGCATAAAGCCTAATAAGATGAAGTTAACATGTACCAGCTTCAAAGTTTCTTAAACTTCTAAGAAATGGGAAAAAGGATCGAAAAATCCGGGCAATTCCACCCAGCACCAGCACAAGCGTCTCGTCCCATTGCTTTTGAGCTGTATTTCGACTGCAAATTTATTTATGAAGACAATGGATTGTATTACAGTGTTAAAGACAAACAATTATTCCTGACATAAAGCAAGCAGAAATTCATAATACCTGTGATGTATAAGCATATGCACTGCTTTTCCTTTGCGAGTTCCAAGTTCTTTACCTTGCCATTCATCTTTTGATGAGGTTGCAGCCTAGAAAAGTTGTATTCTTTCTCAGTCAATAAAAGAAAACAGGAAGATTCATGCAATTTAAGAGCCTTTGATCTTACCAAGTGAGATGCATGATCTAGTGTAGGGAAAACATAATTCCAGAGACAGTCTTCCCACATGCTTTTTGAAAGCTTCTGTCCATGACTTCCAAGAGTCTGGAAAAGCATCCTTATTGCTGAATTCCTAACCTAAAAATATAAGTTCAGTTGTTGCGCTAGAACATAACCAGCATAGGAGCAGTCACAGAAAATCTTGCCATGAATTAAGTCAGCAACAAATTTAGGTGAAGCAAATAATCCCATAAACATGCTAGCATACACTTCTTAACAAGCAAGCAGCTGGTAAGCTATTGTTGCTGGTCAAGATGATCTATCAACCCAGAAAAACATCGTACAAAATGTTGCACAATGATGACAGACAAAAGATCGAGTTGAAGGAAATGTGGTGAGCCGAAATGAAGCAACAACCTGGTCAATGCATATTTTGTTAGAATTAAAGTTACGAGCTACATAACATCATTGGAAGTTCTACAACACTTTGCAATGTGCTACCGCAAAGAGAATTCAATTAATCAGAACATAGATGTATCCTTGTCTGCCAATTCTACGCTTGTAAGAAAAACATGGGAACATTTCAGGCTTTCTCAGCCAATTCTTTAATATTAGGCTACTTGTTGTTTTTCCCAATGTTGGCCTTCATCAAGACACCATTTTCTCTTCAATCACCAATTCAATAATTCTGAAAAACCATGTATCCAAACACAGTCCCTCCAACAATCCTCTCCAATCAGAATATGTTAACTCGAACTAATCAGTAACCAATCAATAGGTTAGCACACACACATAAGGCCTTGTTCTTGTTTGGTTTACATGTCCAGAAAAGGGTTTAGCCAATTCTTCCCAATTGCCAATTAGGGTGGCACTGATAACATGATTATTCATCACAATGTTTGAATACTGATACTTCATACCAAAGCAATAGAAAACTTGTAGCACCATGCTAAAGTACTCCATTTAGGGGACATTCAAGTGATAACATCTAATATTCTCAGAAGTGTTTATATCCCTAAGTTGTCTATAAATTGTTAGCTAGACTTGCCTCAGCTAAAAAATAAGCAGAAATTTGAAAAATAAATAATATGTTCCATCACCAAAACCTGAAGTTGCAGTATCAATCACCTGACTACGTAAAAAACTTTCAAGTAACAAAAGGAAAAATGCAAACTGGACAAAGTTCAGTTTGAGTCGCAGAGGTGCTCATAAGCCGCTTTAAGAAGGTACAATTTTACTATTCAACAGGTACTACTAAAATTTAAAATTACCTCTGGTCTCTCATCAGCTCCCAGCTTATGAAGTAAAGAGAAAACAGAAAAGAGCAACTTATCACGTTCAACAGAATTTGAAAGTTCTGTGACATCAGTAACTTCCTCATGAGAATTAAGAGCTGGCTCTTCCTTTTTTTCAAAATTTCTCAAATCTGCAACCAAAGAAGGCCATAATTCCTTTAAAACTAAGATATAGAACAACAAAGATATCTTAAGTTCTAAAATAAAACAAAACCTGTTTCAAATTCTTCTCGAGTCCAATGCACAAGCCCTTTCAAAATGAAGTCCGTAGCCGTCCATAATAAACCTACAGCTGTCAGACTTATATTCAACTCAGTCTTCTGAGCACTGTATGCCCCTGCTACATCTATACATCTGCAGAACCAGATTGAATTGTGGATTGTGTAAGAGAGGTTTAGAGGTGATGTTTAGTCAAATAAGCAGTATGGCAAAGAAGTATCATTTATTGAAAAGTTCTAAAGTTCAAATAGATCTCCCAGAAATCAGAAAATGGTCTCAAAATACAGCATCACAATTGTCTGCTCCTAAAACTGGTTGCACTACACATGTAAGACAATTTTATTAGAAATGTGATGTAAATTATAGATTTATTATTCAGCAGCCAATATTTCAACATTTAAAGTAGTGTTGAGATAGAAAATACACTGCTAAGGGCTCACAAAAAGTATAATCCATAAAGATATGTTTTTATTTTATGACTTGTTCTACTACATTGAAAAGAGAGATTTGGAGGAGGATGGAAAGAACTATAAACTCGAAATTTACATGATAATTGTTTGCCAATCCCACTGTAGTTAAGCCAAAAGTACACCTATGCCTTACACCTAACAGCAGAGATGTGGGTGACCAAGTAACCCCTACAAACATGTGCATACTTTTTTACCCAAAATGCACAAAGATGCAGCAAAACTACTAATTTCCACAAAAATGCAGTCTCCTTGCTTCCACGAGGCCTTGTAAACTGCATCAAGACTCAAAATAAGCTTAGCCACACACCCTCTAAGTTTGGATTTAAACATGCTAATCAGAACACCTAAACTTCTTGAAGACTTAACAGAATTGACCTCAGATATCTTGTTCTTGAATAGCATCTTCACCATTAAAAGATTGGAGGGGGGGGGGTATTAGCAAGCCTTACAGTACAGAATCAAGCATACTCCACTTTAGTGAACAACAATATTATTGCATAAAGAAAGACAAGTCTCATTTAAAAAAAAAAAAAAAAAACGGGTTTCTAGTCTACAGCCTTTCCCTGAACCACATGCCTTAACTCTAGATATTAGATTTGACTACTCAGACATCAATGATCAAAACATCAAGCACAAATGTCTGAGAAAGATGATCTATATGTTTGCTCAAAGAGTCTTGTAACCAAGTTTAGAGTCCACTATCTGCAGTAGGAAGAAAAGAAGGATACCATGCAGTCCAAAATCTCCTCAAGATCTTGTCCGAGAACAAATTCTTTTAACATTGCAGCTTCTAAGAACCATGAACCAATTGAAAACAAGCAACCCAAAATAGGATATAATGGACTTCAAACATTGGAACTTAAAGCTTGACATCTTGAGGCCTGAAATCTTCGTTAAATTCGTCTTGCATGCTTTCAGTGCCACCTCTTGAGCACTGAAGTGAATACTCTACTCTTCCATTAGGGTTAAGATTTTTTAGTTCCTGAAGAATTTAAATTTTTCTTTCTTCTACCTTCCATTTTAACATTTTTAATTCATACTTCTTTCACTGCTTCATCATTCTCTGCTGTTTTTAACAACTTTAAGACAGAACTTTGATTACTAAAGATGATAAAATTTCATAAGGCTTCTTGATGAATAGTTATGTTTATGAATTTCTGAACTTGGTCAGGATTGAAGTATTAGTAAGTTATCTAAACGGTGAATCTGGTCCTTCAGTTCCTCCAGTTATAGCAATGACAGGTATAACATTATTTGCTAAAGTGCAAGTATCATTTTCACCATTTCTAACTCCTTTAATCTAAAAATGAGATCCCAAATAAAATAATTTTCTTCCAATAATAATTACAAACAAATGAAATAAAGAATCAAGTCTCAGTCCCAGGGTTAAGGGTGACTATTCTATTCCTCCAGCTATAGCAATGACAGATGTAAAACTAAATGTTTAAAGTACAAGTATCCTTTTCACTATTTCTATCTCCCTAATCTAAAAATGAGATTGCAATTACTATAATTTCCTAGCAATAATAACTACCAAGCAATGAAATAAAAGAATCTGAATAAAGGAGGAACACAAGCTCTTACTCATGGAGGCAGTGAACTGGTATAGTGGGCAACCCATCATTCATTATCACGCGAAGGCACTGCATAGAAGGAATTGTTAAATTAAAAAAATAAATCCAGGACTATTTCTCAGTCATCTCGGATAATTTCAAAAGTAAGAAGCAAAATAAATATAGTTAACTCCAAAAGAAAAAAAGGATGCATTTTTTATCCATCCAACAAAACAATGTTTTTACAAGACTAACAAAACAACTTCATTGTTTACAAGAGTAAGCATAAGAAAATTTGACATTCATCACATCATAGTTGAAAGTTGTCTTATGATTCAGCTAATGATATGACAAATTGGATTGATTCAAGAATATCAGATGAAACCTATGCTTTCTCAAGCGTACATGTATCAGAGATGAATTGATGAAATCGATTACTTGATAATATTATCAAAACACATGACATGATTCTACCAGCTCTTGTAATTACTGGGGTAATATTAGGGCAAAACAATTAATCAATGGAAAGCAGGAAAGAAAGACATTCTGTCAAATATGGTGAGAAATTGGAATTATTGTTTCTAACTTGTATTAATTGTATGTGAGGATAACAGGTCCCTTCGTACTACTTTTCTCATTCAACAATTTCTTGTTTCTTGAAAAAAAAAAAAAAAAAAAAAAGAAAGAAAGAGGAGAAGAAGAAGAAGAAGAGAGAGAGATAGAGAGAATGTTGCTTTCTGCTAGAATTTGATTTTCATATATATCTTTTTTCAAAAATTCAAACATAAACTTGGCATGTCCAGAAGCTCAAAACAAGGGGAAAATGGTAGGGCCAGTTTCAGTTGTCTCGGCAAATAATCAGATGTCCTTCCCTGACCAATTATTTAGTTATGCAATGCATCATTTTATTATCTTACTCGAATTACATTAATGCAAAACTACTTTGGAGAACAATGAAAATAATAACAGCAGAATGCCCAACTTCATATTAAAGAGTCATTAATTCCCAGACAAGATATAGATTTCTTTGAAACTCATTCAGTATTTTCACTTTCAGTGCTTTCACTTTCAATGTTGCCATCACTTGCCATCACCTCCAACTCGTAGTACTTTAGAGCATAAACTTGGAAATCTACAGTGACAACGACTTGATAGTCTAGCTGTTACCTTGGTGAAGAACAATTTACAAAAATCAATGAAAGAAAGTTTTAGTTAAGTAAAGATTTGCATATGCGATAAAAACATCTTTCATGATTTAACTAATTATTACAAGAATCTTTTCAGCATTCTATAATACAGTTCTTTTATATTCACCAGATAATACATTGCTTGGGATCAGTCATCCTATAATGAGTTCAAAATCAAAACTCCACTAGCCAAAAAATGAAGAACATTAATACGTTTATCATCAGCAACTTCACAGTTTCACAAGTATCCAAATTCTAAATTGTAGAAACAGAACTCAGAATTTTCTTGATAACCAGGTCTTTAAATTCTTGTGTTAACTGACCAAGAATCGGAAGAAAACTACAACTTCTAACAGTAACCAACACAGAATAACTTTGGAAATAACTATGATTTGACAACCGCAAGGAAACTCTACACGTGATCCTATCTCACATTTCTTCTATTGTTTTATCAGAAACCTCAAAAAATCTCTTTCTTTCTAACCAATGTGATCAGCACAAAAGCGGCAACAGTCACACACCATAACACTAGACCTCCATTGCTTACAAAACCACCACAAGTTATACGAAAATCGACCCAAGCTATACAAGTGTACAACATTTTAAGGGATTAGTGTAATAAATAGCAAGAATGTTTTGGAAATTTGTTTCTCTCACCTGGAATCCAAGTGTTACGAGATCCTTCTCAGATGCATGAGCAATAGACCTGGAAATGAGATAGAACACTAGTATTGAGTTGTTTAAATCATCAGAAGAGGTGATCAAGGACAACATAAAAGAAGCACCTCAGCATTTCAAGAATATTTGGCCAACTGTAGCGTAACTTATCTCCATGCCTCTGATAAGTCAATCAATCAGACCAAGAAATGCACAGTAACCATGAGAGATTGAAAACTTTGACAAATGGATGATTAATAATTACCTCTAAAACATGCAGAAGGATTTTCAAAGATCCAGCACGAACATCAGAACTTTGGGATGAAGAATAAAGATCATTCAACGGAGAGATGACAGCACACTCCAGTGATCTCAACTTCGATTGGTCAATAAGCTTTCAAAGGATATACCAATGACAACATGATAATTATCACCATCAAACAATAAATTAATGCGGAAAAAAAAAAGACTTGAGGAAAAAGATAAAAATTCTTACATCATTAGATGCATCGACGGATTTTGATGAAGTATTCTCCTGAAACTGATCAGAACCTAAGACAGCACATATGGACTTATCCAATGCATCAAGGGCCATAGATTGTAGTTGTGAATTGGAACTATCAGCAAGCTGTAATGCATTTTTCCGTTGTTACAATGGATGTAGGTGCACATTTGTCCAAAGAACGATAATTAGATTACCTCAAGGAAATGACCAACAACGTCATCCCATAATGGCTCCACCCCTGTCAAAATTACAGAGTATACAAAATTCAGGAGGCCAATAACCCAGATGTATAAAGATTGTACGACACCCAACAGGTTATGCTCCAATCTCTGAGGGAGCCAACCATAGAATGCGTTACAAAAAATTCAAAGTTGAGAACAGGTTTACATTTAAACATAACTCCTCATTTTGAGATTGACCTAAACTATGTTGTATGACCTCTAGCATAAGTTTTTGAGATTGACCTAAACTATGTTGTAGCAATTCACACAAGCTGGATGTGAATGTTTGTGCATCTAGTCATTTGATAGTTTTGTTTATGTAAAAAACCGAAATGTTTATGTACATAGAAAGGAAATACAAAGTGTATGAATTTAGTAGACATAGCATAACATACAAGCTCCGCTTGTTAATAGTTGTATGCAAGGGGTAAGTACCTCACAACATTGTATAAAGGGGATAGTTTTGTTGCAGCATTGCTAGGTGATAATATCAGCTGTTAACTAATCTATATAGCTGGTAATAACATAAATTAGGAGCTCTTATGAATATTCTAGTACCAGAACTTTCAGAGATGAGTTCTAGGTCTATCTAGTAATATTTTATTTTTTATTCTTTTAAAACAAAGAAGAAATTTATTGGTAGTAGTCATAACTCATAAGGATATGAAAAGGGAGAAGACATCCCCTGCTTGCATACACAACAAACTACAGCACAATACACCAGTCTCTAACTAAAACTGGATGTGAATGTTTGTGCATCTAGTCATTTGATAGTTTTGTTTATGTAAAAACCGAAATGTTTATGTACATAGAAAGGAAATACAAAGTGTATGAATTTAGTAGACATAGCATAACATACAAGTCCCGCTTGTTAATAGTTGTATGCAAGGGGTAAGTACCTCACAACATTGTATAAAGGGGATAGTTTTGTTGCAGCATTGCTAGGTGATAATATCAGCTGTTAACTAATCTATATAGCAGGTAATAACGTAAATTAGGAGCTCTTATGAATATTCTAGTACCAGAACTTTCAGAGATGAGTTCTAGGTCTATCTAGTAATATTTTTATTTTTATTTTTTTAAAACAAAGAAGAAATTTATTGGTAGTAGTCATAAGGATATGAAAAGGGAGAAGACATCCCCTGCTCGCATACACAACAAACTACAGCACAATACACCAGTCTCTAACTAAAACATATGGGTTTTAAGACCTTGTTTGTGTCAGATATAGCTAGGGACTGGGGCTATGCTCTGTAGTCATTGCAGTGCTTTTTTCCTCTTTGTCTCTAACCAAATATGAAACAACATAAGATCTTAAATTCTTCATGGTCACAGACCCACCAAGCCACCCTAAAATTTACCCTATCCAACCTTCTCTATAGATTTCTCTCAATCCTCAATGATTCTCCTATTGTGAGCATCAGGAACAAACTCTTAAAGATTTTGTTTCCTCTTACAAATATATTAAATTAGGGAATGTACAAAGTCTTCTCAATGGAAACATATTTAAATAACATAGAAGCAAAGCATTTGAGAAAGACAGAAAACACTCTTAGAAAGCCATCTACACATGGAAGATCTACTTAACATTCAAGCCTGTAACACTGATGATAAATCAGATAAACAATTGCAATTTCCGCAGAGTTCTTCTATCCCAAATGTGAGATGCACAATGAAAAACAAGAATGAAAGATAGTTTAGCCATTACGACTAGATCAATAGAATGGAAACCAAAGTAATCAGTGGAGAAAATATGAAATGAAATACTATCTTCATATAAGATAGATGTAAGATGGAAGGACTACATTAGAGGATGGGCAGCTTAGTTTGCTACCAACATATATAAGATCAATTAAAGATGAAGAAACCACATAATGCCAGCTTTTTGAAGAACATACTGTGCAGATTATTGGTGAGGATAGATAGTATTCTCTCCACAGAGAAACTAATGCTTCCAATCTTTTGATTTGATGCCTGCCCATTGCTATTCAAAGTTGCTTCCATACATTGACGCGATAACTGACGCAGAGCAGAAAGAAGCGATTGAACAGCCGATATGTGCATCAGTGCTGAGCTCTCGAAAAGCTATATTAGCCCGGGGGAGAGGAAAGGCCACCACAGATGTGCATAATCAATACAATATCCACGAAATAAATGAGGAAAACAGAATAAATGAAAAACTTACCTGAGAATTTAGTGAAGAGAGAACACTAAAATCACTATATTGCCCAGAAGAGTCTCTAGTTAGCTTCGGGACAGCTGTGGAAACCTCCTATAAAGTAAAAAGACCAAAATTTGATGAATGTCAATTTTTTTTTTGATAATGATAAATACAACAGTTACTGCAGTTTTTGGATATATATTATATTGCAGTAGTTAAATGCTCGGAAGAAACAAATGCAGATTATAAGACTGAGAAGCAACTACAATTTCCCAATGTGAAGATGGGAGGAAGGAAAACAAGTAGTAAAAAAGCTCTCAATCAAGTTAAAATCCTGTTCCTAAATTATTACTCGCACGGTAGGTAACTCAATTTACAAATTAGAATAGAACATCCCTAAGGTTTTGTTTGGATTCAAGGATTTGAGGATAAAATTGAAATTCATAGTAGCAAATCCATTGGTTTTGTTTGGATTGATATGGATTTGAAACTCACCACACTCATTTTCAACTTATTTTTGAGTGATTTGAGTGACTTGAAGTCCACTCTAATTTGGGTGTATTTGGAATCCATTCATTTCAAATCTTGCACTTCAAATACCTGGAACCAACACAACCTAAGGGAAGGGGTTCATCCATTTTCCATTTGACAGTGATATATCAGGAGGTTCTGTGAAGCAATAAAGGAAATACATCTGCAGAAGTTAAATGTGCAACTTAAATAAATAAATAAAAGAAAAACCACGATAACAATTCCTAGACTATTGAGTTCAAGATTGCAATTGAAGGCTTCATGCTTGTTTTCAGAAATCAAAGGCCGACATCGGAAATGTTTCTGTTCAATTTTAAGAAGCAATAACACCAAGCAATAAGAGATCTTGTGAGTGTCAGAATGCCTCACAGGACGATCTGAAGAAGGCTTGTTGTTAATCTGCAATTAAAAATCACCCCGATAAAGGAGGAGATCCAGAAAAGGGTAAGGAGATTGCACAGGCATATGAAGTCTTGAGTGATCCTGGGAAGGGTGAGATCTATGATAAGTATGGTGAGAATGCATAAAGGAAGGAATAGGTGGTGGTTGGTTGGGGGGGGGGGAGGACAGATCAAAAACCCCATTGATATTATTGAATTATTTTTTGGTGGTAATCCATTTGGAGGTGGTGGTAGTAGCAGAGTAGGAGGTAAAGAAGCAGAGAGGATCACACCCTCTCAAGGTCTTGCTAGAAGAATCGTACAATGGCTCAGCTAAGAAGTTGTCTGCCGCACAATGTGCTGTGCCCAAAATGCAAGGGGAAGGAGTCAACGTCTGGTGCTTCATTTTTTTTTTTTTTTGTTCTGGCTGTCAAGTATCAGGGATGAAAGTTTCCATTAGACATCTTGGCCCTTCTACGATCCAACAGATGCAGCACTCTTGCAATTATCACAAGGGTACCGGTGAAATTATTAGCGACAAGAAACGTTGTACTCAGTGCACCGGTGAGAAGGTTGTGCAGGAAAAGATGTTGGAAGTAATAATGAAAGAAGGGTATGCAATATAGGAAGAAATCAAATTCCCAGGTGAAGCGGATGAAGCTCCTAATACTGTCAGTGGATATAATGTGTATGTTCTTCAACAAATGGAGCACCCGAAGTTCAAGAGAAAGGACGACTGTCTATTGGTTGAACGTAAATTGGCACGGACTAAAGCACTTTGTGGCTTCCAATTTATCTCAACTCATTTGGACAACTGTCAACTCCTTATTAAGTCTGAACCAGGCGAAGTTATCAAGCCAGATCAGTTTAAGGCCATCGATGATGAAGGAATGCCCATGTACCAGAGGTCATTCTAGAAAGAAAACTGTACATACAAGTCACTGTAGACTGTGTTTTCCCCAAATCTCCCAAACAATGCAAAGCTTTGGAGGCCATACTGCCCCTGAGGCCTGCAGCTAACTTGACAGATATGGAACTAGATGAATGCGATGAGACTACCTTGCATGATGTAAACATGGAAGAGGAGACATGTGAAAACAAGCAGCAGCCCAAAAGTCATATGATGAAGATGAAGATATGCATGGAGGGCTCAGAAAGTGAAATGCGCACAGCAGTGATATTGCAAGTTTATTAATTTTGTTCAGCATTTGTATTGGTGGTGCCGGAATAGACTACAGTATTTATGTCAAACGGGATGGTAGGAATGCCAAGGGAGAGGAATTTGTTGGGGTGTAATGCATCCCAAGGCATAAAAGGGAAGGGCGTGGTAGGTCAGGTTCCAGAAGATGAAATGATTTGAGGCTGTGCTTGCCTATATTAATTTTTTCTGTTCTTCTCTATCAAAAAAATAAAAATAAAAAATGCAAAAAGGCACACATAACAGAAAGGGAATGAACTGAAGTCCCAATCATTAGGGTTGCTTTAATTAAACTGAAAGCTAGGCAGTGTTTGATAATCGAATCTATACAGTGGTCAACAGGTAGATCAAAGGAATTGGTTTCCTGAAAGGTGAATCTGTGATATTACAAACTCAACAGAGACAACAAAATGAAAGTGACTGGAAGGAAACACAGAAATATTTAGTAACCTACTTAAGATACTGCCAGCTTGAAACTTAACCGCAAAATACACATGGTTTTCAATATTACCTGGGTTGTTGCATGTGGGGAATGAATTGCTCGGTCCAGAGCTGATAGAGTTTCCAAAACCTTCCAATTATAAAGCAAAGCCAATATTAGTATGTGAGATTAAACAAAACTTATATGTGCATAAAAAAATTAATGTACCAAAACCCATGAAGGACCCAATACATTCTGCAATCTGTGAGCAATGTTGAAGAGAGTCCTCAAAGCCTGTATTGCATAATCATGAACCGACGGGAAAGTAACAGTCAATGCAGTTTCTTCAATACACAATAATAGAATTGATCTCCAAGTATGTACACAGTTATTTAAGGACATAAGAGTCAAATCCATCGACAATAAAAAAAAAAAAAAAAAAAAAAAAAATAGCTTAGCAACAAAACAAGAAAAGACCTGCACGTTTTTTGGAGTAAGAACAATGCCTTCCCTGTGATCAACTAACTGTTCCGTCCGTTTTGAACTAGGAGACAGTATGACACTGCACGTAAGACGATGAAATTACTTGGTCAGCTTCATATTTTAAACATAAAAGTGTTCAGGTAGATGGCATATAAAACACCAGAAAGCACCATAAATCATGTATTGTACACACTTTCCATGTTTGGACGTGTCATTTTCTTCATTTAGAAAAAAAAAATCAAATAAAATAAAAAGCTGGCCCTTCAAAGCTAGTGATCCAAAATTTAGGTACGTAAAGGCCACGAATAATGCCCTCAAGTGCAGTAAGTTAAGGTAAAATCTTCACAATGAAGTTTGAGAAAACTAAGAATGTGGTGCCAAAGAACTCACAAACACAAGCTTAGATAGACCAACAAAATAAGGCACATGCATCAAGGATATTAGAGCAACTAATATATTTGGTAGTATCAAATTAAGATCAGCAATCATGATACTCCAGACAGGATATCTAGGTTTACACGTAAATACATCCGGCATAAAGATAATCAAGTTCAGACATACCTCCTCTTTTCAGCTTCATTGGGAATATAAATTGTGAATTTGCAAAGTGATGCAAGAAAAGAATTTAGAGGTTCTACAGCACGAAGAACACCACAAGCCTGTAAGAAAAAAAAAAAAAAAAAAAAAAAAAAAAAAAAAGAGTAACATTCAACATGAGATCATGTGGCATTCACGCAATGTATTCTACTACTAACATCTACAGGTCAAGAAATGTTAGGCAGGGTAAGATTAAAATTTAAAAAAAAAAAAAAAAAAAAAAAAAAAAAAAAGAAGAAGAAGAGAAGCCGATTTGTCAAGAAAACGGGGAGGAAAAGAATAACCTATGCATACCAAAGCTACAAAAGATAGTACCTGTGTAAATGCTTGATAACCTTTCAATATCTCCAATATGATGGCCTCTCCCTGTGATCTGCGGCAATAATATATAAGGGTTAGATTTCAGTGTAAAATACAGAAACTAGCCTTTAGATTAATTGGGGACCCACCAAACAACTATAAACTTGACTGTATACAAATCTCCTCTAAAGTTCATTAGGTAATTCTGAAATAAATTAATTGAAAGGGTGTTGTAATTTCAAAACTTAGAGGGTTTTTATGCAAACACACGCACACACACACCAAACCTCAATAATATGCTTTTCTGGTAACTAACCCAAATTTTACTTCGTTAATAATAAAAACATGACTAAGGATAAAAGGAAATACTTCCAACCTACTTCATCAAAATGAGGGACAGAGCATCTAGTATTGTTAACCACATCGAATCAACCATTGACACACAAAGTGTTGCAGTTATCCCATTGCACTTTGTTGGAAGATCAGTATCACATCTTGGGGACTCAATCTGAAAGCATGAAGATAAAATACAAGACAGCAAGGAAAAGGGTCATAAAAGCATTTCTTACAATAAAGACGGTAAAGGAACCAAGAGAGCTGTACAACATATTGTCCTATTATGTCTTACCTCACCATCATCCACTGCCTCATCAGTCAAAGTGGCAACAGCAAATACAACTCCCAGCAGACCTTCAATTGCCAAAGTGATGGCATGTGCTTCGCTAGCAACCAAGACAGTAGCATTTGACGCATCAGTATCTAAGCTCCACTCAATACCTGCATGATATCATGCTCAACATGTCATCCAACACTGCCATTCACAGTCAACAAAACTAATAACCAAATGCGAGAATTCCAGGAGCTGTAGATAAATTAACAGATTTTTTTTTAATATACAAGAAACAGATACAAAATTTTTGAAAAAAATAGACAAGTACTTAGGGACAAGGGATCCCCAACAAGCATACACAACAGCTCAACATTCCAATCTCTAGCAATGTCTGGTACAGAGAGGTTTTCAATTCTTTATGGACTGACACCCACCACACAATTACTTTTTCTTTTATTCTTTTTTTTTTTTTTTTTTTTTTTTTTTGTGATAAGAAACACAGCTTTTAATAATAAAAGAAATGGGTCTACAGAGAGATGAGGAATCCCAAACCAACCATGCTGCTCTAAAATTAACTTTCCCCCAGACCTAATCCAATGTTTCCTGACTATCTTCAAATATTCTTCTGTCCTTCTATCCACAAAGACTGCCTAAAGCTTGAACAATAACCCCTCCCCCTAAAAACATTACCCCTTTTACTGATATAGATAGCATATCTGCAACTTCCAAATTTAAGAGAAAATAACTAGATAGATAAAGAAAAAAACTTACTCGAAATCATTGAACTTTTCTCAACCAAAAGTTAGAGAGTGTAGTTTCATTACTATTTGATATCAGTTTAACCATTCTATCAAGCATAAAGTAAAGCAAAAGGCAAAGAATGTCAATGAGCTGCCTCTCTAGTATTAGACAGTGAAAGGGCATTGACCACAAGTAATTACAAAAAAAGGGCAATAATAATGACAAATTACTACTGATATAGTGATATGGAATCTGTTGCTATCACGCACAGACAGACAAGCACACTACTACTCCAGTCACAAAATATTATTACAGATTTTCCATGAATTGAGGAATATCTAACACGGATGCCAAATGATGATCAAAAACTTTCAATAACCGAATTCTACTTCTCCATTGTCATGATCTTCAGGAATCAATTTATAGACATGAACCACATACAACATTGTATCATTTAAAAAGTGATTTAATGTTGTAAACATATAAATGAGGTATATTATACATCAGTATGTATGTGATTCAATCAGATTATAAACCTTAAATATCCAAGACATAAAAACTTGTGTCTCAGCTTGAACTACCTCTCATTTTAGTCTGTGCATTACAATTTTTGTTCTCTTCATAGGTCTAAAAAGCATATTTTACCTTTGGCTTTACTGCTAAACATTCCTGCAACAGCTGCAAGACTCTCCTCGCCAGTTTCCAGGTACTATAACATTTAACAAGAAATCTACATCATAATTTTGCCATGTGAATTCCAGGATAATGAATGGAGGAAATGATGAACAAAAAAGGAAGTCATCAGGACAAAGAGCTCTTCATCATCTAAACTTCAAAGCATTTCAATAAATGCTGACTTGACCAACATACATTCTGGTACCTCTACAATGGAGGAACTTGTATCTTAATATTCCACAAAAGAATACCAAAGACTTCATGGTATAATGCCCAACAAGTAATTAGATTGGTGCAATTACTCTTACCCAAGACTTCTCATTCATTTGAGATCACTTGAAAACAATTACTCATATTCATATATGTTATTTACAATAGGTAACAGATGACAATAAGAACACGATCACAAATGAAGATACTAGGTAGCGATCATGAAATACTTCCCCCACCAAAGGTCTTAGATGTCCCACATCATAGAACCATTGAGAAGAGTGAAGACATCAAACTGAGGATATACTTGCACAGATAATGCTTGCTCAATAAGGAAGACAAAGATAAGGAACTAATAGTGCTTACATAAATCTTTGTTTGATATCAAGTTCAATAAACTACCCCACTAAAATTGTCCTCTATGAAAAATAACAAATGTAGAAAAAGGAAACTTGATGTTACAGTATGGCAAGATAACTTATTAATTCAAACATCAAGCTGACCTTGTTCAATGCAATGTTGCACTTTAATTCATCACGGGTTTTAAGAACATAAGAGTTGCTAGAGTATTGCTCCTACGATTATCCATAGATGCACATGACTTGATAAAATGAGCCAAGATGATATGCATCTAGGAAATTAGATCTGAAATTTTATCATTAAATAATAGAGCGGAAACTTTTAATTTGATCAATTACCTAGGGTTACCAACATTTGCAGAAGGATTTGGAGCCATTAGGGTTTCGACAAATTACTTGCCACAGTCGAGCTCTATCTTGATTTGATTTAAGTTCAGCCTTAAGTTTGCTTATTTCATATTTCCCAAGGCTTATTGATGATAAACTCAACTCAAATTCACCATCTTTTGAGCTCGACAAACCTCAACCCAGTCCTAATACACTTAAATTATTTAACTCAAATTTCATGTACTTGTTTTGTAATTAAATTATATCAAGAAATTGTGCACCCAATTAACAACTAGCTTACTGTTGATTTTAGGTACATAAACCAAGGGAAATGAAGCCCACATAAGGAGGAATATATTAGTTTTTTTGACTTAGTTCACCCACAATCATATTGTTGTAAGTACTTGAAATGCTGCAAATAATAGCCAGTTTCAGGCTGAAATCTAGTTTGGTTAGGGAAGAAACAATATGCAATTTCTTCAAGCTTTTGGATGCTAATTCCACAACACAGATCAAGCTCAGGCCATTTTAATGTAGGTAGGATTCCTATATCAAATGAATAAAGGGAAAGCAAAATTCGCAAGTGATGTGAGTTTGGATTAATGTAGGCACCCTATTTCATTTTCCTAGTGCATTTTTAAAAACAAACGGCAAGCCCGAGCAACCTCCACTTAAGCTTAGGCCATCTCAAATGAGTTGTTTTTCAAGATGAAGCTTGATTTAAAACCTTCTAATATAGGCTCATTAAGCTTGGCCTAATTAAGCTCAAGCTCATATTGTTGATTTCAAGCCCGAGATCAAGCTCTCATTTTTACTAAAATTGCACTTATTTGCCCTAATTATATACATTATGTCTCAATAATGTTTTTTAAAAGTTTTCACATCTCGGATTTAGTTAGGAAATGGTGTTGCATGTTCCAACTCATTTATAGTTCTCTCTTTTGATGTACTTTCTTGCTAAGGATTCTCTTCCTTAGTTTTCTCTATTTCAATAAAACTTTTGTTTCCTTTTTTTTTTTAAATGTTTTTTAAAGACGCAAATTATAAGTAAAAGAGAAGCTAACTTTAAGTAAACACCCACATACAGATCCAATTACATGAACTCAAAAACTGTTGCAGAAAATGCACATCAATGGAAGAAAACCAGTCACCTGCACAGTGGAAACAACTCGTGCAAGAGCTTTTACCATGCCTTCAACGACATTGGAGTTGTTGGGATTCCTGCGACACAATTTAATAACCTTACGTAACACATATACAGGAAATTGAATGCTATCAGCCAACCAAAAAAAAAAATGCTCTCATTTTTCTTTTATCTACAAAAATGGAGGTATAAACTAAGAAAGCAAGCCAAACCCCACCCCATAGCTGCCCTAGTCGTTCACGAACTGTAAAACTACAGTAATTACCCAAAACGTTCTTTTTTGTTGCTGCAACTTTTGACAGGGAACATGTACTCAATCTATTATCTGATCTAAAGACTGACAGAAATGTTGCCTAGAGAGGACGGCTTAAACAAGTAGATTGAGATAACCAGTTTCAGTACAACTACTTGCTGTTCCTTTATATTGATAAACGTTGTCCATAATGGATGTACTCCCTAAAGCACCTCTAATATACTCCCCCTCCAAACACTACTAAAATAAACAAAAGGTGTAACTCTAGATGCTCTTAGACAACTTGAAAAAGAAAATTATTTTTCCTCCTTGAAATCACCAGGAATAGTTTAAGTATATGAGAAACATCAAAGCATTAACCAGATATTATATTCTTACAAGTCAAAATTCTGAAAAAGAATACGCAAGGTGCGTGCTTCAACACAGAAACCCTGTAAATTTCAGAACTCCAAATAATTAGTATAAAGCAGTAGTTTTAAGATGCAAAAACCGTATAAACCAAAATTAACTTTCGTTTGGTAAGTTGTTGGATTGATTGGTATTACCCTTAAGATTTCAAGGACAAGAATCCGATGCCAAAGCGGTAGATCAAGAGCTATAACTCGCACTAACATGCTGAGAAAAACCTATGGTAAAGAAAAATAAGTATTATACTAGCAGATAAATGGATAAGCATAAACAGGGATAAGTGTGAACAGATGATTACATGTTAGTATAGTTTCAGGAAATCTGGATGGGTAAGTGAAGCCTATATAGATAGATGGTTCCATACTATACAACATTTAAAGTGGTAAGAAACAAACATCAACTAGCAAATGAAAGTCAACACATTTGTGATCACATTTAATTTTGTCAAGAAAAACTGATTTTGTTGACTTTAAATTACATACTTTTCTTCTTCCAAAAGAGTCTGCGTGTAACAGATATTACAGAAACTTACAACCATCAGCATAAGCCATCCCACAGACTACCTCACCCCAGCCATGCGTCCACCCCCCCCCCCCCAGTATTCCCATCTCTATCTCCCTCTTCTTCATAACCTCTTCTTTGTCAAAATCCTTATTATTCTGTACTTAATTCTTCCCCCACTCAGTAATCACCTCTTTTTCGCCCTGGGCATTTTGTTATTAATTCTAGGCTATTGCAGACTGGCAATTCATACGGATGTTCAACAGAGAACTATTTGGTTTACAGAAAACCATGTAATAACACACTTCGAGAAGGAGTGTGTTACCTCAGATTCAGTAGTCAGTGATGAACTATAAAGTCTGATAATATGGCCTACACACCGCAAGACCAAACGGCGAAAGTAAGGCTCTCCAACTTCTCCTTCAATCTGATAGCAAATGATTTTTTGTGTGTGGGGGGAGGGGGGGGAACACACATCAGAAATCCTTTCAGAAAACTTGAACATAATTACAAGCAGTTCAAGGGCATCTTTTTAACTAGAAAACCACCTCAGAGTTGGTACGAAGTGATGTCATGAAAATTGAGCATATTTGGTGGCGCAGAACCTGTTATTTTGAATACAATTATTAGACAAGCACAAGTACAATACAAAAGTTCAGAATCTCTGCCGACACACCAATAGTACCTGTTCAAAAGGAATCAAGGTCCTGAAGAGTACCACATAATTTGATAATATGAACCTGAAATGTCATTAAGATAAGCGATGCGTATATCAGCTAAATCCAGAGAAAGCAGGATTGGCTTAAGATTAAGGCTTCTCCAACTAGTATGGTCACCAGTACTTAAAAAGTCATTGCTTAAGGTTTTGTCTCTAGATTAAGGATTGTTCTTCCTTTCATGATAGCAGTCTCAAAGTGCCTTAATTGGGGATGGGGAAATTTTGGACTTGTGTAGGCTAATGAGGCGGTAGAGAATATAGTAAAAAAGGTTTGGTTTTTTAAATAAAGACTGGACTTTTTATATTAGGAGCTAGCAAAAAAGGGATTCGGTGACCAATGGAGAAAATGGATTGAAGGGTGCTTAGAAACTGTTTGGTTTTCTGTTATGCTTAATTGAAAGCCCAGGGGGAAATCAGAGGAGCAAGAGGCTTTAGGGGGGATCTATCTCCTTTTCATTTTAATTTAGTGGCTGATGTCAAGTCGTTTTTCAATTAGGATTTTCTGGGGGAACGAAAGGATGGAAGACTATGTTTCCAATTCCAGACGACGAACTTTAACTTTCATTATTGAAGAGACTCATTTAGATGGTTGGTCAAGGTTTTGGATTTACTTTATGATATGTCAATTTTGAAACTTAGCATGGATAAAATGAATCATATAGAAAGTAGGATTAGGCAGTTAGCATATGAGGTGGGACGCAAGGTGGAAAAACAGCCTTTAAATATTGAGGAGCACCATTTGGGGGTAACCTTTTAAGCTTCTTTTTGGGAATAATTGTCGCAAAATATTCACTAAGGTTGGGGGATGGAAGAATGCTTTTTGTCTAGGGAAGGGGGTCAACTTTAATTCTGCAGCGATGAATGTTATGCCAGTGTAATACATGTCTCTTTATAAGATGCTTATGAGGGTAGCTGGTCTTGTAGAGAAAATTATGGATAATATTTCGTTGGATCAGTGGATGGACTGATGGGGACTCTCAAGTCACAGTTTGTTGTGTGAGAGATCGTTGATAGACCTAAAGAAGTAAGCAGCTTAAAAATCGGCAATTTGAGGAATGGAGCTTTGTCAGGTATGTAGTGGTGAAGGTTTGACTTAAAAGGGATTTGCTTTGGGGAAGGGTAACTTTTAGTATGGGTTGCAGGGAAAAAACGTGGGACATGGGCCTGGACAGTTGGAAAACGTTTAAGAGCTCTCATATCCAATGTGTACCCAGCTTTTTTTCAGTCAGTGGATGACTCAATTAGAGGAGGTCGTGGGTTTAGATTTTGGGAGGACAGGTATTAGTGGAGGGGAGATACTCTTTTTGTGGATTTGTCCGCTTCCCAATACCAGATGTATTATCATCAACCCATTATTTCTTTTGTCCAATTCCCTTCTTCAACCCCATAGCGCTTCTTTCACTGGAATTTTCACCTTCCATGTAACTTGAGGAATCTAAAATACCTAAATTTGTGCTCCATTCTATGTTTGATAGAGAATGTACGGTTAGCAAAGGAGCTGAACATTCAGAAGATGGATTAGGATTCTTTAGGTATTTTCTCGTGAAAATCTTTTAACCTTTTTTTTCCCACAATCATCTTTTCCTTGTTTCTTTTTATGATGACTATTGGAAGGTGTGGGTGTTTACAAAAGTTCAATTGTTTTCACAGTTGATGGTCTTGGGCAAGTTGCCTACTAAAGATGTGGTGGTGCACAAAAGAAAAAGGACAAAAAAAATTATATCCTCTTTTATCCAAGTTGGTGTGTTGTACTGATACAACTCTGAAACTCAATATCATATCTTTCGACATTGCCCTTTCGTGTTGATGTTGTGGTCCAAGGTCACAACAGACTTTGGCTTTACTTAGACGGTGACCTTGGAAATATGCACCAACCTTTTCAGTGATGACATAGTGTGGTTTCTTCAATGCAGAAGTCGTCAGGTCTTCAGGAGAGTTATAATGCCCATTGTATGTTGGACTGTATGATTGGAGTGGAACAAGAGGATCTTGGTGAAATTGATAAGTCCATTCTAGAGTGCTAGGATAGGATTAAGTTTAGAGTAGCCTTATGTGCTCAACAAAAGATTTCAAATCAGATTTTTCTAGGGCCTGGAGCTTAGCCCTTTAATTGTTTTGTAATTCAATATTCAAAGGGGATGTCTGAAATCCCTGTGCTTTTGTATCCACAGAGATATCCGAAACTTAATCCTATCCTAACGTCCCAAAACATACTCATTGGTATCATCAAATACCCTTTTATTCCTCTCCAGCCATATGGAGAAATATACAATAGGAACAACTCTCCAGAAAACCCTTCCTTTACATCCTATCCATAGCAAAAGTATCTAGACATGATTTAGGACACACGCTTGCCAAACACTTTGGACAACAAAAATTGCGCGAATGCACAATCTATAGACAAATATGCTGCTGAGTCTCTAAACTCACATTCTGTAGCAAGTACAAAGGGAACACAACTCAAGCATTTTGGAATCCCTCATTTTGAACATCTTTTGAAGAACAGCAATGGACAAAAGACACAATAGGTTGGTGATGGAGACAGGACGTCTGCTATATTGTTAGCAATATATCTATGGAAAGAGCTCAGCCACCCACCCTCACCACCCAAAAAAAAAAAAAACTGCAATCTTATCACGCCTTTTAACTACAACCTCCACTTATTGAACGAAAGAGGGGCTAACTCCAAGGACTCCTAAAGCTGAATTAGAATTACGACAACCAATTGATTCTCAACCATTAAGCAAATAATTAAAAATTACAGGGTGTAACTTTGCTTTTATGTGAGGATAATAGTTTATTTTAATGTATATCACTCTTAACAAGATTGTTTGAAGATTTTAATAACAATGAACCAATGAGTAAACATTCAACTAAGTGAAGCCATTCAATAATATTCTTCTGCAAAAGCTTGCTCTTATGAGTATCATGGAATTTCTATCACTCCAAGGACAACAATAATAGCATAAAATAGACACTAACAGTAGTTGGAAAGAGGAACTAGTTGTGTCTCTTAAATGGCTTAAAGCTTTACCATCATAAAACCAAATCACAAAGCTAGAGACTAGAGTTATACGTATTGTTGTGTGTGCTAACAAGCCCTAGCATGGGGCCGTATAATAAATAAAATTGGAAAAAAAATAAAAGATCAGAAATCGTGGAAACCATATATTTTTATCCACAACAGTAAGTTGTCACTTTTAAAATAGCAAAACAGACTTCAAACAGTCAATTGAACTTATGAAAAGGAATGATCTCCCTTTACCCCCTATAATATGTTCTTCTAGAAACAGCCAAGGTGATCCTTTTCTCACATGTACCACAAGATACGTAATCAAAAAGAAGCCTGACTCTACCTATTAATATGGAAGTTAGCGAGATCAAAAACTTCGCAGCTTCAATGGAAGTGTTTTCGGCAATTAGCCTACCACCTACCTAGGAGTTCACCTAGGCAGCAACCCTTTTAAAATGCCTAAAGGTGTTGCCAATCTGTTGGAAAAGAAGATGAGAGATTTTCTATAAGAGTGCATGGACGGCAATAGTCACACACATTGGTATCTTGGGAGGTTGTAGCACACCCTAAAGAGTTTGGAGGATTGGATATTGAGAGTATTTCTTTACGGAATAAAGCATTACTAGGTAAGTGGTGGTGGTGAATACAAACAGAGAAGGATGCTTCATGGTATCGGGTGATTAAAAGTAAATATGGAGTTCAAGATAATAATTGGGATGCAGGCTTAGCTGTTAGGACCACTTCCAAGTCCTTGGAAATTCATCTCCCGAGTTTACCCATAATTCTTGCAATTGGTGAAAGCTCAAGTAAGAAGTGGTAACAAGTTACATTTTTGGGAAGATGCTTTATATATATATATATATATATATATATATATATAGAAAACAAAATTTTGTTGATACTCAATACAATAGTATAAGGGATGAGTGAGTCTTCTCTTTCTTGTAAGGATACTTGGTTGAGTGAGTCTTTTCTTTCTTGCTATCCCATCTTTATACCGCCTATCCTCTATTCATAATGATAATTTCCTATCTTCCTAGTGTCACATATGCCTTTTAACTCCTTGAGATCTGCACTTCTTTAGAGAATTGAGGCAGGTTGGATGAGTTAAGTCAATTGTTAGTATTGATAAGAGTGTGTCAAGTTGAGTGAATCAGAGGAAGATATAAGGATTTGGGTTTTAGATTCATCCCCTTCATTTACTTGTAAATCCTTCTGTGTCTTTATTCCCGAACAACAACATATCTACTTTTTCTTGTTTAAAAGCAATTTGGAAGGTTGCAATACCTAAGAAAGTTCAAGTCTTTTATGGTTGATGGTCTTGGGGAGGTTACCCACCTGTGACTCTGTGAGTTACTGCAAAAACGCTTTCCAAATGTTTTTCTCTCCCCAAATTGGTGTGTCTTGTGCAGGTATAGCTCAGAAGATCTAAATCACTAATCTTTTGCATTGTCCTTTGCTCAAGGCCTTTGGAACAAAGTCCTCAGTAAGTTGGGTCTATAGGTTGTACCACATTTTGCATCAGATTTTTTATTCACGAACTTGGGCAGTTTTATTAATAAGAAGCGTAAAGCCTTGTGGGTGATTATAGTTTCAATTGTTTTTTGGGTCAATCTGCCTTAAATAGAGAATTTTGAGAATTCTAGCAAATCTTTAGAGGATGTTTGAGGCAGGATCAAATATAGAGTAGCCCTTTGTAATGAAGTCATAGGGTTTTTAAGGCTTTTCATGTATTGGATTTAGTTAGAGATTGGAGTCATGCTTTGCAGTTGATGTTTGTAGTGAGCGCAAGGATTTTTTCATCCTTAATACATTTTGTTCTACATCAATAAATTTTTGTTTCTAATAAATATATAAATAAAGGATAAACTCCTTACTCAAGTAAGTCAAGCCCAAATGACCGCTGAATGGAACCAACTCGTAAGAAAATAGCCTGAAAACATAAAAACATACAGATAAAGATTATTACATTTATGGCTCATAACAAAGTTTTCTATAAAGAGAAAATGGAGACAAGTCAACGGATATCAATATTTAGAATTCATAAAGAGGTTGTATATTGTTTCAAATCTAGCACATACAGATCCACCTGCAGCAAGTGTTGTCAAGTCCTCAAGTAAGCAAAGCCCAAGCTTCCCAGATTCTGTAAGAGTGCTTCTCTTTAATGATGGCCCTCCAGAAATAACTTCTAATTCTAACAACCTGTTTGTGCATGATTTGTTTATTATATACGCAGACCATGAACGGCGTTCTAGTTAACATATCCAAAGTATTTTCCAAAGCAGAAAAAAAGGCACTACAACTATACCTTAAGCACTAGGAAACAAGAACTTTAACAAATAAACAAAGATGTACAATGCATGAGTACAGGGATGATGCATCCCAGCAGAATTAGAAGTAATTTTTCTTATATAAGAAACATTATTTTATTGAAAATAATAAAAATATACAAATCTACAAGGGATGAATAAATGCCCACAGATCAGGAGGAACAAGAAAGACTAAAGAACGAAATTCCAATTCCTGGCTATGTCTGATATAAAGAAACTAAGAACAAAAAGAATGAATTGACATACTCTAGGCGTTTTATGTTGCGATTGACATCACTAGTTACAGAATTTGTTCGAGAAATGTATCCTCCAGAACCAAATCTGCCTGCAGGCAGTGACTCAGCACAAACCACATGATCAAATATCAACGCTACTGCTTGCCTGAATGTTGCGGCTGCCGTACTGGACAAGATTCCAAAAGATCATAATGACACCACTTTAAGAGTCACTTGAGCATAAATAAGAAAATAAAGATGGGGGACAAGGAAAGAGAAAAGTCGCCATATGGATAAATATGACTTTGGAATTACTTACTTCCTCACACTATCAGATGACCTATTGTGTTCGAGGAGCCGAAGGCAAATGCCAAGAGCATTAGCCATGTTTTCCTGCCAAAGAAAGTCAAAGCATACGACACTTAAGTCAGACATTTGCACAAAACTCAAGACAATTCAAGAAACTATATGGAATATATTTATTCCAAACATAAACGAACTCTTTGAGACTATATTTCATCTTTGATGAAAAAAACTTCAAGTCTTTTGCTTGAGAGGATCATTATAGGAAATGGTTATAACAGACTTCCAAAATCTGTAGTCTAGCCATTTACTTAAAATCATTAGCAAAATTTGTTCAATGCATGTGTCTATTGAAACAAAACCTAGTACAAATGAAACTCGAAATTTGGGAAATTGAAACTATAAGAGCAGGTAAAATTCTTTGTCTTAAATGAAGGACTTCAAGGAGCTATACTTACCAAATTTGACTAGAAAAAAATCAACAGCTATCTGAACAAAAATTTCATCACAACCTTCCAGGTAACAAATTAAATCCCATGGATACTACATCATGGGCTCCCTGATACGCTCATCTATGTCATTCCAAAGACTATAAAAAATGAAACCTATTGTGCGAACTTAGATTAAGTAATAAAGAATGATAAATTTAGTCTCACCTCATTATCAGGCAGTAGACGCGATTGAAATATTATAAGTATAGTCTGCAGGGTCTTAAGTTGAATGCTTTCATCTGCCATCTCACCATGCTGAAAGTGAAAATGAAGATAAGGAAGGATATAAATATATAATCTACCATGCCAGTAAACAAGAAGTAAGATAAACTAGAAACAAACTAAATCATAAAAGACATCCTCATCAGACAACCAAATGTTCTCATTCTCTATTGCTAAAAACCATATAAAGAAGCTAATGCTACTAAAAGGAGGGGTGGTTCCCCTCTGCAAAAACAGCCAAGAGTACAGCATCTACAGGGGGGGGGGGGGGGGGCTCCAACAAAATTAGGACAAGGGGAAGGGTTAGATCTAAGAACACCATTTAGCATGTGTCACCGATGTATTGCTAAATGTATATATAGATTTACGCACGAAAATATTTAATGTGGGAAATCTTGTATGAAATTAAACCAAGTGGCTTGAATATTTTAGAACATATTATATAATAAGCAATGGACTGCTTTTGAAAACAAGATGCACAATGTGTAAATTAGAAAACCAAGCTTACTTCCATCTTAAACAGCATTTTCACTTCTCCAGCATATATACAAAGGATCCTTGGCAGATAATATGCTCATTTTTATACTTTCTTTCCAGAGGATTTGCAGCTTGGACCAGAATGTGTAATAGTTATAAATGCCCAAAGGACAATCTTTAACTCAAAAGATATATACCATCTAAACCTCTCACTAGTTGTTGTGATAATTCTCTATATGGTTGAGAGAGGAGGGGGGACGGGGGTGACAACCAACAATCTTTTTATTTCTTAAATCTAACCACAACTTCATAAACAAGATGACATATATACTTCTTTTTTCTAATAATATGATGAATGTTTATGCAATAACCAAGGAGGAGGCAATAAAGTTGTCATAAACACTAGAAAAAAAAAAAAAGCTAGTGCCTTAAAGGCAAGGATTATGGCTTCGTATAAATGAAACTAAGAGTCAAGTGTTAACCACTTAAAGTGATAGCAATCGTTTGACTCATATACACCAATTCCTCAACAAAGAGCTCACTTCCATACCACATAAAAAATGGTTGTTTTTATTTTCGTTCTGTATTATATTCCGAAAAAAGAAAAACAAAAAACATTAATACACATTCTCTGGTACATTTCCTTCAAAAAATAATTTCTTCCACCAAAATACTTCAAAGCTATGCATTCCCTTCAATAAAACCACACATGCATCACAACCCCCATATATACAGAAAAAGTCTTTCCCCGAATACCCAAAGTAAAACCAAACATTCCTCAAGTCTCTTTGCTTCCTCAAACACCTACTAACCACATCAAAAAGCTCACCAAATATGGAACTCCATCCTCGCTTTCAGTATATCAAAAGTCCCCCATAGTAAAAACACAATGAAAATGAAAATTCTTGTATACAAATATGGGCAAGGGGAAAAGGACAATTAACTAGCCAGCAATCCAATAATGTGGTGATCATGCTTAATGAAGTTTTCTTTCATTTTATCTCACTTCCAAACACGTATAATTTCAGTGATCGTATGTGCAGAAAAAATTTGAAGAGGTTCACCCACTCAGTTGGTTTAGAGGTCTCTTTTGTACACAATAGTTTGCAGAAAATAATTTCTTTAACTAAGTAGTTAAGATCAATAAATGTCTTAGAGAGAGCTATCTGAAGGAGCTTTATAATTATTCACGCATGTAATATTTACCAACGCATGGATGTAGTTGTACACCAACAAATAGTAATGTGGCATAAACTAGGCAGCTAAGATACCCATCAATGCTGGTGAACAAGTGTAGAAACAAAAAAGGCATTTTAATTTTTCTTCTTTTTTATAAGAAAAAAGAATTTTATTAAAGATTGGGTGACTTACACAGGGATGAGGAATCCCGCATGTGTGGATGAAAACTTATAAAGTAAAACATTCAAATTCCTAAATCCTCAGATACATGAAATCCCCATTTTAAATTATTAACCAATTATGATGTTGCATCCTTGTTGGAAATGAACTTCCAACATTTATATTGCAAGTGACTAGGCACATCAACCAATATGAAAATGATTTTCATTTTCCAATCCTGACATACTACGAAGTCCAAAAAACTGGAAGGCGAAATGTAATTAGTCAAGAACAATTAATTATGGATTGTGCTTGATAATAAACATTGAGCAAGTACTCATTGAAAAAGAACCACAACATGAGTAATGTAAATTGCAGATAATCAAATTCTCATGACACAACAGAAAACAAGTATAAATGATCCAAATATCTTAGGTTATGTACATAAGTAAGCATCAATACAAGTTAACACACCTGGAATAATACAGGAGAAATTATTCTGCACAAATTTAATATGTTCTCTCCTTAATTCCAGACTCCCAGTCCACATATTTTTTTGTGAATTCATGATTAGAACGCTTTTTATATTCTTAACTTAAGAGTACTTTATGTCTTTAAATGTTATTTGGAATTACAATTTGATCCCCAATCAAAAGCTTGATCCCTTAAAAAGACTAGTCCGGGCCCCAGATAGGAGAAACTTTAAAAGTATATTTAGAAACACAGCCCTAATTAAGTTTAACAGGAAATATAGATATGAAAAATACTAGATGCTGCACAGAGATGATGCAGTAGAAATCAACTTATTAAGTTTTGAAAGAGCTTTTGAGCTTCTTTTGACTTCATTGTTCAACTTCAATTATTTGACTAACATCTAGCTTTTTCCACTCTTGTCTTATACTTCCATTCCAGCAACTTTCCTTATTTCAAGCCTTTTCTATATAAGAAACAAGAAATTATATTAATAAAACAAAGATGTATAAAGAAAGAGTCCAGGGACAAGACGTCTCTTAAGGGGCCAAACTACAGGACATGAATCCCAACTCTAATTATATCTGACCAAAAAAATTAACTTTTGACATAAACTACAAACTCCATCCTTTCCATATGCAACTAAAGAATCCTGGAAACATTATACGTTTCAAAAGGTTCACAGCCTCAAAAGCTCTTAAACAGCCTTACAACAATTCGGCTGAGTAACTTGCATACAATAATGACCATACAACAAAAGATGATTAGGGTAGGATGCAGCAAATGCATTCATGATTCATCTACCAACATAGGATGAAGAAGTATATATTTTTTGAACATATGGGAACCAATTAATCAAGCAATGCAATGGGCATTCAGTCCAGACATGTTTGGTACACAAGTGCGCAGATTATCATGTATGACTTCCAACTTACTTCCTTGAGAGTGGAAAGGATTTCCTTCAACGCAGAAGGGGCAATAGCATCATGCGAAATAAGCTTTTGCAGACATGCCAGACCAATCACACTTAGCTTAACATTTTTCACTTCACAAGCCATTACAAATATCCTTAAAATGTCTTCGTTGTGGGCAATCTCATTGGGGCTCGCCATCGATCTAAGCTGTAAATTTCAAATCAAAAGTTGTCAATTCACTTTGCGATCCGCCAAATAAATTTGGCAATTAAATAAAACTCTTGGCAAGTCCAGCAGAAAACCGACATCCGCGCGTATCAATTGAAATAGTGAACGAGAGAGAGAAAGAGAAAGACCTTCAAGATTGCATGTTCAGCGGCGTCTTTGATGGCGGGATAGCGGCGGCGAGCCTCAGCCGAAAGAGCCCTTAGATCAGACTCTAAGACCGTCATGAAAGCCGCCATCTAGTTTACTGAACCAACTTTTCCCCCTTTTATCTTTGTTTCCCTCTTTGATAGTTTTATCCAAGTGATTTCCAAGCTTACTCCTGTTCCTGTTTCTGTTTGCGAGAGTGGGTGGGAAAACAGATCTGTATCTGCTTCTGCTGTGCCCGGTCGGTTTGACAACGAAGGACGGCACGCGCACTTCACCTTCGTCATTACATGCTTATATCGCCATTATATGTTTGTTTTGGACATTGTGTAATTCCCGAGCTTTACTGTTGTAAATAATCTTTCTTCAAAGAAGAAAAAGAAAATGTTGTGCAAAATTTTATTGGGTGTTGCTAAACACACCACAAAAATTATTTTACACATCATTTTAATTTAGTGAATAAAATTAAATAAAATATATATTCTTATATAATTTTTTTTAAAAAATAAATATTAATATTTTTATTATTGATATTATTCATTCTTTGCTCAAACACACTCACACATTAACCTTATATTCAAACGAATCAAAATAAAAGTTGAAATATTTGTAAATAATTTATAATGAAAAATTGCAATACAAATGATATAGAAAAAATAATTATTATAAGAATTACACAATTAAATACTGTATTTTTCGACAAAAAATACAGTATTTAATTGTGTAATTCTTATAATAATTATATTTTGTATATAATTTATATTGTATGGTCTATTATTGATTACTTATAAAATATTTTTATTTTATTTTATTAATTTGAATATAGGGTATAGTCAAGAATGAAGAATAACAATAATAACAATATTATAATTTTGCTTAAAATATATATAAGGGTATATTTATCATTTATAATATATTTAAATTTATTCAAAAAATTAAAGTGGTGTGAATAGTAATTTTTGTGGTGTGTTTAGAAACACCCAATTTTATTTCCAGAAAAAAAATCATATTTATATATATATATACACTATTTAAATTGTACCACATAAAAAGATAAGAGGTGCAAGCTGTTCAAAATTCACAGACTAATTTGAGTTAAATATAAAAAATATACCAATAAAAATATTGTGTGATATTTGATTTTATTTTTTATTTTCTACTTGTTAAGTTTTGGCCAAAAAATAAAAAAGAAGGCATGCATTGATCTTCTAAAAAACAAAAATAAAAAGAAATTTTATACGCACCACAAAAAAAACTCTCACTGAACAAGTAATTTATTTTGATAAAACTTGACATCTATATAATAGTAAACTGACTATTTCTATATTTGTTATTATTAATTTTACCGTCTATTTTTCTTTCCACTGAACAAGTAATTTATTTTGGTAAAACTTGACATCTATATAATAGTAAACTAATTATTTTTATATTTGTTATTATTAATTTTACCGTCTATTTTTCTTTCCACAAATAGAAGGACGAATTTTTTGAAAATGTTGTTATATTGCTAACCAATAAGCACTCATTTTAATTTTTTATATTTTTATTTGTTAATATTGGTAATGTTACTAATTTTATCACAAACAAATAAAAAAATTCATATATCTTCATAATTACTTGATTTTAACAAATCACGTATTAATTTGTGGCAGATTCAATGCTATATATAATATTAAAAAATATTCACATTGAGATACCCAAATTTTATTCAATTTTCTTGATTTCAAAAGAAAATAATATATATTTGATATTTTGATAATTGTATTCCATAAATAAAATTAATTAATGTTCACATAAGATTATATATATAATATTTATATCTTTATTATAATCATGGTATATATATAAATTATTAAATATAATTATATATTTTTTTAAAAATATTAATTTTATGTATTTCTAAAATTTAATAATATTATACTATAATGATATGTTCGTGCATATCATGGAAGAACATGATACTAAATAAAAAGATAAAAATACTTTTTTATAAATACTTTTATTTTCTGAAATGATATCATCTTCCTACACATCTTCATTTACAAAGAAAGACACATTCATGACCCCTAATTCAATACATTCAAATATAAGGTGAAATTTATAGGAGGAAAACAAACAATGCACTACGAAAATATATCAACAATATAATTTTTTAATAAGTATTTATCGTTAATTTCATTTTTTTTTTTTTTGGAATTGTGTAGGCATTTGGCAATATGTGTCGAATGTATTAGACTGAAACTTGCCAAATGTGTAAGAACATGTTCGACCGCAAAGCATCGAATAGTTACACAAATGTTCAACAAGTTAAAGTCAAACATGTTCCCACACATTCATCAAGAGCCCGCCAAACTTTACTTTTTAAGCTCATTTTGAAGACTGAATATGTCCATTTATTATTTTATTTGGTGAAGTCGACAACATATCAGTCCGATTAAGAATGACTTAGTTGTAGATTATCAAGATGTGTTCAATACAACGTCATAGTTTGAATTGCATGAAAATTTGACAACTTGGGTAAGTGATAGAGCTATCCCACTTAACATAGTTGTGGTTGCGAGTAGATCAAGATGTGAACATTGAACAAAAGATAACCTCATTTATGGTTGGGTTGCAAACGAGGTGCTTGTACATATGCCATTGTGTTTTTGGGATCAGGAATATTAGTTGTGACGATAATACAGATTCTGCGTGTGACACCCCACCCTTATAAATCCCAACATATATTACTTTTAACCTGATTAGAAAAGTACGTGTTTTGTTAACACCTGTAACATATTTACAAGATACAGTACCTCTCACAGATAAAGAATCAATTGTACATGTACCTAAAGATCTATGTTACATGCAAAAGTGTCTCTCCACATTCACAAACATATGTACATGTCAAAAGTCTAGTAATATTATACAAGCCCAAACATAATAACAAAATAACACCCATGGTTTAGCCTCAAAGGTCGTCATCCATGTACACCAATCCCCAAAAGCTTGCTAAAGCACAAATAGCATGTCCGGTAAGTTGTGTGCTTACACAACATCATTAGGCTCACCTACAATGCACAAACAAGGTGGACTAAATCTCAGTAAGCAGAAATCATGCATGTACAGTAAGTTAAATGTTTGCAGAAACTTTCAATAAGACGTGGAATGCATGTCAATGAAATCATAACACATGTTTTATAATCTTTTATCTTTATTGGGCCCTTGACCCACCTATTGTGCACCGGAAAAAGCTAGTTCAATAAACAATCATAGAGTCTATCCATGTCTCACTTGCCATTGGCCCGACAAATCGACCCTATTCATGTCTCACATGCCACCAACTTAACATATCATAGAGCCTATCCATCTCACATGCCACCGGCCTGGGGAATCAAGTCTCTCCATGTCTCATATGCCACTGACTCAACATATCATAAAGTCTATCCATGTCTCACATGCCACCAGCATGACGAATCAAGTCTATCCATGTCTGAGTTGCCATTCGGCCTCGGTACACTAGGAGTGGTCAACATTACATTTTCTCTTTCTTTTTAACCTACAGTGCTTGCAAAACACACTATATATTCCTTATGCACAAGCATGATAATGCTCGTGAATGTTATTTTTAATACAATACCAAATGATCCATTCACACCACACAATTCACATCCATTAACATCAAGAAGTACAAGTCGCAAATAACTCATAGTAAGATATTACAATTATGCATTGTAGGTGCAAATAAATTTCTAGTTACCTCTGCTTCAACACGATTATTATAAATTTGATCTCTTACTTCACCATGATGGTTAATCTATAATAGACCAAGCGACAATTAATGGAGTATTAATTTTTCACTTTTAATTCATATTATACTCGATTTAATAAAATATGAATAGATAAGTTAATTCTTATAACTTAACTCAAATAACATAAACTTAGACCCGGTGCATGCATTTTAATACAAATGCACACATATATATATATATATATATATATATATATATATATATATATCAATTTCACATTTCACTAATTAAGCAACAATGATTACTTAGATAATGAATTAAAGCATTATACCAGTACCAACATTATTATAATAACAACTTCCTTCTTCTTCTTCTTCTTCTTCTTCTTCTTCTTCTTCTTCTTCTTCTTCTTCTTCTTCTTCTTCTTCTTCTTCTTCTTCTTCTTCTAAAACATAATTAAAGTTTATCAATATCATTTAAGAAAACATTTTTGTAAGTTTAATTAACCTATTAATCTAATCCCCTCACTTTATTATTTAAACAAAACAACAATTATTGAATTTAAGCTTGTATAATTGAACAAAAATATTTCCTAGACATAAATAAACTTAATCATCATTTTTTGAACATAAATTTAACTTTTGTTATTTACTGAATGTTTCCATAACTATAATGCTTAATTGGATACTAATAATAGTAATTTAAGTTAATTAGATTAGAAGATAAAATTAAGGTGTTGCAAACTTACCTTTTCAATCGCCTGCTGCTCCACCATTCATTTTTATATGTTTCTATTGTTGCTTCACCATTCACTTTTCTATGTTTTTATTTGGTTTAAATTGTGAAAGAGAGGAAGTACTTATCATCTTATCTCACCGCCTTTGATTTTCTTAATTTGTCCCTTTTCATAAGGGTCTACCAGAGCCAAATTCAAAAAAGTAGAATTGACATAAGTAAGATTTAAACCTATGACTTCCTATATTAATATTAACCCAAGTTCCTTACCACCAAGCTACATTCAACTTTTAAATTAATTTTAAACATATATTAATTTATATCAATACATTTAGATAAATTTTTAAAAAAATATTAGAAATAAAATAAGTTGTATATGCATCCATATTTTCTATAAGAGTAGATCCTAGATTTCTTATCCTATACCAATAAACCGATGAAATCTTGTTAATTTTTAAACAATTGTTTTATATTATAGCATATATTAGAAATAATTAAATTTTATATATGTAAATTCTTATCGTAATTGAAAAACTTGAAAAATAAGATCTAAATTATTTAACGTTGTGTGAGCATTGAAAGGTTTAACCTCAATTATCTTATATCAATAAACTTGGTAGGATTAAAAAATATTAAAATACAACTCAACAATTTAATATTTTGAATCATTTACAATGACTATACAATCTAATCGTAATCACTAACAGAAATAAAATTTTATATTTTCTTAAAATTTAATATAATTAAAAATTAAATTATTTACATAAAAAATTGGTATACTTAAAGTTTGTGCATTTATTTATATTATTTGTTTATAGATATAAAATTCATTTCTATAAATTATTATCCCCTAAAATTCTAAACTTCACACGTAATGATATAATATTTTTTTAATTGAAAAATAATATTATTACATTTAAATAATATTACTTTATCTTTTAACATTATTACTCATTTTCTTAAAATATATTAATTCAAAACTAATATTAAAATATAAAATGATTAATTGTATTAAAAATTATAATTTTAGTAAGTTTTCTTCTAAGAAATTATTAGGTAATATTTATTTATTTACAGTAAATAGATGATAATTTTCCTTTTAGACTACTTTGTTATTATATTAGTATAGATTCAATTCAAATTAAACTAAAAAATTGTTCAATTTTAATATTATTCACTTTTTCAATTTAACAAATAAGTAGTAATACCTTTTGAATACAAAGGTAATACCTTATAAGTAAGAAAATAATACATTTTCAATAAAAAGTAGTATTGTTAATATTCGACAAAAGCGAGAATACTAAACATCTTCAGAGTAATAAATACACATCATCCCCACTATAAAATATATCATATAATTTAACAAACTATCATATATTTTTTTCTTTAAAAAATTAAGTAATACCTTTTAAATAAGAAAGTAATGCCTTTTGAATAAAAAAGTAATATTGTTAATATTTGACAAAAACGAGAATCCTACACATCTTCAGATTAACAAATACATATTATTCCCCAACTATAAAATTTATCCTATAGTTTTAAAAGCAGTCATGTATTTGTTTTTTTTAATAAGTAGTAATACCTTTTGAATAAAAAGGTAATACATTTTGAATAAGAAAAGTAATATTGTTAATATTTGAGAAAAACAAGAATCTTAGACATCTTCAGATTAACAAACACACATCATTTCCCCCAGTATAAAATATATCCTAACATTTAAAAAGCAGTCATGTATTTATTTCTTTTAAAAAATAGGTAGTAATACCTTTTGAAACAGAAAGTAATACATTCTGAATAAGAAAGTAATACTGTTTCAATAAAAAGTAATATTGTTGATATTCGACAAAAACAATAATCCTAGACAACTTCAGATTAACATATATGCATCATCCCCCCCTCCCCCCAACTATATAATAGGCAAAATGCATATTAAGGTCCTTCAACTTTTTATGAATATTTGAAAAGGTCCTTGAATTATTAAAATGTTTGGAAAGTCCTTGAATTATGAATAATTGTTATGTGCAAGTCCCTGAGTATTTGTTTACTCTAAAAAATATCTATTATGGAAGAACTTACACATAACATTTTTCATAGTTAAGGAAACTTTTTAAATTTTAGTTAATAATTCAAGGATTTTTTCACACATTTATAAATAACTTAAGGACCTTTTTTAGAAGGTGTGCATAAGACCTTTTCAAACAATTCTATAGTTCATGGACCCCATGAAATATGTGTGAATAGTTTAGGGATCTTAAAATACATTTGATCCTATATAATATTTTCTAGAATTTAAAAAGCAGTCACGTGTTTGTTTGAATAAGAAACTAATAGCTTTTGAATAAGAAGCTAATACCTTTTCAATAAGAAAGTAATACTATTAATATTCAAAAAAACGATAATCTTGAACATCTTCAGATTAACGAATATACATTATTCCCCACACTATAAAAATTTAGAATTTAACAAGCAGTCATGTGTTTATTTCTTTTAAAAAATAAATATTAACATTGAGCAATTTTTGTAGTTTAATTTATAAACACATATATAAATATGTGATTTTTCAAACAAAGAAAAAATTTAATTAATCAATTAGGATTTTATTCATATTTTAAAATAATTTATCTACTAATATAATAAATATTCTAAAAGAGTTTTTTTATAGACATATCAAAATTAATTTGAAAATTAATTTTACAAGTTAATATATTAAGATGTAATAATATTTTATTTTGAATTCTACCAAATTTGTATATTATAATATAATATAATTTTTAAATTTAATTAAAAAAATAATTTGTTCTAGCTATAAAAGATGTGGGTGGAGAGGCATGATCTTTAGGAATGAATTCATAGTCTATCTCCGAATCATATAATTAATTTTTAAGTCTATACATTTAATATAGTAAAAGATAATATAGTTTCAATTTTTATCTCAACTGTTTCTCTAGCCTAAATGGCAAATTTTAAGTCCAAGTTGAATTCCTAGAAGTACAAGGTTTGATTCTTGCCTACATAAGAGTTTGAAATAATTTTGGAACTTCTTAATTTAAATACTATAAATCTAAATCTAATTTTCAAAGCCAACTTAAATTAAAAATATAAAATGGTATAATTGCTAAAGTTTAAATAAAAACTATTATAGCCTAATAGTAAGATAAGATATTCAGCTTCTCAAACATGAGGGGCTTTTCCAGTGAGAAAAGCCCCTAAGCCAGCTTCAAAATGGAATACTAGCTCAACATCCAATAGTTTAGTAGCGGCCCAACAGCGGCGGGACCTAGGGTCATCCCAGCGAATAGCAACGGCCCAACAGCGGTGGGACCCAGTAGCAGCCCAGCGAATTTCAGTCCTCTTTTTTATTTTATTTTTTATTGATGGGTTGGGTTGACCCGATTGCACGGATCCAACTGATGCACACAAGTTTTTGTCTCATTATTGTTGTTGTTGTTGTTGTTGTTGTTATTATTATTATTATCTCATCACGTGTAATCCAATATTATTAAACCTTGATACCTAATCTCTTTCGTCGATATTATAGGTAAAGAGTTTCCATCCTATAAAGTAAATCCTACAAAATTTTAACAGTAATATACTAAACATAATTAAATACGAGCTGCAATATAAATAAAATGTAATTTAAATAGCAAATAAAATTATAAAATGAATGAAATACATGAACTATATTGGCGAACAAGTAGTGAGAGGCTTGGGGTATCACACTGTGCAATTGTCGAGTAGCTGAATATAGGAACAAACTTCTAGACTGTAATCCCGAACAACCTCATTAATGAGTTAGGGCAATTTATAGATTGTATGCACCAATATTCATTGAGCATGGATGTTTAGAAGTGTTGACGATGCACTACAATATTTTGAGGATAATCGTATATACGCGATTGGCTACAACTACTTGATATGGGTCATGTGATTGTAAATGTGTACATTGTAGCACTTGTTACATTAACGCCTCATGAGAACTAAAATTCTTGCCCTCTAGGACTTTAGTCCCACGTGGACCCAAATTTTCTACATCGTATTGGTGGACGGAGAGCAACATTTTTGCATTGTATGCATCAAATTTTACTTGAGAATATGTGTACTTGTTCGATATTTTTATATTTCTGATAACTTATATGTTATACTTATCATTTTTGAAAGTGGACTTAACTTTCGAATGTTCATTGCCTCATTTGATCGTAATCTCCATACAAACCACGACTTAAGTTGTACAAATAGTTTTTTTTTTTTTTTTTTTTTTTTTTTTTTTTTTTTTTTTTTTTACAAAAATTGATGCACGTCATATTCCATATTTGATTAGAAACTTTACAATGTATGTTCTAACTTTGGGTTTTAAATATTATTTGTGTACTGAGTTGTGAGATATCATTATTTATTATTATTTTTATTTTGTTGTATCATTTTGTTGTGGTGTGAAATTAGAAGAAACTGAATCACAAGGTTGGTCATAACATGTTAAATAACACAAATACCATAGAGTTACATAAATAATCAACTAAATCACATTGCTTTTGTCCACTCCCACTATCTTTCTTAGACATAGGTGGCTCTAGCCTATCATGTTAAACATGATCGATGTCATTATCATGTATTTGCCTTCCTAGTGATGTATACACCTAACTCCATTTGTAATATGGCACGTCCAAAGTAAAAGTCTCATCATGCGCTCTCCACATCTTAACTGATGTGAGCAAATCACGAGCAATTATGTTCTACTCCCAAAACTGAGTTACATCTATAGTAGTTGATTGGAGTATTGTAGTGGACCATCTATCAAGATTTTGGATAATTGGGCAAGTCCCTTTATAAACGGTCAATATACCGAGGCAAACAATGCCATGTTGGGCTAGCTAGTAGACCACATATGCGCTATATAATACATGGTTGTCATATGTTCTCAACAAGCCTTCAAGAGCTTCACCTCAATGATCAAGATATCGACTAATCTTGTCACCACTTCTTTCGCCAACCGGACCAAGTAGAGTTGAGGGAGTGGTCACACACCCAACTACTTAAGCACGCGATCTGAGTGCTAAGGCTCTATGATCTTAAATGACCTAATGCATCCATGGTATAATGCAATCTCATCAAGTTGGTGTACATCTCGAACATATGCATGTGAATTCCAATCAACTTACACCACAATTGAACTAATATGAGTGTACGAAAACAATGGACTATTTCAAAAATATATTAGTGACATCGGACTTTGTCAGCCATTCCAACATCTCTCTATATGATATCAAGGTCTCCGATCGAGCTCCAACTTGTTGTGGTGTTGATCACTATGTTACAAGTGGTAGCCTATGATTGTACTCCAAGTTTGGGGGCTTGTTGTTGGAAAATGCTCGTATATCCAAGTGTACACATCCAAAAATAAATTTAGCACAAATTAATAGAACTATACGTGCGTACAAGTTGAATTAAATTTTTTTATTACCTTAAATATAGTAATGTATCCTCCAATTTGTTTGTATTTATACTTGAATACTAAACCTAGTTGTGTGTATAAGAAAGCTAAATATTTTGTGCCCCATACACATCTACGCACCTCTGAAACATCCCCTAACAGCCTAAGATAATAAATCTCCACTCGATTACCACTTTTGTCAAAAAATAGGGCATCCCAATATAAACCATATATAGCCTCTCATAGAATAGTATGATGTGTCGTGCATGAGGTCATTCCATCACTAAAATCTTTATTTAGCCATCTAAGTCTCACAAAGCTAACTCTCTTGGTACTAATGTCAACATAATCATCTTCCACACTCATAAGTAAATAAATATTAAGTAATTTCGTCTTAATAACTAGGTCGTTAAAAAACATATAAAAAGAATCAGGACTCTACTTAATTTACTACTAAATTTAAGTCATCAATGTAAATCGTATTAAAAACGTGATTAAGTAACCCTACTACATTAAAATTTATAGCAGCGGAAAATATAATTAATTCAAACATAATCAAATAATTATTCAATTTGGTAAATGATAGCTTCATATGATCACAAAAGTAGGCTTAAACATTTATTTCTAAAACGAGATTGTTTCCTAAGATAAGTGTGAAGAATAACATGACAAACCATAATAAAATTTCAATTCGTTTATGAATGAAATGTAACCCATAATTCAAAGAAGAATAATAAAAATATGCTTCATCCGCCTGCTCCTGTCGCCTTGACAAACTCCCTATCCTGAAAAGTAGGAAGGTAAAAGGGGTTGAGCTACACCCAGCTCGTGAGGTTCAGACTTGTCAAAATTAAATATAAGGTTGTAAAAACACAATTAGAGAGTAAAATGAACGTATCAGACATAACATAATATAGCATCCATATCAAACGTAACATTTCGTATCAAAGCTTGGCCAGTGTATAATGGTGGATCAAATTAATGATCCCGTATCAACGTATCGAAACATATAACCATCAAATCATACTTTAAACAAACAAAATATTTAAAACTGACAAACCGTATAAGAACTCCACCTCTTACGTGACTTCTCGTAATATAAGGAAAATCTCATGCAAGTGATATGCTTCTAATCCATGTAATTTATCTCATGCAACCTTGATTCAAGCTCGTTCGTTAAAAGTTTGTTTGATCTGAATTTGATAATAATATCAAATAAGTTTGAATACACTTTTACATTTGATAAAATCTAAAGGTCGACTTGAGCTCGAGCTCGTTAAGTAAAATTCGTTAAAACCAGTGTAAAACATCAAACTACTCGAGCTCGACTCGTGTTCGGCTCGATTAAAGCTCGACTTGATTAATAATCAAACTAATCTCAAACAAAATATTAAAAGTTCGATAACATTTCAAATAATCTTGAATAATGGTACATTTGACTCAACTTGACTCGTTCACACCCCTAAGTATTGCGGTGCCAATTCAAAATTAGAAAAAGTTTAGAACTCAATTCTATTTTGAATAATTACAAGCAAAGCACAAATCACCAAGGCAGATTACGAAATTGGAGTTATGTCCTTTCTCCCATAGTTGACTTTAATAGAGACCATATTTCCCAAATTCACTTTTTATTTATTTATTTTTATTAACTCATTTTTCAAATTTGGAAATTGTAATTGAGCCCATAATTTCCAAATTGACTTCTCCAAAATTGTTATGAAGTCATTTTCCTCAGATGGACTTTTACGAAATTACAATTGAAGCCCTTTCCCAATCTGACTTTTCTTAAGTTGGTATTAGTCTTCTTATCTTTCTAAAATTGCAACTAAGCCCTCAAACTTCATTATTAGTTTAAATTAATCCCCAAAAACCTCTTACATTTTGAAATTACCTCCTAACTTGGGCAAGATGGTAATTTTGCCCCTAAATTCAATTTTAATCATGTAAAATCCAATGAACTTGGATAAATTTACCATATTGCCACTTAAGTCTATTCCACATAAGTCCTATATGTGATTAGGCTTAGGAAGCCCCATCTTTTAACGTATCAATCAATTACTATTTTGCCATTTTAAAGACCACAGTCCCTATTATAGAACACGAGGAGGCACTAGACACTTAGGACAGTTCTTTCCATCCCTCTTCGTAATTCTCTTGCTCCAGACTTATGGATTTGGCATCATAATCACAATGGAAAGCAGCATACCATATACCCCAGCTCTTCGACATTCTAGTCTCCTGTCCAACTCTCTTGATCCCATCTGCAAAAATCTTTGAAACTTAAAATCCCAGGCCGCATTAACCATTTTCCGTGGCATTGCTGCTCTAACACTCTTCTTTTGCCGGATATATAATCTCTCTCGCCGTGGTATTGTTGTTGTTCGGATGTCATGATGGGGAATTTATTCTTTCGATGTGTTTTCTCTTCTCAAGTGTGGATTGGTGGTGGAATCTATGAATTTGTGCTGAACTTGGAGCAACCCCTTATTAAGAATTGGTTGTTTGCTCCAGAGATCTTTGAGTGATGGTTTTTTTGCTGTTATCTGCAGTTTTATATGGCAGCTAAACGATAGAATTTTCAGCAACCAAATTTCTGGTATTACTTGCCCGGAAAAAGTTGAATTTCTTGCTCCATGCGAAGCGCTAATTCTTGCTCATGAACAAAACCATAATTTTAAAAAATATAATTTTTTTTAATTAAATATATATTTTAATTTTTGCAATGTCAAGATCAGTTTGGAAATTTTTGGAATTCAGAAAATGCAATGATTTGTTGATGAATTCAAGATGATGTAAGCAAACAATTTTTGCATGTTTATAATTTTAATTTAATTAAAAGTTTGATAATGCAACTCAAGTTTCACTCTTCACTTTTTTTTTTTTTTTTTTTTTAATTTAAAATTTGGGGTGTTGCATAAATACATTTAAAAGATAAATAAATAATTAAGTCAGAGTAGTTGAAAGAATTCGAACCCCAAACATATCCTTCACATATTAACTAAATTCAAATTCAACTTGAATTGAATTAAAAAGTAGGTTTTAACTTGAAAATTTATAAAGTTGAACTTCAAACAACTTTAGGACCGACAGAATTTCTCACCAAACAAATCGCCAATAAAGAAACCTAAAGAACACGCAAAAGATATCCCTAGCAACCTACCGTATCCATAAAACAAAGCTGTATTGGTTCCAATCTGCCCAAAATCAATGATCTGAACGAACCACACAACAAAATTGAATTTACCGGAAACACGAATCAAGCAGGATCACCCGTTTGCACGTTGAACGGCTCTCATTAGCAAGCTATCACCCTGAAGAATTACGAGGACAGGCAAATTCCCGATCCCACGCGCTTTCGCGAGCATTATCTCCTTCATTAGGGCTGTGAATTCTGCGCGATCTATCGTTCCGCTTCGATCGACGTCGAACTTATTGAACAAGGCGTCGTAGAGGCTGGTGATCTCGGCCTTGGATTGCAGCTCCAATTCCGTCGACGACAAGTTGCCGACGCGCTTCTGCAGTTCGTCGCGGGACAGCACTCCGTTTCCGTCGGCGTCCAGCGTTTTGAATTTCTCGTCCGTCCATTTCTCGAATGCCTGCGAGTCGTTCACGAATTCCGTCACAATTTGACCGTCAACAAATTCTACGCTCATCTTTTGTTTCTTTGTTCTTCCGTTATCGTTGATTTTGTAAAGGGCGCAGATCGATGAGTTTATACTCTGAGGATGAAGTTGGGTTGTTGGTCGCACTTGTTTCACGGTGTTCGAAGGAAAGTTGGAGAGCGCGAAGCTTTTGTTGCGTCTTTATAGGTGGCCATGTGGGAGTTTTCCGATATTCTAGGGGGAATGTATCTTAAATTTGTTTACACATTAAGATATGTTTGATTTAATATATTCGAATAACTATATTTCAAAATTTACATCTACATAAACAATAAAAATCTATACATAAAAAAGTAAAATAATATTTTTTACTCTTATTTTTCTACCTAAATTTTAGGCCCTAAATTTTCCTTACAATTTTAGATAAAAATATTGTTAGGCACCGCCGTCACCCTGTTCAGGGCTAAGGGTATGCCTGGGATCGCCCCGATTCGGACACACAAGTCAATCGGAGGTTTCGGATTGATCACACAACACCGTTCGTCGACCAAGAGCACAAACCCTCTTCCCGGTAGCACTTCACTCCCAAACCTCACCCACTCGACACCCACACAGACTACACACCGTAAACCTCATCGACAAAGATAAACACTCAGTATAGACACGGGGACAGTGGAAATGATTGCAGTGAGAAAACTGTCGAACAAGCTGTATTACAACCGAATGACCGGAGTTATTATATAGGTGAGCTTTCAACCGGAGAACCCCGAAGGGCCACGTGGTTTCAACACCGCATTGAATGGGAGTGAAGACTGCCTGGGGAAGGGGTGCGAACTCGTCGCAAGAAACGGGGCAGACTTGGGGAAGACGAAGAGGGAAGGGCAGAGGAGCGGCGCACTCGCAGGGGAGGGAATGAGTGCCCTAATAGGGATCAGCCAACATTAAAAGAAAAGGGGGGAGACTGGGCTTTAATAAGCCTGGGCCCAGACACAAATGAGCAGACCCACAAATGTAATTGGGCCAATACCCAACAACATTCTCCACCTTATTGACAAGTACTATCCGGGGTGCAGGCGATTCATCATTGCCCTTACCAATCATACACACACACACCTGCACAGAAGAAAGAAACAATGAAAAGTGAGAAAAAACAAACAAAAAATCAGAATACAAGAAATACAAAATTTTAATCCAAGGAATCAAAATTCAGGGTATTCATGCAGTCCTTTGTTTTCTCAGCAGATAGACATTTAGTTCCCATGTCAGCAGGGTTAAATTGTGAAGGTATTTTCTCAAGTTTGACTGTCCCCTTTTCAACAATATCCCGAATAAAGTGATACCGAACATCTATATGTTTGGTGCGATCATGGAAGACAAGATTTTTACAAAGTTGAATTCCAGATTGGCTATCAGAATAAACTACAGTATCACCTTCTAAGTACCCAATTTCAGATAAAAAACCTTTTAACCATATAGCTTCTTTTAAGGCATCAGTAATAGCAATGTATTCTGACTCAGTAGTGGATAAAGCAACAACATGCTGCAGTTGAGATTTCCAACTAATACAAGAGCCACACAGAGTGAACACATATGAGGTAGAAGGCTTCCTATTATCTCTATCATTGGCATAATTAGAATCAGCATAACCAATCAGATTAACACCTTGAGCACATTTTGAAAATCTAAGACAAGTATTGACAGAACCCTTCAAGTACTTTAACAGCCATTTTAATGCATCCCAATGAGGCATACCAGGGTTGGACATGTATCTACTCAAACAGCTTACCGAATATGCAATATCAGGTCGAGTGCTTACCATAAGATACATGACTGAGCCTATAGCATTAGCATATGGCACCTTAGACATTTAATTTATTTCAGAATCAGTTTTTGGGGACTGATCCTTACTTAGCACAAAGTGAACAGTAAGGGGAACATTAGCAGGTTTAGCATTTGACATGGAGAATTTACTCAAAATATTATTCACATAAGAAATCTGATTTAAGTGCAATGTATGGTTCTCCCTATTTCTAACAATATCCATGCCAAGAATTCGTTTAGCATCTCCAAGATATTTCATGTCAAAATTATCACTTAGGCAATTCTGCACATATTCGATAGATTTAATGCAAGGACTAACAAGGAGCATATCATCGACATATATCAGCAGAAAGGTAGGAACAGATGCATCACACTTAAAGTAAAGACAGTGATCATGCACACTTCTTTTGAACTTAAGGTCTTTCATGCAGGAGTCAAATTTCTTGTTCTATTGCCTAGGGGATTGTTTTAAACCATACAAAGACTTTTTAATAAACATACATGGTCAGGTTTTTGAGGATCAATAAAACCATCAGGTTGATGCAAGTAGATTTGTTTGTCAAGTTCACCATGCAAAAAATCAGTTTTTACATCAAGTTGTTTTAATTCCCAGTTAAAATGAGCAACTAAAGCCAACATAATGCGCACAGTAACAAACTTAAAAACAGGAGCAAAGATTTCTGTGTAATCTATCCCCTCCTTTTGAGTAAAACCTTTTGCTACGAGTCTAGCTTTAAACCTAATGCTGTCACACTCTTCTTTTACCTTATATAGCCATTTACATGCAACCACAGAGCAATTAGACGGCTTAGGTACAAGAGTCAAACATGCAGGGAGTTCATTTCATCATTCATAGCATTTAACCAGTCAACAGAATTTTTGGAATTCACAACTTCCTTAAAGGATTTAGGTTCTAGGTCAGTGGGAGATTCATACACATTCAAAGCATGCATATCCATGTGATAATCATTAAGTCTAGATGGTTGTCTAATGTTCCTTCTAGGTCTATCACTAGCAAGTTGGTAATTATCAACATTTTCAACATCACTTAAATTATCATGCACGCTATCAGAATCAATATCAGATAAAACAGGTAAGTTTGGTATGTGCTCCACCTCACTCAGAGTCGTGTCAAGAGCATCAGAAGGCACAGATTTAGGCAGGCAAGGAAATTCAGATTCATTGAAAATAACATCCCTACTTATGGTGACCTTAAAACCAGGTTCATTTTTTAACCATAATCTGTAACCTTTTACACCTTCAGGATAACCAAGGAAAACACATTTTTTGGACCTCGGTTCTAACTTATCCAGTTTTTAATGCACAAAAGCAGCACAACCAAATATTCTTAAGTTTGAAAAATCAACAGCTTTTCCTGACCAAACAAGTTCAGGGTATTTCCCATTCAAAGGCACAGAGGGGGACCTATTAATTAAATTGGCAGCAGTGATAACTGCTTCACCCCAGAACTTCTTAGAAAGTCCAGAAGCTGCAAGCATGCTACTTACTTTCTCAAGAAGAGTTCGGTTCATACGTTCTGCCACACTATTTCGCCGTGGTGTGTATGGAACCGTTTTGTGTCTTTGAATACCAGAAATAGCACATAGATTATCAAGTGGTGGTTAAAAAATTCAAGTCCATTATGAGTCCTAAGTTTCTTGATTCTCTTACCAGTTTGATTCTCAATTAAAGATTTCCAATTTTTGAAAACATCAAACACATCAGATTTATCCTTTAAAAGCAGAACCCAAACTTTTCGAGAGAAATCATCAATTATGGACAGAAACCATCTTTTGTTACCATGTGTGGGGGTAGTGGCAAGACCCCACACATCAGCATGTAAGTATTCAAGTATGATGGTGCATTTAGACATATTGGGGACAGGGGAGATGGGGAAACTGACTCTATGTTGTTTACCCTTTACACATGGTTCACAGAAATGCATGCAAGAAAGTTTATCATTACCAAATGATCTTACTTTTTGCAACAGTTCAAGGCCTTTGTTACTCATATGTCCTAGTCTACAATGCCAAAGTGTAGTTTTATCATCCTTAACTACATTTGCATGCAAGACAAGTTTGGTAAAACACATATACAGGTTATTACATTTTTCAGCTTTAAGGACCACAGAAGACCCTTTCATGATTGAAATAACACCCTTACCCCATTTTCCCTCATACCTCTCATCTTCTAATGCAGCACAGGATATAAGATTACTATTCAAAGCAGGTACATATCTCACATTTTTGAAGTTGAGAGCAGGTCCAGATTCACACATAAGTGAAATATTTCCTACACCTAGGATAGGACATTTCTTATCGTTTGCCATGGATACAAAACCATCTTTTGTTTCTTTAAAGGAGCAAAACATATTTTTGAAAGGAGTTAGTGAAACGTGCAGCTAGAGTCAATTAACCATTCATTTTCACACAAGAAAGATGAATTTACAGAATTAGCCACAGAGGTTTCACAAAAATATGTTACCATGAAAACATCTTCATGTAATTCCTTTTGAGAAACATTATTAGCCTTAGGCCTTTTAGGTTGAGGACACACATTTGCAAAATGACCAGGTTTACCACAATTGAAACACTTTTTGTTTTTATTTGTGGAATTATTCACTTTTGCATTTTTATCCTTAGACCTTTCTTGACCATTTTTGTTTTCAGAAAACTTTTTCTTTTTCTTAAAGTTCTTTCCTTTAACAAACATGGCATCAACATTGTTTTGATGTTTTATACCCATATTGGCTTTTAAATCTATCTCTTTACTTTTTAATCTGTTTATAACAGTGTCCAGATTAACCTGATCCCTACCATATTTTATAGCAGATTTTACATCACTGAAGGAATCAGGTATAGCATTTAAAAGCACAATAGCAGTATATTCATCAATAGATTTATCACCGGTTTTTTTATGTCTTGTACAAGTTTTTGAAAAAAGTCCATGTTTTCATCAATATCTTTAGACATATCAAATTTAAACCGAAAAAATCTTTCAAGCAAGAACATTTTGCAAGGAAGTGAAGTTTCAATGAACAGTTCTTCCAATTTATCCCATAATTCCTTAGCACATTTTTGTTCTCCGACCTTTCGGATAACAGAATCTGAGAGATGAAGGATGATGGATGCGAATGCAATCTCATCCATCTCTTCCTTTTTCTCGTCAGTCGTGGCATCAAAAAATGCAAGGGTGATACTTTTGAATGCACATTGCTGTATGAGTATCCCTTTCATTTTCTGTTGCCATATGCCAAAATCAGTGCGACCATTGAATGGTGCAAGATTATAGGATCCCATTGAAGACATATTGCACATATAAGTACAAAATTCATATAATTCACACAAGATGGAAAGCTGAGGATATCCAAGTTCACAAACTGATTAATCAGTTGCGCAGGGGGTCACTGAGATCCGATTTCCCGCAGAAAATATTCAAGTAGATGGGTTATTACACACAAGTAATATGACAGATTTCAAAGACCTCCAGAAAACCAACACAGGTTCAGCAGATAGGTAATGAACAACAGATAAATACCAAGAAATAGGTTATATAGTGCAAATCAATATTACTTTAAAACCTGCTCGGTTCGACCGGTATCTACCAGCAATCACTCCCAAGCCCTATCCGGTGCAATCGATAATTAAAGGTATAACGTCGAGCAAAGGCTAATTAAAGGTATAACGTCGAGAAGGGACCTCCTGTCTGTGAATCGGCGCATGTCGAGCAAAGGCGCGACGGGTGGGGGTTGATGAGGGAACGGCCTACCAGCCTTGGTACAATATCGAGGGGCAGATCCACTGTCGGCGGAGTCGCACGGAGGCAACAGACAGTGGAGTCGCGGCGACTGCAGCGTGTCGCCCAGCGGCGACGTCTGCGTACGGCAGCGGCGGAGCTCTGATACCACTGTTAGGTACCGCTGTCACCCTGTTTAGGTCTCAGGGTATGCCTGGGCTCGCCCCGATTCGGATGTACAAGTCAATCGGAGGTTTTGGATTGATAACACAAGACCGTTCGTTGACCACGAGCATAAACCCTCTTCCCGATAGCATTTCACTCTCTAACCTCACCCACTCGACACCCACATAGACTACACACCATAAACCTCACCGACGGAGATATACGCTCAGTGACACGGGGACAATGGAAAGGATTGCAGTGAGAAAACTGTTGAATGACCGAAGTTATTATATAGGTGAGCTTTCAACTGAAGAACCCCGAAGGGCCATGCGGTTTCAACACCGCATTGAATGGGAGTGAAGACTGCCTAGGGAAGGGGTGCGAACTCGTTGCAAGAAACGGGGCAGACTTGGGGAAGACGAAGAGGGAAGGGCAGAGGAGCGGTGCGCTCGCAGGGGGAGGGAATGAGTGCCCTAATAGAGATCAGCCAACATTAAAAGAAAAGGGGGGAGACTGGGCTTAAGGGCCTGGGCTTTAATAAGCCTGGGCCCAGACACAAATGAGCACGCCAACAAATGTAATTGGGACAATACCCAACAACAAATATCATCATGATCGACTAAAAAATTACAAATTAAAAGAAATCTCTATTAATTAGAAAAGAAAACATTTTAGATATGAAAACTTAATAGCTGTAAAGTATATTCGTAAAAAAATTAATTTTATTAAATCCGAAAGAATTAAATATCTTTTTACTATTTAAGTTGTTTATTTTTATGATTAATTTTAATATTGAAATTATAATTTGCTTTTTTATATTAAAGGTGGTAAAAGAAATTAATACCATTGACTTGATTAATGTTTCCTATAATATTGAAAAAAAAAATTTCCTTAGTTATCTTATATGTAAAAATCATATTATTAAGTGATTAATTAAGTTTTCTTCTAATAGCAAGAAAAAAATAATTTTAAATAACATATTAAGTATAATTATTATTTCCTTAATCAAATTTTTAGTATTAAATAATATAATTTTTTATAATTAAAATATACAAAAATAACTTCCGTACATTACACGAAATCTCATAATAGTTTATATTTATATTGAAATGGAATAGAATATAATCAGAACCACATATATCATTTGATTAAAAAAAAAAAAAGAGGAGGATGCCACACCAGTCACCTTCAACATTCCATCCACATCCTTAAACAAATATAGATAAGGTGTGTTCACTTTGTAGAAGGAAGATTAGCTTGAATAAGATTAGGGCAGATAAAAGTTTGGAATTTAAATAAAAATTGTTATTTTATTCAATTTTACAAAGATTAATTTGAATATATAAATTATCCTTACCTATTTATTATATATGACGTGTATTTCAAAAAGACGATAAATATAAATATTTGTTTATTTTATCTTATTAACGAAATATATATAAAACTAAATATCTTTGTTTTATATTAAATTTATATTATGTTGACCCCATTTTATTAATTATTTTTCCACATCATGACTATAATGAAAAGCATAACTTGCGATAAAATACAAAATTGATATATCCCATAATCTTTTTATTTCATACATGGATAATGTAATTAAAAATAAAAAATTTAATTCCTTTAAATCTTCATTGTATAAGTTGAATAAATATTGATTATATATTTTAAGAGAAAATCTAATTAACATAGATAAATAATTCGTATAAATTTTGCAGTTTTTTTATACGATGGGTAAAAAAATTTAATAAAGCATACATTATATGTTTTAATTGAAAATATGTATTAGATTCCGATCAATACATATTCATCGTGAACTACATTCATAACAAAAATACAATTATAGGTATAACAATAAATCTTAAAACATATAGTATTTATAAGAGATTTAATCGAATCATAGGTGATATGCTTTAATTGAAAATATGCATTATGTAGTTGATTAATATAAATTTCAGGTTTAAGAAACTCATTAACATTAATTTTGGAATATTATCAAAAAATGGTGCCTCCATTACTAGAATGTTTTTTTTTTACTTTTTTTCTAAAAATAAAATAATATAATTATATGTTAAAATAAAATATGAAACTTCCAAATATAATAATTTTTAAATTCTACTTTTTCTATACTTCTCGAAGCCATTAGATGAAACTTCCAAGTTTCGGTCTTGAAATTTTAAGAAAAAATGTAACTTCATAATTTTTTTCGTGTTATTTCTTGATATATGATGTTCAGTCCATTTTTAATATGCGTAATTTCTTAAATGTTGGAGGAAGGCTTATAATTGCCTCTTATGGTATATGTGATGTTCTATCTCATGATATTACAGCTGATTCTTGCAAGGATTTACCTGCTAATCTTGCTGCAAAGTTTGTTGTTAAGTTATATGTATCGTTTTCAAAAATTAGATTTGTGGGTTTGTGAACTGGTGGCTAGGTATCGCATGTTTTGTTCTTGAAATATTATGAAAATGTTATTCTTTTATTGTAGAAGGTTCTTAGGTCAAGAGTTTTTGTTGAAATTTGAATTTGTGAATTTAATTAGAACAGCTATTTTGTCGATTTCTTTCATTTGAAGTATACTGGTAGAGTCTAGAAGGATTGGAGACCAAGTCAAATTACACCAAACAAGGGAGCAGTTAAAGACCAAGTCAAAGGGTATCTTTGAGAGAACATGGTTGAAGAGAATAATGGAGAACTGCAGTTATACGAACGTACCTTAGTAGAGAAGGAGAGAAAGAGAGCTACAAGTCGTCTACAAATACAATGAAGAACACAAGAACAAAGGATGTTGAATACGATATCATATTATGTACAGCAGTACTCCAACATTCTGTACTGATGTGCAGCAAATTATCCTAATCTTGCTGCTGTCAAATTTGAGAGAAGAGTTAGTGAGTGAAAATCATTTTCTGTAAGTTTGCTTTCTTAGTTAGTTTAGTCGACTTGAAATTCACCTTGAATTTAAAGTACGTTAAGGATCGTACCAGTACATTCAATTCTATTTGTAATTCACCCAAACTTAGTGAATACTTTTTGCCCTGCCGGCTTCACAAGTCATTCTTAACTTGTGAAAATTCATTTATGTGTTATCTTTTATCATTCCTCTACTGTTTCCATTCGGTACAACTCTTTCAAGTGGTATCAGAGCTATCACTTGACATATTAAGTGAGGTTCTGGTGTGGAACCATATCAAATGGATATCTTCAATCAACCGCAGTCAATTCTCCTCTCAAAAGATAACTACGATTACTGGAAGTATTGAACCAGATAGAAAATAAAATCAGTTGGCTTCCGAGCATGGTCTGTTGTTGCTAATGGATGGTCTCCTCCAAAGAAAATTGATCAAGACGGAGATACTATTATAAAACCTCAATCAGAATGAACAGTCGAAGAGATCGCTCAAAGAAACTACCATAAAAAGGCGATGAATATCATTATGGGTAATGTGGACCTACACATGTACAGACTAATCAAAACCTGCTCTACTGCCAAAGAAGCTTGGGATACTCTTGAAAGGCACTATGAAGGAAGCGATAGTGTAAGAGAAAGGAAATTATAGATGGTCCAAGACAAATTCAAAAGCTTGAAGATGGAAGAACATGAAACAATTTCCACCTACTATGATTGAGTTATAAATTTGTCAAATGAAGTAGCATCTCTTGGAGGACAAATAAATATCAGAACCTTGGTAACCAAAGTTATTCGCACTCTTCCATCCAGGTATAACCCAAAAGTCAGTGCAATTGAAGAATCCCACAATCTAAATACCTTAGGGTTAGACACTCTAATTGGTATTCTAAGAACATATGACATGAATATGGATAATCAAGAGAGTCCTACAACAAAGGACAAAAATCGACACCTTTTTCCTCTAAAGCAAAGGAGGGTGAAATCGAAGATGACGATGAAGATGGAGAAGCCGAATTTATTGGACTAGATGAAAGAGTGTCGCTCTTCTCAAAAAATGATACAACAATCTTACAAATAAATTCAACAACAAGAAAAAGAACTCAAAAGTGCGACTTGAGGAATCAACCGAATGTTCTTCCAGAAAGTCATTTGAATCGGCTGGTTCAAAAGGAAACTTTGGCAAAAAATCAGCATCTGATCAATTCAAAAATCACACTCGAAATCTTGATGATGTCCAGTGTCGAGCCTGCAAAGGATTCGGCCATTACGCCAATGAGTGTGCGAATGTACTCCGCAGACATGGAAAATCTATGTGGATATCTCTCAGCGATGAAGAAATTGATGAAATGCATCCAATAGAAGAGGAATCCAAAACTGCTGCGCTGCTGACTTCCATTTAGGAATTTTCTGATGATGAAGAAATACTTACACCTTCAAGCTCAAACACCATGTCTGATAGGTACAATGTTTTTACTGATTCTGATTTTAATTGCTTTAATGGATGCATAAGTGATGCATAATTAATTGAGGGAGAAGAAGATGATCAAATACTCAAAGAAATTCAAGCTATTTAGGATGAACTTCTAAAAAATCTGGAATTAAAAAAGCAAGAAACAGAAAGTCTGAACAAAGGATCATCACCAAGCTGGAAGTAACACTCACAAAGAAGGATGTCGAATTAAGCAAACCTGAGATCAAACTTGAAATAGCACATGAAAAATTCAGGAAACTGAATATAGGAACCTCTAGACTTGACGAAATTCTGGCTGTAAGAAATATGGGACATTCAGGAATTGGTTATCATGATAATTCTGTTGTTAGTAACTCATTTAATCGAATCTCTGATCAAAATTCCATTTTTATTGTTAAAGAAAGTGGCAAAACTCAGCAAACAACAGATAAAGAAAAAATAATCAAGAGAAAAAGGAAATTTGTCTGTCGTTACTGCTTCAAACCAGGACATAGACAACCTTATTGTCAAAAACTAAAATCTGATTTGTCAGTGAAACAGATGTTGCCACGAACATTGCACACATTCGTTACAACATCGTGAATTAGAAAAACACAGCAACCTGTCAAAAACTGAAGTGGGTCTGTAAATCGAATTTTACCTGTAATGTAGTGTTTACTGCTCTTAAAACTAACCATTCAGAATCTTGGTGCTTTGATAGTGGGTGCTCAAGACACATGATAGGTTCAAGAAATTATCTCACAAACTATGAATCATTCCAAGGAGGTACATTGAGATATGGTAGAGGAGCACAAGGGAAAATAATAGGAAAATGAACTCTTTGTGTTGATGGATTTCCTAAGCTTCGAAATGTTTTTCACGTGGATGGACTAATGGCCAACTTGATCAGTATAAGTTAACTGTGTGATGATGAACTTCAGGTAAAATTCAACAAAGATAAATGTGAAGTGTTTGACTCAGCAAATGTAATGACAGGTAAAAGATCAAGTGATAATTTCTATTTGGCAGGAAAGAGCTTGACATGCAACACTGATCAAATAAGTGAAACAATCATTGGGCATCAAAAGCTGGGACATGCTAATCTCAGAAACTAGACAGACTAATAAGATTGGATGCAGTAAAAAGTTTGCCCAAGCTTGAGAAAGGTAAACAAATTGTGTGTGAAGAATGTCAAAAAGGTAAACAAACTCGAACTTCTCATGAACATGTGAAATATATTAGAACTACTCGCAACTTTGAATTAATCTGTATGGATCTTATGGGTCCAATTGAGATTGAAAGCTTAGGTGGTAAAAGATACTCATATGTTTTAGTGGATGATTTTTCCCGATATACTTGGATAAATTTCCTTAGAGAAAAATCTGGAACGTTCGATGTGTTTAGAAAATTGCATGCTAGGTTCAAAAATGTGAATGGTTCATGCATATCACACAGAAGATCAGATCATGGAAGAGAATTCAAGAACCCCTTGTTTTCTAATTTTTGTGAAAAACAGGGCATTATGCATGGATTCTCAGCACCTAAAACACCACAGCAGAATGGTGTCGCTGAAAGAAAAAACCGAACCTTACAAGAGATGGCTCGTGTGATGATTAGTTCAAAAAATATTGCTAAGAGATTTTGGGCTGAAGCTTTAAATACTGCTTGTCACATCTCTAACCATGTTTACCTAAGACCTGGCACACACATGACTCCATATGAAATATTAAATGGGCCTAAGCCAAATTTGAAATATTTTCATATTTTTGGATGCGTTTGTTATATCCTGAATGACCGTGAAAATCTAACAAAGTTTGATTCTAAAAGTTACAAAGGAATATTTCTTGGATATGGTCTAAACAGCCATACATATCGTGGATTTAATCTTAGAATTAAAACCATTCAAGAATCTGTAAATGTTGTAGTTGATGATTTCACTGATTTGGCAGGAAAAACTGAAGAAGACAATGTTGATGCTTATATGGAGCCCAGACAAGTCGAACCAACTGAACAGAAGCCGATTCTGAATGTTGAACAAAATATGGGATCATATACTGAACCGATATTACCTTCTGATCCAGAAACAAAAACTGATCCACAAATAACAGAAGATTCGATTGTTCAGCAGACTGAAAGAACAGATCCACAAGGAAGGATAAGAAAGAACCACCCGATCACACAGGTAATCGAAAATGTACATGAAGGCATTACAACTTGACGAAAAGAGCCAGTGAACTATAGAGACATGGTAAAATTTGTTTGCTTGACCTCTATATTTAACGAAGTAAATTCATTTTGTTTCGTGTTTGTAATTGAACCAAAAAATGTTTCTGAAGCAATAGGAGATATTTGTTTTACTGATGCAATGCATGAAGAATTAAATCAATTCACCAGAAATGATGTATGGTATTTAGTTCCCAGACCCAAAGATATAAATGTTATAGGAACTAAATGGATATTCAAAAAATAAGTCTGATGAATTTAGAAACATAGTTAGAAATAAGGCAAGGTTAGTAACTCAAGGCTATACACAGGTAGAATGAGTCGATTTTGATGAAACATTCGCTCATGTCACCATAATTGAATCTATTAGGTTGCTTCTAGCTCTTTCATGTCACATGAAAATTACACTTCACTAAATGGATGTTAAAGCTGCATTTTTAAATGAAAATTTAAAAGAAGAAGTTTATGTCGTACAACCAAAAGGATTTGAAGATCCTTTCAAACCAAATCATGTGTATAGACTTAATAGAGCCTTTTATGGTTTGAAACAGGCGCCTAGAGCTTAGTATGGTAGGTTAACTGAGTTTCTTTTGAGTTAGGTTTTACTAGAGGTGAATTCGATCGTACACTGTTTATAAAAAGAACTAACCGTGATATTTGTGTGGCTCAAATCTACGTTGATGACTTTGTGTTTGGATCCACATCCAAAACAATGCTAAATAAATCCGTGGAAGTCATGTCATCTACGTTTGAAATGAGTATGGTCGGAGAACTTTGTCTCTTTCTAGGTTTACTGGTAAAACAAAGTGCTGATGGCATATTCATCATGCAAAGAAAATATGCACGAAACCTTATTCAGAGATTCAGTCCGAAAAATGCAAAACATATGAAAACTCTGATGGGGTCAACCCAGAAACTCTGCAGCGACAATGTTGAAGAAAATGTTGATCCAACATTGTACAGATCAATGATTGGCAGCCTGCTATATCTGACAGCAAGCAACCCGACATCATGTATAGAATTTGCGTATGTGCTTGGTATCAAGCTTGTCCTAAAGAGAGTCACCTCAAAGCTGTTAAGAGAATTATCAGGTATGTTCCTGGAACAATAAACTTAGGAATTTGGTACACTAAGGACACAAACACAAACCTGGTGACATATAAAGTACTAGTGGAGGATGTTTTTATTTAGGAAATAATCTAGTCTTCTGGCATAGTCAAAAATAGAATGTGTGTCTCTCCACTACTGAATCTAAATATGTTGCAGTTGGAGGTTGCTACACACAATTATTGTGGCTTAAACAGATGCTGGAAGACTATAGTTATCCTAGTGATACTCTTGTTGTTTTTTTGTGACAACTCTAGTGCCATTAACATCTCTAAAAATCATATTCAACACTCACACACTAAACACATAGATATACAACATCACTTTATTCGAGATCTGGTAGAAAAAGAACTTATTCGATTAGAATACGTAAATACTCAGAGTCAACTAACAGATATATTCACCAAAGCTCTTGATTTTGAGAGATTTTCCAATCTTAGGAAATCTCTTGGTCTGTGTGTTATGTGAAGAAACATCCCAGTCTGTGTCCTGTACATAAATCTGTATATATATTTTCCTGCTTTCATGGGGAATTTCATGATTCCCCTTGGCAAAAAAAAAAAAAAGAAAAAAAAAGAAAAAGAATTTTAAGTCGAGAATACTCATCAACTAAAGTAACTTGGGGGGGGGGGTGCGTCGCTCGCTAAGACAATGCTATCTTGTAAAATACTGATGAGTTGAATAATTTAAGAAATGCTTGAGTAACTAGGGGCATGGCTTTCACTGCGACAATGTTCTCTATGTAAAAAGAGTGCTTATGGATTATTCTTCCAACCTCACATTATAAAGTACCTTAGGGGACATGACGTTTCCTGCGATGATGTTATCTTGAAAAATATGATGAGAAATCGGAATTCTTACTTAATATTAAAAAAAAAATTGCCAAGCGTGAGGCGAAATGTTCATTCCTACTTCATCCTACAAAAATCTGATTGGCCTTGAATCAATAGATTACTCAAAGCTTCTCCCTTATCTTACAAGAGAAATACCTGATTTGCTATTTTAAATCAGTACAATATTCTAACTGATGTGTCTCTTATGTTTTAAAAAAATTTCAGATGAGTGTTTGTGTGTCTTCTAGGTTAGTGGGAGTAAGTTGTATTGGTGACAGTTCAGATTTTCGTGCCCTTGGAATATCACCAGGCATCCTCCAATGCAGGCTTTTTATAACTGTCAAATCCTGATGAATAGTCACATACCCATTACTCTTACTCACTCTGTAAGACACTCTCCTCCCCAATTACAATTTTCTCAGCAAACAAAGGTTATCCATTCTCTCTCTCTAATCCCTGCTTCCTTCTTTTTCACACCATGGCCGATGAAGTGTCTCGTCGAATCCTGGCCCAAACCTTGGAACTACTCGCCCAAGTCGCTGCGTCCACCGCCCCCGCCGTCGGACCTTCAAGCTCCACCACACCCATCGTCGTACCGTCAGATTTTGTCGCTCCTACCATTGAACCGTTGATCTCAACTACACCCGCCGCTCCATTGCCCATTTTCGATACTCCACATATCGCACCACCATCTGTTTCTTGCCCGATGCCAGTTGCTGACGGTGAGGGCTCATCCACAGCAATGTTTTCTCCAGCCGCCATCCGTCCCGAGGCGGTGCCGATTCCGTAGCCAAACTCGTCGCCGGCTTCGTCCATATCTCCTACCTCACCATCTACCCAAGCTATAGGGGGTGTTCCATCATCGATCATCGCATTCCTTTCAGACGAAGTCCTCAGTCCCGATGCATCTCTGGTCGATGAGCCAGCCAATCCTCCACCGTCCGATACTGCTATAGATGTACCATTTTCTCCTCTATTACTTCAAGTATTTTCAGGAGATCCTGACTATCCCATTGATGTGAACGACCTTCCAGACGTGACCTCGGTAGGCAAGGCAAAGTGTAAGATGGGCGTACCCACTTTTTCGAGTCGTTGCTGTGCCCAATTGTCCACCAAAAGGAGACCCATCGCACCCCCAAAGAAAGTTTCTAAGACTACCTCTACATCCCGTCTAACAACCACCCAGGGTGAGGTCGAGTCTGGGTCTACTTCTAACCAGTTTCTTGATGATGAAAGTGATGCAGACTTTGTTCCCAAGCCCACAAGCATTGATGAATCTGATGATGACTCTCCCCCCATCAGAACCACAGCCCGCTCCATCCAGCGTCTCACATCGAAAGAAATAGACGGTACAAAAATCCACCTATCATAGGTCCCCGTCTCCAGCTGTGAAATCGGCGCCCACTCCTACACCCAGTCTGCCGCCCAAGTCTCCAGTGCAGTCACCCCCACCGATCAGGTATCTCAAACTCCCTCATCTTCTTCGCCTGATTCTAGCCTTGATCCGCACTGATGGGAAATGTTTAAAACTCACAACTATCTACCGGAAAGAAGAATAGACCTTACGAACTTTCAAAATTACAACTTGGATAAATTTTTTGAGAGTTTCCGTCTTCTTATTGCTGTGAGTTATGCCACATATTTTGTTGAGGAGGTCATACAAGCATTACTGTTCCATAAAGTCCTCTTTTAATGATAACTCAACTGCACAATTTGGAAGAGTTGTGGTCCGGGAACAAACCTATCAAATAACCCCTGAAATCATCAACACTGAACTTGGACTTGTCAACGTCCCCCATCCGAGCTGGTCGGGGACCTGGACGAATTCGCCCAGAGCATCACCAGGCAGCTGGTCTTGAAATGGAAAATTTCATTCCCTGCATCCCATCTTTCCTCACTCTTCTCTGTCTTCCACAAACTCATGGTTTACAATTGGTACCCTTCACACAACCATCGTTACCATGGAACAGGGCATTTTACTACATCATCTGGGTCACGGCCATCCTGTTAATTTGGGAACACTTATATTTGAGCAGATTGCCGACACGGGTCGCAAAAAGGGTGGATTTCTCCTATTTCTCTCACTGATATATTCTATATTGTGTAGACAGGGTTTTTAGACCGACTCTACTGATGTTTTCACCAAATCTCCCAGACTCCTCACGGTACATCCGGGATTTCTCCAGGGCGATCGCTGTTGTGATCTTCCTTGGATATTGGACAGCCTCTCTGATTCTGCCGATCTGGCCCCGTCAACCACTCGACGTATCTCTATCTCTCGTGCAGTTCTCGCACAGCAAGTCTGGGCCCTTGAAGATCAAATTCAGCATCTCCCTGCCATTTGCGATGCCCTTTCTTCCCAAGTAGGGGGAGATGATGATGGAGATAATGCTGATGCTACTGATGCTGCTGCTGGAGATGATGCTGATGATACAGAGGCTGAAGATGGAGGAGATAATGTTGACGAGTAGTGATGTGCTCACTGCATTGTTGCTGATGATGTACTTGCTGTTTCTGCTGCTGAGAAGCCATGTCGCAGCTGCTGAGGATGTGTGATGATCATCTGGTTGTCTGTTTTACAAATTTAGTACCTTGACATTTTAATCATTTGGGTGTTTGTTTTGCTAGTACTTTGATATTTTGATCCGCATTGCTCATCTGATTTTATTTGTGCTAATGTGGTACTTTGATTACTTTAGATAACGTAAACTTGTGTGCCTGTTATGCTCGTAAATGCTGATATGCCCTTTTTATGCTTGTGATTTCTAATGATGATGTGCTTGTGATTGTTGATACATAATGTTGTTGTTTGATTTAATTTGTGAGTGGATGAATATATTGTAAATGTAAACCATTGAGGGGGAGTTTGCAGGAAAGCGGAGTCTTGAAGAAAGGGGGAGTTTCCCATGACTCACCTTGGTAGATATAAGTAAAATTTGACTTGTAGTGAAATTTCGTGGACTCTATTTAGAAATTGAAAATTGGCAAAAAAGGCAAAAAGGGGGAGATTGTTGAAATTTGAATTTTTGAATTTAATTAGAACAACAATTTTGCCGATTTTTTCCATTTGAAGTATACAGGTGGAGTCTAGAAGGATTAGAGACCAAGTCAAATTATACCAAACAAGGGAGCAGTTAAATACCAAGTCAAACGGTATCTTTGAGGGAAGATGGTTGGAGAGAATAATGGAGAAATGGAGAACTGCAGTTATATGAACGTGCCATAGTGGAGAAGGAGAGAAAGAGAGCTACAAGTCGTCTACAAATACAATGAAGAACACAAGAAGGAAGGATGCTGAATACGATATCATATTCTGTACAGTAGAACTGTGTTACTAAGAAAGTTGTCTTCACTCCTACTCCAACATTCTGTACTGATGTGCAGCAGATTATCCTAATCTTGCTGCTGTCAAATTTGAGAGAAGAGTTAGTGAGTGAAAATCATTTTCTGTAAGTTTGCTTTCTTAGTTAGTTTAGTCGACTTGAAATTCACCTTGAATTTCAAGTACGTTTAGAATTGTACCAGTACATTTGATCCTTTTTGTAATTCACCCAAACTTAGTGAACATTTTTCGCCCTGCCGGCTTCACAAGTCATTCTTGACTTGTGAAAATTCATATATGTGTTATCTTTTATCATTCCTCTACTGTTTCCATTCGGTACCACTCTTTCAGTTTTGATAGATGATACAACATGCTTCCTTGTTGATATTATTCCTCTTGGCAAGCTTTTTTTGTCCCTATGCTTGGAGTGAGTTTGATATTGTCGAACAACATTTGGATAACATTGTGATTTTCTTCTCGATCCTTTGTATTTAAATTTTGTTCTGTTACTTTGATTATTTTTTAGGAGATATTGTGAGTGAAATAGCTGTGCTTAATAAAAGACTCAACCTGTTTAAATTTAGAGGTACTTATAATATATTTAAATCATAATGAATATAGCAACTATATTTATTTTATGTTGCTTTCAAATAAATTTATTAGCTTAGATGCACAATAAAACGATGATGTGACAGAGAAAAAATGTACTAGATGATGGAGATAAAATGTTACATTTTGTAGTAATGCCAGCATAATTTTGACATGTTTATAATTGTTATCTTGTGGACATCTTTCATTTTCAATATAGAAAAAGGAAATACATTGTTGTTCAATAACTTATCAGAGGGAAGAGAGATGGGTCTGCCTTTGATGGAAATTGAAGTTAGTGGTAGAAAATAATATATTGGAAACTTATTTTCCTTTGCTTTTTCTATTTGTTTGGAAATATTAGGTAACAACTTGGTTCAAATTTTGATTGTGTTTGTGAGTTCGTATATGACTTTCTTTTTCTTCCTTTATATATGCTGTGAGACTACATTTTCTTTTATTATTTGTGTTGAAGCATCTGTGACATGTTTATTTAATTTTATATCATAACTCCTAGAAACTTTTAGCCTTTGTTCGCTTAGAGTTACATTCATTTTTAAAAACAAAAGGATGAAAATAAATACTAGCAAAATCAAGAAAAAAATTAACAAACAAGTTCGATTAAATAGTAATGTTTAAATATCAATCAAAATTTAATAAATTTGTTTAATATCTTAGTTATTTTTAATTTTTTTATAAGTTAAAACACGCTTATAATTAGGTGCATCATCAGTTAATATGTCAAAGCAAAATATATTTTTAAATAAAATTTTGTTTTTCAACAAATTTAGCACTTCATAATTTTATTTTTGAAAATATAAACCCTCAACTTAAACCACAAAAAAATATTTGGACTAAGACCAAGAGTCTCAAATTCGAACTCTTAACCCTGTTTGTTTAATAACTTTGGATTTTAAATTTAAAAACATAAAATTCTTTAAATTAATAAAGTCGTAAAAATAAACAATCGACCAATAAAAAAATAATTGTGCATCACACGAGATAAATTACTAGTATATATAAAAACAGAAGTATCACCTTAAATATAAAATATCAAAAAAATTCCGCCTAAACTACTTTCTAATTATACTATCTATTTTCCTATATAAATCTACTAGTGTGAGACCTATGCGATGCACGTAAGATATTTTTTTTATATTTTGTAATATAATCATATATACAAGTTATATATTGTAGAAGGTGTAGATTTGTAATTCAGTGATTATTTTTTTGTATAATGTGTAGAAATTTGTTGTAATTTTATATTTCGTCTTTTTTTCTATTAGAATTAGCCTTGTTCACAAATTGATAAGCATGATATCCACGATTTACAGAATGCTGAATCAAATTTAATTAAAAAAAATAGACATATCAGCAGATTAAAGAAAATAAAGATTTGTACAGATCTCGCAAAATTTTCCAATTACATAGTCAAATTAAGAACAAAAATATTTTTCAAATTGCTAATTATATGTAATAATATTACAAAAATTTGAAATTTGATATAAACAAATACTTTGAAAGCTAATGCAAAATCGCACAACGCTTATACATTGAAATAATTAGCAGATCGCAACAGAAAATCACAAGAATAATCAAATGAAAGATGAAAGAGATGGACAAAATTTTTGTTTAAAAATAAGAAAGAAAAATAGTTAAGAAAATTAAATATGTTTATGATAAATTGAAGGCAACAGGTGAATAAAATTTTTTTAAAATAAAATAAACCTAAAAATAATATTTTGAAGAGTGTGGGCTTTTGGGACAATTGAAATATGACACATATTATCGTGCATGTCTTACCATTTATTTTCTCAAAACAGAAAACAGAAAACACTTCAAGAGGAGGGAAAACAAAAAAGAGAGACCTTAAAATATTTAGTAATAATCTTGATTAAATATATAGAAAGAAGAGAGAGACAAAAATGAGAAATGATTTTGAATTATGGTAAGATTGTTGAAAATTTAATTTCATATTTGACAAAATCATATTTTATCCACGTGATTGGGTGATTTTAAATAATTGATAGTTTAATTATAGGACAATTGTTAATGATTTTCCATAATATAATGAAACTACAATGATTTTACGTTCCTAACAAATTTATTTCTTATTTTGAATATATTAAGAGTTAACAAAAATTCTTTAAAATTTGAATTTATTTATGTTGAACAACAGAAACTAAGGAAATTTCAATCAATATTGTTGATATTAATCTCTTCAATTAAATTATAATAATGTATCTTAAAAGAGTTGCATAAATATATATAGATTTATATTTATATGGTTGAAATTTAGACCGAAAAAACAAAATTTTAAAAAGTAATTTTACTTTTATATATATATATATATAGTTTTTTTTTTTTGATAAAATGAATCGAAAATTTAAGTCATATATTTGTTAGATTTCATATATTTTTTTAATTTCATAATTCAGTAATTTGATTAATATTCGATAAAATATATAGATTTCGAATCATGTATTAAATATTGCAGTATATTCAACTTGATATCATCTAATTTTAAAATACCTAAATTTGTGGAATAATTTAGATTTTGAAATCGAATCAAAATTTCTAGAATAAAAACGTCTATTTTTAATTTAATAATAATATAATTATTCTAAATAAGTAATGAAGTTTAGGCGGGAAAACAAAATTGGAAAAAGTCATTTTATATTTATATATATATAGATAAAAATATATATGTAGTTGATAAAGTTACAATTTTCGATGTTAAGATTACATTTATTATTTTTCAAATTTTTATCAATCAAAATATGTTTATTATTATCTTTTTTATTATTATTTTTTTCACT